>JADXDR010000024.1:375282-386924 GCA_025026875.1 Chlorella ohadii
AGCGGGCTGCTGCTGGGCGGCTGCGGCGAGCGCAGGGCTGGCTCCGCACGCATGATGGCAGCAGCCAGCTGGGTGGCGAGCTCGGTGTGCAGTCCAGGGTCATGGGCTGCGGCGCTGCTGCCGCCCACCACAAGGTGCGCCAGGTATTGCCACCGCACATCTGAGTCGGCTGGCAGCAGCGGCAGCACGGAGGCCGGTGTGAGTGCCCGAGCGGTCAGAACAGCCAGCGCTGTGGGTTGGCTGGCGCCCAGCAGCCAAGGGATGTAGCCAACCAGCGTGGCCTCTGGGCATGCTTCCGGATCCCGCAGCAGAGCGGCAGCAGACTCGAGCGCTTCCGCCCGCTCCGCCGCCTGCACAGCGGGCTCAGCAGGCGCCGCCAGCTGGCCGTCTGCCACCTGGCGCCAAATGCGCAGTGCTGTGTCGGCCGCGCCGCGCGCAGCGTGCAGCGTGGCCAGCGCGTGGTGCCACTGCTCCGCCTGCAAGGGTCGCGGCGAGAGGCAAGCTGTCGAGGGTCCAAGGCCAAACACCCTGGCGTGACTAGCAGTCCAAACTTTAGGCACACTGAACTTGTGCCCTGCTGCACTGCTGCCGCCGCTGTAGCTTGTCCGCTTCACCCTTTCAGACCGCTGGTGCCCCACCTGCAGGCGTGGTGCCACCGCCGCCACATCCACTTGATTGGGTATTGCTGCAAACGCTGCCACTTGGCGAGCTTCTCCCAGGTCCGCCAGCAGCAGCAGAAGCAGGGTGTCTACGCCTGGTAGGCAGGCCACGCCATCCAGCATGCGCACCTGCATTGCACAAGGGGGTGCCCACCGGCATGAGCAGTGCAAACGAGCTCTGGCCACAGCCCGCGCAGCACACTGTAAACCCACACCACACAGGTGGGCAGCAGAGAGTGCTGCCCAGCAAGGGCATTTATGAAGCAGTAGGTAGATACTCAGCTGCGGACCACCTGCCCATCCACGTACAGCCCAATAAACCACAGCAGCAAGGGGGTTCAGGGCGCACCCTGAACAGGTATTGAGCCAGCGCCTCCCATGCCTGSCGCTGCAGCCGCCTGCGCTGGTCCTGCACAACCTGCGCCAGCCGCTGCGACTCCCCTAGCTGGTGGCCGGCCGCAGGCGGCTGCATGCCGCCATTCTGCCCTSCAGGCTGCTGCGCCCCGGGTGGCAACTCACTGCCCTGCTGCTGCTGCTTGCCGCCACCAGCCAGCGGTGGGCTGGCGGGTGGCGACTCAGCCCCGCCGCTGCTGCTGTCTAATGCAAACAAGCTGCTGCGGCTGCTGCCGGGTGGCAGGCCTGCCGGGCTCACTGGCCCGCTGCTGCCATTGGCACGCTGCTGCGAGTGGTGGCTGTCCAGCTTCCGGTCGATCAGTGCCTCCAAGCTGGGCAGCGGGGCGTGCAGGCCCCAATAGCGCTGGTGGGCGGGCACCTGCGGGGCTCAATTGCCAAGGTGCAGTTTTGGGGTCATTCACCACCACAATCAAGCCAGTGCACTTGGGCTGTTTACCCTGGTGAATCTCAGGTAGGCATGGCCATCTTGCCATTGTGCAACACGATCAGCGGGCTGCATGCAACACGCAAGACATGGCAGCTTGGGGACCGTGCAGCAGCAGCAGCACGCACACGACCCAGCTAGCGCACCTGCCGCGCCCAGGGGGCAGTGTAGCTAGGGAACAGTGGGAAGAGCTGGGCAGGTTGGAATGTGTCGGGGCTGCAGCGCTCAAAACATCCCACTGCTTCCTCAAACCGGCATTCTGCAGGCAGCCAAAAAGTGCTGAGAGTTGGGGGCGGCGAAGAACGTGCACAAACAACAATCAGGGACGAGCGCCACCGCGCAAAGGCAGCAGCAAATGTTAAGAGCGCAGGCAGGGCTGCGGAGCAACTGCACTGATTGCCCACCAACACGCAAACAACCCGCCACCCACCATGCAGCAGCAGCAGCGCCGCCTGCGCTGCGGCCGCCTGCGCCCAGGGTGCCCCCTGGCGCAGACCTCCCTCTATCAGCTCGAGCGCTGCTTCGAAATGACGCTGGCTCAGCAGCTCCCGAGTCTGGACTGCCGCCGAAACCGGCAGGCACAGCCAGACAAGTCGCCGCCCCGCCACCGCCACGCCGCCGCCGCCGCCCCATACCACTGCGCCGCTGCCGCTGCCGCTGCCTGCCGGCCCCGCCGCCGCGCCTTCTGCCGTGGCGGCATACAGCGGCTGGCCGGGCAGCGGGCGCAGCGTGGGCCCAAACCCTAGCCGCTGCACCTCACTGCCGCTCTCCCTGTCGAAGACGTGGATGCCTGCCTCGCTGACTACCAGCAAAAAGGCGCCAGAGGCAGCCAGGGCGCGGGGAGTGGCCCCCAGGCTCTCAAGCAGTAGCGCGCTGCCCACCGGGTTGCCGGCAGCGTCGACCACAATGCCGGCGGGGCCCTGTAGATCGTGGCGTGGGGCGAAAACAAGCAGGTCAGTAGCAGAGGTAAGGCGTGCAGGGCAGGGCAATGAGTGAGGAGGCTGGAGTGCGCCACAGGGATGCAGCAGCTGCAATGGCACATGAATGCGAGGCAGCAGCATTCGCACAGCAGGAGAAGCAGCAGGTCAGCAGCAGCAGGCCAGCAGCAGCAGCAGCAGCACAGCAGCAGAAGGCAGCAGCAGCAGCAGCAGCAGGTCGAGACGGCGGCGGGAGCGGCAGCAGCAGCAGCAGCAGCGGACAGCAGCCCACCACTACCAGCATTTGACACAAGCAGAAGGCAGCAGATACAGCAGCATCAGCATCAGCGGCCAGCGTCTCACCACCACCAGCAGTGCGCGCCCCAGGTCTGGCATGGTGGCCAACATGGCGGGCGGATAAGCCAGCTCTTCGGGCACGCTGAACAGCTCCCGCCACTGCTCGCCACCACCGCTGCCACCGCTGCGAGCCGCTGCGCCGCTGCCGGGCACTGGACCGAAGGGGGAGACCAGCAGGTATCGCATGCCGGCACAGACCGCCAGCTGGCCACCCACCCAGCCCATGCCGTGCACGGCTGTTGAGCTGTCTGGCACATCCGCCTGCGCCAGCAGCTGCGCGTGCGGCAGCGCTGAGGGGCTGCCGCTGCTGCCGCCGCCGCCAGCGAGGATGGGCTGCAGCTCATAGACAACAAACCTGCATCATATGGCAAACAAGGACTTGAGAGCAGGGCGGGTCGACGACGATGTGCCAGCCTAGTTGCAGCACCCCAGCAGCAGGCAGATACGCAAAGTTCTGCATGCTTGCGAACCGGCAGACGTGAGAATAAGTGTAGCACATCTCCAGTGCAGCATCCCAGCAGCAGCGGCTGCCGCCGTATGCCTACCTGAGCGCTTTCTTGCTGGGCTTTAGAGCGATGGCGAGGCGGGGCGGGCGCTCCGGTGGAGTTGCAATGCATGTGGCCACCGCATGCCTGCAGCAGGGCAGGGCCGGCATCTTGCTTCGACTGCGAACATGCAAGGCTCAGCAGCACGTACTTTGCCACACCGGCAGCGGCGGTATATGCAGCAGCAGCATGGCAGTGAGGTACACCCGGCAGCACCTGCCGTGCTGCAGTTTGGACTGGCTCAGCTCACCGCAGCGGCAGGGGCCGTCCCTCCAGAGAATCGCCATCCAGCAGGAGCACGCTGCCGTCCTCGGTTAGCAGAACCAGCAGGGTAGGGCCGCCGCTGCCGCTGCTGCCGCCCAACGAGGCCAGGTGGTGGATGCCCACGATCGCCTGTACACACAAATAAAGTGGCTGCAACCTGTTTTCTTCATGGAAGTGTAAGCCGGCTGAGCACGGACTCCTACAGCAGTAGCAGCAGCAGCAGCAGCGGCAGCAACATCGAGCAGGCGGCAGCGGCGGCGCACCCGCTTGGCGGCGTGCTTGCGGGCGGCCAGGGAGGCCCTGGCGCCCTGGGAGGCCTGGATCGCGTGCTCCTCCAGCACGCCGTCCTCCAGGCCCAGGTAGAGGCGCTGCCCGCTCGCCGACAGCGCCACGCTAGTGATCGCGGGCCCGCCCTGCTGCCTTCGATCCAGCAGCAGGGCGGCCGTGAAGGCCGTGCGCCGGTGGGCCTCCATCCAGGGCCTGCCGCTGCGTCTGCCGCACACTGGGTGTCACATAGGGCGCACAGGGCACTCAAGCGCCGCGGGAGTGCCACCGATCACTTGCTAGGCAGATTGTGAAGCGTCAGGAAGCGATGCATCGTCTGGCCAAGCTGCCGCCGCCGCTGCCGCCCGCCCGGCTGGCGGGCGCCGCCGTTTGGGGGTTTGTTATTGTTATGGAGCAACCTTGCTGCATCCAGGGCAAGTATTCTCTCAGCTGAACGTCGAGAGGCCACAGCAGAGGCCGCCATGGACCGCGTGAACAGGGGGTCACGGACCATGTGGCCGGCATGCCGACGGCACACCACACGGCGGTGGCCAGGGCATGGGAGTGGGGTGCTGCGGCGTGGCATGCACTGCACCAGGCATCGGAGGCTGCCAGGCAGGCGTGCCCCTATGCGCTCGCAGTGCGTGTGGCTGAGGCAGCGGTGCAAGCGGCACACACGCTCTCGGCACAGCGGCAAGCCTCGCGCGACGGCTGATGCGAGTCCCAGCCAAGTAGTGTGCGTTCACTTGCAGGCTGCTGCATGGCTATACGTGGCTGCAGGCTTCTGCATGCCNATGAGCTTCAGGAAAGTGGCGTTGTGAGAACACGGCAATTGAGGTGGGCAACAGGAAGACGCCCTGGCATGAGCGCAGCGCAGGGTTGGTGGGGCCAGCAGGGGCGAGGGGAGATGGGCAGTCATGCTGGATGGCAGCCAGGCTAGTGGGGATGTGTCCTGAGTCTGCTGGGTTATGGTGTCACCACAGGCATCCTCAGTAAGGCAGTAAGGCAGCGTGCGAAGACTGTTACTCAATTGTGAGACATTTGAAGTGTCAAAGAAGCATTGCATACGTGGCAAGCTTGCCGACGCCCGAGACGACCACCATTTGGCGTCTGGGAACTTGCTGCTAAGGAACTTGCACGCCCGAGTAGTGCTGCATACAATCACTCACATGTTCCAATCTCTGAGACGTGCTTGCAGCCTTGCCTCCACCAGAAGCTGCGCTGCTGCCGTCGCACAGCGCGTGCGCTGCGACCCGCTCAGGTGATGCCGCTGGCCCGCCCGCAGCTCAGGCGGGCACTGCCGCAAGCTCATACCGCTAAATTGCATCGACATAGACGGATACATTCTGGGTTCCACAAGGCAGCGACGCCCTGCAACGCCGGGAGAGGAGGCCGTCGAACAACCCTGAAAACATGGCACGCGCGCTGCTGATCGCAGTTGCCACCCTTTGCGTGATCTGCAAGGTGCAAGGTATGCGCACGCCGGCTTGGGTGGCCCGTTGTACACGCAGCCGCGCCTGCGCCTAGCTGACCGTGCACCCATTGCTCGCTGNTCCCGTCCACTTGCAGGGGCTCCAACGGTGAGCGCTCAGCGGCGGAATCAGCGGGGGCCGAGTGCAGAAGCATGTACCGCCGCTGCCCCCACGTCGCCGCTGCTGCCGCCGCCGCAAGAGCTGCGGCAGCAGCTGGGCTATGTATGCTGTGTGTTCTCATGCCAGCCAGTCAAATGGCTGCCAGGTTGTCGAACAGCTGCCTGCCTCTCTTGGCACCGCAGTGTGGCCTTGTCAATGGCACGGTGACGGGCTTGGATGCTGCCGCCGGCGAGTGCGTCCCATGCGCCGATGCCTCCTGCATCGACTGTGCCGCCGACTATCAAAAGTGCACCCAGGTAACGCTTAATAGGTGCCTATGTCAGACAAACGAAATGCATACCACCCGCAGGGCGTGCTGCAGTAAGCCGTGTCAGCGACCTGAGCCGGCAGCGCTGCTGTTTAGCTCACCACCCCGCCTCAAGGAGCCCGTGCATGCAGTGCGCATTCCAAGCTGCGGGGCCCAGCAGCGCTGGAGTGATACCGTTCTACTTGTCCGCCAACGGCACCTGCGAGATGTGAGCAGTGTGGCAGACGCTTACGCCGATGCAGGCTGCTGTGGGTGGCAAGCAGCCTGGTGTGACCCGACCTGCCACACTCGTGCCCCTTTGTGATGGGATGACCCTCGGCTTCTCTGCTCCTGACTCGCTTGGCCCTGCAAGCCCTTCTGCAGCTGTGACCCGAATGCTGAGCTGGGATGCGATCTGGGCAAAGGGTGCAACCCCGACGGCACCTGCTTGGTAAGGCACCTGGCTGTGGCGGCTGGCATGTCAACATCGGCAGGAGCAGAACATGTACATATGTGTGTGCTTAACCAGCAGTGATGCACAGCAGCCCCTGCTGCCCATACACCCTATCGCGGCACCATCAATGCCACTGCAGGCCTGTGATCCTTACACACGGCTCGTGGACGGCAAGTGTGTGCGGGTGAGCTTGTTGGTGGCTGTGCCGTTGTGCCACCCGAACTCAAAGGCGCGCCCCTGCAACTGACATTGGAGGACGCACACGGGGCTCGGGCAATGTCGGTTGCAGTGTGCCCTGAACCGTGTAGCGCCCACCCTGCTGAGCAGTGCCCCGACGGCTGCGCATCTGGGGACAGCAACAGCACGGCTCTGTGCAACGAGCAGGCCAAGTGCACTGCGTGCATTGAGGGCTATGCACTGACCGACGCTGGCGAGTGTGCTGCGGTGAGTGTGCCAGACACAGCCCGCAGCAACGGCCACTCGCTTACGGTGTGCAATCTATTCATAGTACCATTCAGCACGCAACACTTGTGCGCATTGCCACCAGTGAGGCTGCTCTACCAGCCCTCGTCCTGCAGCTCACATGTATCACCCATCTGCATGTCCCCCGTTGATTGCAGTGTCCCATGGACTGCGCTAAGTGCGACAGCAAGGACCCCACTGTCTGGTGAGCTACCAGGCAGAGCAAGCGCTCAGCATCCGTACAAGCACTTGCGCTTATGCCTGCTAGTGCAGCTGCAGTATGCACCCAAGCAACTGCATGGACCAGCATACGGGGGAGGTGGGGGCTCCATGCACTCTGTGGCTGCACTCGCTCACCCACCTCTCGCCTTGCCACCCTCTCCCGCGACTGAAACTGTGCCGCAGCCTCGAGTGCGTGTCCGGCTATGGCTTGAATGGCACCTCCGCCGACGGCTGTGTGCCCTGCATTGACGACTTGTGTGGTGACTGCTCGTCAGCCTATACGCAGTGCAAGAGCTGCTCCGACATGAACTGGCTCAGCCCTGACGGCACTTGCCAACCGGTAAGCAGCCTTTGCCCGTACTACCCCTGGCCAACAGGCAGGCAGACACGAGTTTGAGTGCACCGCCATGAACTGCTCCGTCCACACTCCTCTGCTTTGCATGTGGCATCACAATGCCCAGAACACACAGCTGTTTGGTGCTGCTAAGTGTAGCCACGCACTTTCTGTCCTTCCTGTGCAGATCGGGGACAACTGCGTCACTGCCAATGCGGACGGCAACTGCACCGAGTGCTTCTTCGGTGAGACGCGGCTGGAGTGTTGTGCTGAGCTGCATTTGTGTGCTAAGCTGCATTTATTCAATGTGGCTCAAAGCAATAAAGCAATAAGGGGGAGGAGACGCATGGCGAGGAACAGCCTAGCTTGTTATGAAGGCTCCCTGCTATTTCATGCGCACACGTGTTGCTCGGCTGGCTGGGCGGCCAGGATGTCACACCGCTGGCCAGCTCCGCCCCCATGTGCACCGCTTCTGCGCCTGCGCCAATGTCGACAGGCTATGTGGTCGTGGATGGCACCTGCCAGAAGTGCGACGCTGGTGACGACTGCGCGAAATGTGACCCCGCCAATCTCTCGGTGAGCACTGCTTGGGTGATGCAGCCACAGGTGATGTGCATCCTGGGCGGGAGGAGCCTATGGGAGCCGCACTAGCTGTGCCTGATTGCTGCTGCCGCATCATCGGTGCCAGCTACAGTCGGCCCCCAGCTGTGCCGCGCTTGCATCAGGTGGACTGGTGCACTGCACCCGAAGCCAGCCCATCACGTCATGTCATGGTCCTGCAGGTGTGCCTGTCTTGCGAGAACCCCAACAATATGACCGTGCTTCGGGACGGCAAGTGCGTGCCGCCATGCAAGGACACCAACTGCCAGACGTGCGCCAGCCCTGATGCCGACACGTGCGACGAGTGCTTCAACGGTGAGGCCTTGCCAAGTGGGGTTAGCCTTGCCAAGTGGGGTTGGCCTTGCCAAGTGCAGTGCCACACCTGTGCCGTGCAGCTGTGCAGTTGGCCCGCAGGGCGTAGTCCTGCACAGGTCCAGCTTGCCACATGCCAGCCGATGCCCCAACATGCAGCACCGCACATAGAAACCGCACCTGCTGCAATTCACCCCCGCAACCCCGCAGCGTATGGTCTGGTGGACGGCAAGTGCGTGGCATGCATCGACGAGAGCTACAGCTTCGCTTGCGACGCGTGCGACGGCAACCCAGAGGTCTGCACGCGCTGCGCATCCACTTCCACCGGCCTCTACAGCCTGGTGGGCGGTCAGTGCATCTTCACACAGTTCCCACCAGCCGACTTCGCCGGGCCTGAGATGCTTGTGTGAAAGCCCCTTGCATGGGGTGGCTGAAGCACAGCAGCGCTGGTCAGGCGCAAAGCAGCCTGCTGACCAAGAAAAGACAGTGTACATGCCGCCCACATCGATGCGTTGATATGCTTACCAAAGGAGAGGGCCACGGGTCCCCTAGCCCCTGGTTTTGATGCACATGCACTGCACACATTGTCATCCCCATGCATTGCCGCCGCATATGGCTCCAACAATGTTTTGCACTTGGCATCCATCCAATTTTTCGTTTTTCATTTCGTGACGTGAACTGCTGCTCAAGCACACCTGTGAGTGCTCAACAAAGCTGCCGCAGTTAGCCGGCATTGAGAGAGGCGAACTGAAGGGTCGTAGCAAGGGGAGCTGCAGCTGTGCACCTCATGCGTTCGTTCTCGCCTTGCTCCACGATCAGCTTGAGGCTTCATGTCACCACTGCCCGCCGTCACTCAAACCCAACTTGCCCGCCATGCGCCTTTCCTCGCCTTCACTGGAGATCTCCAACTGTCTCTGCTGCGTTTCGATCTGCTCTGTTGGGACCATGACCTCTGGTAGGAAGAGCTGTTAATGTCATGGCTGGAAGCATTGCACACCGAGAGGGAGCCAGTAGCGAGCGATGCAACCATCAGGAGCTTAGCAGCTGATAGGGCAATGCATGGGCATCTGGGTAGAAGCGCTGGCAGGCATCCAGCAGGCGCATTGCACATTCGGCAATGGGAACAGGGAGCTAAGTAACCGAAGCGCGGCCCAACCTGGCCGCAAACAATTGTACAGAAGACAGTACCTAGGGCAAGGTGCTTTTGTAAGGTATAGCTACGGGGCGCTTAGGAAAAATTTGAGAGGGCAACGCAAACTTGCCTGATGAGCCAAGCCTGCGCCCAGCAGACCGGCCGGTGCCACCGTGCTGCCGTTCAGCAGCTGTTCAACGCATCCAAGCCGGCTGGCTGGCTGGCTGGCTGGCTGGGCTGCAACCGGGCAACGGCAAGGCCCAGCTTGAAGTAGGCGAGGCTGGCCCGCTGCTGTTTGGGCTGATCAGCTGCTCTTTGTGCGGACTGCTGCTGGTTGCGCTGGGCTACATCATCGACGCCCAGGCGCCGGCTGCGTAGGCCATGGGCCGCTTGTCTGGGTGCGGCGCCGCGTCAAACTTGGTGAAGGAGGGTGTGCAGTCGGAGTCGAAGCGGATGAAGGCGCCCTTGTTTCCCTGCAGGGAGAGAATGCCATTCATGAGTGCTTGGGTTCATTCTGTCATGAAGTTGGGCCCTCAGGGGCTGGCGCTAAGCTGTTAGACCAGGCTAGGCTAGGGAGGGAATGCGCAGGTGAAGCAAAATGTGCGCCAGCTGGGGTTGAGTGCGGCGGCACGCCACGCATGGGGGTGCAGCACAGCGCATTGCAGCAGGGCAGGCAAAAACAAGCGGCGTGCTGGAACACTGGCCTCGCGCAACCACAGCAACCAAGGTCCGGGCATGCAGGCCGACAGCATGGGGGCTGGTGCTGAACACAGTGGCGTAACACCAACGAGGGACCAGGCACCTCATGTGAACAACACACAGCTGGCTGCTCACCATTTGGTCGCAGTAGTTGGGCGCGCTGAACACGGTGATGGTGTAGCCGTCGTGGGCCACCTCGAAGCCCTCGTCCTTCACCTGCAGAGGTCCAGAAAAGAATTGAGTTATCAGCCCTGATTGGGCTCTGTAGTGCAGCGGTGTGACCACCACACCGCTGGGCCTATGTCGTGGACAGTTTGTCCATCAGGATCATTACCGCCCTGCCCTGCACCGGCCTGCAAGCCCTGGGCGCACCTCGTGGCTGCGCACCACCATCTGCAGGCCGTTAGCCTCCAGCCACCGCTTGGCCACATCGGGGCCAAACGCCACGCCCACGCCGCGCTGTGGGGGTAGAGATGGAAGGATGAGGACGGTTCGTCAGGATGAGGACGGCTCGTCATGCAGCTGGGCGGCATGTCGCTCTCCAACCCATGCCATGCCACCGCATCACCTTCCTTCCAACACAATCACCCCCAGAAGACCTACCTTGTTGGGCACCATGCCGTGGCCGTCCATGGGGTCGTTCCACAGCATCTCGCACATGGGGCCATCCTCAGGCGGCTCCCGGTTGCGGTCCAGCTTGCGCAGCTGCACAGGCAACCGGCACTCAAGAGGGCGGGTGTTCAGGTGCACAGTGACGGCTTCAGCTGCACGGCAACTCATGAGCGCATGTGTTCGTTCTCTCCACCGCACAGAAGCCAGTGCAACCAGCAACCATGGCAGCAGCAGCATGCACCAGCAGGACGCGGCGCGAACCGGGCCTTGCATGTCTGAAGCAGGCAACCTGCCGGCTACAAACAATCAGGTATGTCCCATCCAAATCATGGCCACCTATGTGCCACCACCCACCTCATCAAGCGTGGCATTGCAGGACACGGGCGGGCCGCCGTGCACCTGGAGCACAAGTTGCGGCAGAGGTGATTGTGCTGGGTGAGCATTCGCAGCGCATGCAGCTGTGGCATGGAGTCAGCCGCACCATGCAAGGTGCAGCCTGGTCTGCTGCAGTATAAGACCAAGCAATGCCGCCTCAACTTAATAGTGGCTGCATCACGTGCCGCTGGCTGAGCCAGCACGCATCCTTCCCATGCCACTGCTCGAACTGAAACTCACCACCAGCACCTTGCCGCCCACAACGAAGCCCAGCGGCAGCCAGCAGAAGGTCTCCCGAAACACGTCTGCCATTTGCGCCGTGAACTTGTGCTTTACCTCACCCACAAATCCTGCACGAGCAAACTTGCAGTTGCTCACAGCGTTGGAGGCAAGCGCTGGCCAGGGCTGCCCATGAACAGGCCTCGGTTCTCCCACCACGCTGATAACAACCCGCCACATCAGCTATGCGTCGCGAAGTTGCTGGATAGCAAAACCCAGCTCACCATAAATCGTGTTCATCGATTTGGCCTCGTGGTTGCCGCGGGTGAGGTGCATGTGCTGCATGAGAGGCGCAGGGGTGGCAGGTGTGGCATGGTTCTGAAGTCACTTGCAGGCAGGGCGGCAGTGGGCYGNTGGSRYGTMGNTGYTNTSRSAMCWSCCKANGCKYCCYAGCNNCAKCGNMCAMCAACGNWSYGCAASANGGNCWYSKGSCRSYCMC
>JADXDR010000024.1:386955-422308 GCA_025026875.1 Chlorella ohadii
CACKGCGNCCCTGAGNCGGACTGCCCTGCCCTGCCTTGCCTGCGGGTANCAGGCACTTNGAAGGNCCAGCAGCGAGAGTATGATCTCCACGCTCCAGCTGCCGCGGTCCNNACAAAGTCGCCTGCGGGNTGGGGCGTGAAGGCGGCAGGCAGTGGGGCACCTGGGCAAGGCGGGCATTTGGACCACACACTTGCTGGCGGGTTGGAAGGTCTGCTTCTGCCCAGAAGCACGCTGCCTGCCTGCCTCGCCACACCAACGCAATCCCAGCATGCAGTGGCAGCCAGCCACGCACCGTTGAACAGGTAGGGGTTGGTCTCGGAGGGCAGGCCGTTGAGGTCAAAGATGCGCAGCAGGTCATAGAACCTGGATGGATGAGGACAGAGGGCAGCCGGCAAGTGAGTAAGTGCAGGGCAGGAGGCCACCGCTCAGCAGCTTAGCGGGGAGGGACCTTGGCAGCCCGCAGGCATCGGCGGAATTGACGTGCTGGCAGACATGCTGCCCCAAGCAGATAACTAGCCACCAGTGCGACGACAGTGCGCATCTTTGCGACTCACTGGCCGTGCGTGTCGCCGCAGACGGTGAGGTGGGTATCCACTGGAACATCAATGTCCACCAGAGCAGGCAGCTGCTTCAGGATGGCCTGGGCCTGCAGAGTAGGCACAGCGCAGGTTGTGTGTTGGTGGAGCGAGCAATGATACGACAGCGGTAGCGAAGCGACGGAACGTCTGCAGGACGGCTCGCCTCCACTCAATACAGTGCTCACATCAAAAAAATGCACAGATGCCCCGCCGTGCAATCCCTACCTGCAGGATGATCTCGAACGCGTACCGCCGGTGGATCAGCCGCTCCTCCTTGAACGCCTGCAAGTGGTGAATGAATTATGTTGAAGGTGAGGAACCAAGGTGGGGAACCAAGGGGGGGAATGCAGCTGAGGAATGCGGCTGGGGCTGCGGCCGGCAGTACAGCCATGCATGCCCCACGTGCATCCCGCATGGCACACCTGCAGCATTGCCTTGATGAACTCCAGCGTGACCCGCAGCTGGCCATTCTCGTCCGCTGCACGCATGGGTGATGCACAGGCAGGCCAATTTGGCCCGTGGCAGCATGGCACAGAAACAAGCAGCAGCATATGGAGGAGCCATGCACATCAGGCCATTCTGCCCAATCTTCAACCCTGCTGCAGACGCATCGGCATGTACTGTAACACATCGGCATGTCGCCACACAGCGGCCAGCGCGGCGCAGCAGGCACAGCGCACCCTCCATGCGCGGCCCGTCATAGCTGTCCTCCACAATGATGTCCTCCAGCACTATCTGTCGTAATATAGCAAGTGGGGCGGCAGGCAGCCTCAGAGCACGACATGGGGGCCTGACACATTGCGCAGCGCATCGGCCAGGGCAGCTGCGCGGGTGGCAGAAGGGTGGCAGCGGGCACGGTGCTGCCCTCCCCTGCTCTCTTTTATTTTCTCGCCTGCTCCGACACTGGCTTCTCGTCTGGCAGCGCCAGCGCCTTTTCGAACGCTAGCCGCTTCAGCTCCTTCTCCGCCTCAGCCAGCTGCGGCAACGCACAGCAGAAGAGCGGCGGTTGCTGGCAGGGCATGGCAGGCAGCGTGGCAAGGGGCTGGAGAGGCAAATACGTTTGCAAGTGGCGCCACGGCTCAACTATAGATGCATGCGCATGTCTAAAAGGCGCAGCATGCTGGAACTGCAGGCGCAGCGCACCTTGCGGCGCAGGTCTGGGTCAGAGGGTGCCAGCCGGATGGCAGCGCGGAAGTCCCGCACCTGTGGAGGAGAGTGGGCATTGCAGCGAGGATTACCACATGCAAGGTGTGGGACTACGCTTTGGAAAATCATTACTGAGCAGGCGTGGCTCTGGGAGCCAGCAAACCTCGGCATGGTCAGCAGCAGCAGTTGTGCATGACCGGCAAGGCGYCACAGGSGYCGMANYGYYGAYYGGACAGCCCNGTCCATCATGACACCACAGCGCATCCCAGCGCACCGCATCCTTGAAGTGGCCCAACGCATAGCTGGCATCTCCACGGCGGTAGTAGGCTTTTGCACTGCAGGCAGGCAGGGCAGGTGCAGCAGGCAGGCATTGTCATACAAGGGGACGCTGCGTGCGGGCTGGGCAACGTCACAAGACAGCGCTCTGGCCGGGCACACAGCAGCAGGCAAGCCGGGCCGCCACATGCCGCGGTGAGCTATCAAGTAGCAGCACGCCACAGGATCAGCAGCAGCTGCGCAGCTGCAGGCAAGCTCACTATTTGGCGTCCAGCTCCAGCGCTTTGGTGGCGTCCGCGATGGCGCTGCCAAACTCCTGCACCAAGCGACAACAACCGGGCGCAGCAGGTCGGCAGGTGGTGGCAGGTGCCCGCCAGCAGGCGTCATGAGGGCCTGGCAGTTGCAGACCAGCAGCAGGTCGAGCCGGCCCGCGCTACTGCAGGAGGGTGCCGTGGAACGGAACGAGGGTGCAGGACCGGCTCAACCAACCGCAGCGCACCTCCAGGCGGATGGCGGCAAATGCGCGGTTGCCGTAGAGCACCGCATTGGTCGGGTCTGCCTCTATCGCCTTGCTGTACAGCTGCTGCGCGTGTGCATAGTGCTTGTCTGCGAGGCGGCAGCGAGAAACAGGGGGTGGTTGAGCCCTCGGCACGTGCCTCCCGGGCGGCGGCGGCGGCGGCGGCGGCGAAGAGGGCCCAATGCCCGCACCTTTGAAGGCCTGGTTGCCCTCTGCCTTCAGCTGCTCCGCCGTCTGTACGCTCTGCTTGCTCATCTGCCTCTCTTGCAGCGAAACCTGCACAATAGCCTCGGCGGTCATCAGTGGCGCGCTCCCAGCCCTCCTGCGCCCTCCTGCGCCACTGCAAGACCTTCAGATCGCTGCTGAGAGGGAAGGGAATAGGCAGGAATGCGGGAAGCGGAAATGTGGGGCCGCGCATTTCGCCTGATGCAATGTCCGGCGGCTTCAGATAACGGCCCCATTCCACTGCACCCTCCTGGCCTCGTTGCGCACACCAGGGCGTGCGCGCTCCCTGTACACCGCCTGCTCAACGCCCGCGCAGTCCAGAAGGCTTCGCTATGGTGCGCCCCGGTGGCCGGCGGTGGGCCCTGGTGGGAGAAGCTGCCGGCGCAGATCTGCGCCACGGGCCGCGGCGCTTGGGCCGTGCCGCCGGCGGCCACTTAGCAGCGCCGCCGAGGCGGCGGCGCACTGCACCGCGTTTGGTACAGCGGCACTGTTGCTAGCCTGCGTTTGACATGGCCACAGATCCATCACTCAACCCGTCAGCACCAACTAACCATGCCCCCCGCCCACCCTCCGTCCCAACGACAGACACGCGGCAACCAGCGCGACATTGACCGTGCCCGCGCGCAGAAGCGCAAGGAGAAGGCGGGCGCGGCCAAGAAGGGCGGCGATGATGGGCTGACGCCCGCGCAGCGCAAGGAGCGAGATGCCAAGGCGCTGCAGGTGCGCGGTGTGCGGCGCTAGGCATGGGTGCTGCTCGGCCGGCCAATTGAAACACTGGTGGTTGCGGGCCAGGCTGCGCGGTTCAGGCTGCTCCAGGCTGCTGGGCTGGCGCAGGCGACTGCAACGCCTATGTGTATCTGGTTGCTGCCCTGCTGAGCTGCCCTGCCTCTGTTTTGTGGTGCTGCAGGAAAAGGCCGCCAAGAAGGCGGCAGAGGCAGCCAAGGCGGGCAAGTAGCCGTGCCAGCCCACAAACACAACTGAGCAGCAGCACCAGCAGCCAGCCACCCACATGATAGCCCACACGGCATGCAGCCAGGGCACACACTCTAGGTAGCTCAGGGGTCACGTGCTACACCGCTGAAACAAACCAACCTCTCTTCTTCGACATCCTTCCTGATCATCTAAATTTGATTGACAGCCACCCCCCACCCCTTGCGCCGCTGCTGTGCGGCAAATCCATTTTATATGCTTCAGCCCCTCCTCCAGATGTAACACACCGGCAGCACAGTGCCGAGAGGTAGCCGGGTGACTATACTGGTATTGCAATGATTGCAAGCCATGTGTGATCACAGCCAGTGATTGAAGGTAGCAATTGAGCGGGTTGATGGTACAAGCCATGTAGGGCTGCATGGCCGAGAGCTGCTGCCCAACTGCTGCTCCCGCAGCTGCCAGCCGCCTAGCTGACATGTCTAGGCTAGCTGATGTAGACGCGCCGCAGCTCCGACACGTCGCAGGAGAAGCCGGTGCGCGGGCACGTCACCCGGCCGTCGTGCGCTGCCGCCATGTCATGCAGCGCCTTCTGGCTGTATACATACCTGCAGAGCGGGAAGGGAGGGAGGGCAGAGGCTGAGTGGCAGGCTTGAGGGGCAAGCACAGCCGGCAGGCAATGCGCAAAACACAGATGCAAGCCGGTGCGTTTGGCTGCCGATCAGATTTGCGCTCCAGTTAACACTTTCGCAATGCCTGCACAAGTTCCACATGCAATGCCTGCCCGGCCACCCACCCGTTGGGCAGCGCCGCCGGCGGGTTGTGCTCGTTCATCAGCGTGTGGCTGATGGCGCAGATGAGCTTGGAGTGGACATGCTTGGCAAAGGGCAGGCCCTCTGCCAGCGCGCGGAAGGCGGGCAGGTGCAGCGGGTCCTCGCGGCAGCACCCCGGCTCCAGGCTCAGCGGCGTCTTGAGGGCGGACAGGCCCGCCTGCGGCCAGGAGGCATGGCGCCGGGTGAGGTGATAGGTAGGGGAATTGAGGTGGTAGGAGCCAATGTGAGTGCGACTGGCCTACTTGCCGGCGTATGAGCAGGTCCATTGGTCATGCATCCCCAAGAGACGGGCTGGCCCCATGGCGAAAAGTACAGCGGCAGGCGGCGGGCTTGCCTGGAGGTGTATGGACAGCAGCGACGTGGGGGGCAGCGTGTTGAGGCGGTACAGCTCCTGGCGGAACAGCTCCACCAGCTCGCCCCACTGCAGACAGAGAACAGACAGAAAGGAAGAGTTCTGCCTGAAGAATGCACAACAAACAGGGCTAGGACTGGCAGCTCGTGGCGGAACAGCTCCACCAGCTAGCCCCGCTGCGCAGCAGTCGACAGGCGCAATGTATGGGCATTCATGGCACTTCTCTGTCTGGACTTTTCTGGACTTTGGGCAACACAAGCGTTGACATCTCTGTCTGGACTTTAGGCAACAGAAGCGTTTGCAGCAGATGGAGGAGGCAGCTGAACGCATTGCCAAAGGTGGAATTCCACCAGCCTGGCCCTGCCCTTTGGCGTTTCCGTGGCGGTCGGGCAGCATGCCAGACGACCCAAACATGCATTCCCACATCCACACAGAGAGCACAACAGCTGTGTCTCACCCGCGCATCATCGAACAGCTGCTTGTAGGGCGCGCAGTGCGTGCCTGCCTGGAATGCCAGCAGGGCCGCGGCGCGCTGCAGCTCCGGCAGGTACTGCAGCAAGTCAGGGAGAAGATGCAGGCCCAGGGATTAGCTGTGCAATGTAGCAGGGTGCAAAGCGGCGCAAGGAGCATGCTGCAAACAAGTTGTTGATGCCTGCCTGTTCCACGGACTGTACGACTTTTCTGCAGAGCGTGTGAGAATGAAACAAACAAAATCAAAACACGCCAACATTGCCCCTCGCAGGCTGTGCTGCTTGCTCGCCTGCGAGGCCCAGGGGGCCAGGTGGCGCCGCGCATACGCAATCGCCTCCAGCTGCTGCCCCGCCCGCACCAGCTCAACAAACTCCTGGGGGCGGGCAGGAGAGAAAAAATCGGGGGTCAGAAGACAGCAAGCAGGTGATGGGAGCTGGGGAGGACAATGCACAGATGGCTGGGGTTTGAGACAATGCGATTTAGCGCAGCCGTCGTGCCGGTGTATCGCCCCGGCCACCTTTGTAGACATGACAAGCCAAGGGCCACCGCACCTGCACCCGCAGCTTGAACTCCAGCTTGGACTTGGCCTTGCGCAGCCGCGCCCGCTGCTCCTCGCACCACGCCAGGGCGGGGCCTGCAGGGGCAAGCAGTGTGCAGGCATGTCGGCAGCAGGGCACACGTAGCCGTGCCAACACAGGCAGCTGGACCACACTCAGGCACAAGCCAAGGTTCCTCAAACAAGCTAGCATTCCAGCAAGCCCTTACCGCAGTCGTGCGCACGTAGCGCGTCCACCACGCTTTGAGCACCCTCGAAGATGTGCAGCTCCACTAGCGGCTGCACGGCATACGTGGAGGAAGCATGCAACTGAATAATGTGTACAACTGCCCTGGGCGACTTGCACACGAATCTGCTTCCCATCCCCTCTGGCTGAAGCGGTCCTTGCACAGTTTTGGTGGGACAGCTCTGCCTCCACACACAAGTGCCAGCACGCTGCAGCCTGGCTGCAACACGCAAGCACCCTGCACACCCTGCCCAACCAGAGTGCATGCATCTTGTGCCCACCTGGATGCCTGCTGAGCTGGCTAGCGCCGCAGCCGCTCCATTGTAGCCGCCTCGCAGCATGTGGTCCACCAGCAGGCAGTCCAGCCGCCGCCGGTTCCATTCAATCTGCATGGGAAGGTGGGCGGGCGGCTGTGTTGCGCCAGGTGGCTGTGTTGCGCCAGGCGGCCGGTATCAGGTAGGGGACCCTAACATCCATGATGCAAACTCGAAAACCACAACAGCTCCAGCACTGCAGGCCTGTTAAACACCGGCTCAGCCCAGCAGCGCCCTTGCCTGCGCATCCTTGTCGGGTGCGCCCAGGTCTCGCAGGTGCTGCAGGCGGGCGCGGCAGCGGGCCAGGTCTTCCCGCTCAGACAGGCTGGTGGCCTCCAGCTGCAGGGGGGCAGCGGTTGTTGGTTGAGGCGGGGGTGTTCGAGCGTGACGCACTGTTTGCACACACGGCCGAGGAGTGCACAGGGACCAATAAGTACTCAGGAACCAGAGGGTTTGCCCACCAGCAAGGCATGGCGATTGCAGTGCAGCCCATGCGCACCTTGCGCTTCAGGCCCTGCAGCTGCGAGACGAGCTGGTCTAGGTGGGCATGCGCAGCGCTCGCGTCCTGCGCCAGGCTGGCGTCCCGCGCCGCTGCGGCCACCCCCTTGCTGACGCCCTCCGCCTCCTCTATCATGTACCTGTAGGGTGCGGAAAGGTGGAGGGGTGCAGCGCTGGTGGTGAGAGGTGAGCAACGTAGCGCAGCACCAGAGGGCAAGAGCGCCATCAAGCCACCCTTCCGACTCCGCTGCACCCCAGCACTTGCTTGCGCTCGCGCGTGACACGCTTCAGGCTCTCGAACGGCACGCTGACGGAGCCGGCGTCCAGCAGGTTGGTGGCCATGGTGGGTCTTTTGGAGCGGGGCAGAGACGCAACGGCGGCGGCAGCGGTGGCCCTGGTGCTACTCCTGGGGGGCCGAGCCGATGTCGACAGACCTGGCTCGCGCTGGTTCGTGCTTTCCACCACCCAACAGAGGACCAGAGGGCACAGAGTGCGAGCGGGCTTTGCGCCTGGCCCCGCTGGTCACACTGGCTCTGTTGGATCGGTGCGATCGAGCTCTGAAGCAGAGATCGCGGGTCTGGAGGCCCGTTTATTGGCTGGGCGCCTGCATGGGTCATGCCTTGACTTGGCTGCTGCCCTGCAGTCTCCCTGGGTGGCTGGGCATTGCGTGCAGCCTGTCAACTGTCATCAGTCGAGGCACCAAGGCTGCTAGCGGCGTCACCGTTCGAATAGGCGACGCCTGAACGCTCTACCCGGCTCCCTGGCCCTGGGCGGGGGATCCGAGGTCAGCAGAACTTGACAGCCGGTCGCACAGGGCGCCGGGCAGCAGGAGCGAGCCAGAAGTGAGTCGCCACCCGCGCCTTGTGGCCCTGGGCGCCCCTTGCCACCGCTGCTGCATCGCTACTGGGGAGCTGGATGTCCAGGCCAATCGGCGCTGCGCCCACTGCCGTGTCTGGACCACCCAGCCGGCGGCCGCTCGCGCAACCGACCCTGCCGCCGTTCGATCGGGAGCCGCAGCCGGCTGCCCGACGTACTGCATCACCTGCCGCTCGTCAGCCAAGAAGCGCACCTCACTATTGCAAAACCTCAGCAGCCCCGCCTGCACCCTGCTGCGTCCTGCAGGCGCCGCCGCGATGGCTGCCGCACGGAGGTTGTTGGCGGTGGCAGCCCTGCTGCTGCTGGCGGGCGCCGCACGGGCATACTACCTGCCCGGCACATACCCGCAGGAGTTTCTGATTGGCGATGTGATCCAGGGTGAGTGGACCAGGGCAGCCGGTGTTGCAGGCCTGTCGCCTGAAGTGATCTGCACTTGTGCCTGTTGTGGCCGTGGCCGCGCACCCATGCGGTACCGACTGCTTGCTTCTGCCCGCCTTCCCTGCTGCGCCTTGCAGCCGAGGTCAACTCGCTGGTGTCCTCTGAGGTGAGCGTCCCGGCTGCCGGGCTACCACCAGCCAGTGTTGATTGAAGACGGGCCGGCTTATGCGCTGCCTTGGACAGACACTGCGCCGCCGCGGCGACACGCCGCATCCGCACATCTGCGCCTGCAGCAAGGCAGGCCATTCGCTCAGCTCAGAGGTACTTGCTTGTGGTGTGTTGCTTGCCCTGCAGACGGAGATGCCGTACGAGTACTACTCGATGCCGTTTTGCAAGCCGCCCGAGGGCGTGCACCGCTCCACGTCCACCATCAACCCCGGCACCATCCTGCTGGGCATCCGCATCGAGAACTCGCCCTACAACTTCACCATGATGGTGCGTGCAGAGTGGATGCGCTCCCAGCAGCGCGGGATGCATGGCGGCCTGGTGGGGAAGGGTGGATGGCGAGTGTAGCATCTTGTGCACTGGCCGCAGCGCCTCACGCGCAGTCAGCGCTAAGTGCTGCTGTATTCCAGCCTGTCAATGCTTGCTATGCCTGCTGCGTATCCTACCTGCAGACGAAGCAGCAGGGCCTGACGGTGTGCAATGGGGACCAGTACCCCGACCACGCGTACACGGCGCTGACCCAGAAGGAGGTCAAGGTGAGGGGTTGGGGTATGGTCCACGTTTGCTCGCTCCTGATGTTGCTAGCTTGCTCAGAACAGCGCAGCACATCATTGGCCATGGTAGTGCACATGCATGGTTGGTTGGCAAGACAGCAAGCCGTTGTGGCCAACAGCGGCATCCACACGCGCCACCAGCCACCAAAAAGGACCGCACGTCACCTGGGGGTGCCCTCTGCTCCACCAAACCCTGCCCCGTGCGCAGCGGCTGCAAGACCGCATCAAGCAGCAGTACCGCGTGCGCCTGATCCTGGACAACCTGCCCATCACCACGTACGACCTGGAGCTGGACCCGGAGAGCGGTGGGTGTGGTGTGGCATGTGGGATGGCATGTGCGGTGGGGTGGGCGGTGATGGCAGCACTCAGATAGCACCGGCAATGTAGTTGCACATGTCTCCTCTGCCGCTGTTGCCGCACGCTGTTTCCCCGTGTGCATCTCAGTGCTGGCCTGGCGCTCACCGCCGAATGCACTTGCACTTGCTCCCTGATGTGTTGCAGTGCGGCCCGGCTTTGAGGTTGGTTACCAGGTGAAGGACAAGTACTACGTCAACAACCACCTGATGTTCAAGATCCTGGTGCGTTGACGCTGCTGGGCTTGGGTTTTCCTACATGGGGCCGGCATTTGCATCGCATCATGCGCCACGGCCTGCAACAATCCGGGTTGCCTTACTGCCGCGTGCCTCACCTGCTGCTGCGTTCAGCCATTGGGCCTGCATGCTTGATCATTGTCTCATGCCCGCTGCCCGCAGGTGCACGAGACCAACGGTCAGTACACGCTGGGCAAGCGGGCCAGCGATGCGGAGCTGCAGGCGGCGGCCAACATCGAGGTGCGCGGTACCTGCACTGCTGCACGTGCTGGGCCCCGGCCTGCGTGCTGCTGCAGCTTGTAGCACCTGAGGTTCTCTGTGCGCATGTGGGGCTACCTGTGCCTGCTGGCTGGCACGCCCACCGCTTGCTGTCCATGCTGCCCTTTCCACCCCCAAAGCAGGCGGGCGGCCGCAAGCTGCTGGATGCCAAGACCAAGCAGCCCGTGACCCAGCTGCAGCCGGGCCAGAAGATGTTCATGATTGTGAGCCTGGGGAAGTTTTGGATGGCATGAGCAGGCTGGCTCGCTGCATTGTAGTTGAGGCGGTGGCAGGTCTTGTTTCGTCTGGCGATGACTCCTTGTGCCATCGATCTTAACGAGGCACAAAGTTGTCGCTTGCTGCCTGTGTGTCAGCCTGGCTGACGTGACATCATCCCCCTCCCTGCCTCCCGCGCACGTGCAGGTGGGCTTTGAGGTGGTGGCCTGCTCCATTGAGCGCAAGCCGGGCGAGCCCATCAACAAGAGCCTGATGTGCCCGCAGTCCATTGATGACCCCAACGCACCCAAGCCCCAGGATGTCAAGAAGGGTGAGCGAGGGCTGATGTGGTCCAGGCAGCAGTCGCAGCAGTCGGCGGTGATGTGGGTTTGGTGGAAGTGTTACAGATGTTTTGGCAGATGTGGTTGTAATGGTTTTTTCGGGTGGAGAAGATTGAGGAAGGTTGGCAGGCAAGGGAGTCGATTGGACTCTGCCCAGTTAGCCTCACGATGCTGGCTCCGCCTCGTGTGGCTATTTCCGCGCCCTCCCGATGACACTTGCCTTGCCCGCGCCCAACGCTCGCCCTTGCTGCCCTGCCCGCCCTTGCCCCAGGCGCACAAATTGTGTACACATACGATGTGTACTGGGACACCAGTGACATCACCTGGTCGTCTCGCTGGGACGCCTACCTGCGCATGCCCGGCGGCAAGGTGCACTGGTTCTCCATCCTCAACTCCCTCATGGTCGTGGTGAGTGCTGGGTGTTGTGGAGGAGGAAGGGGAGGGCTGGATCGGGCAGGGAGGGTGGGGAGCTGGCTGGGAGAGGCCCTGGGCGCAGGCACCCTGCTTGTAACACTCTCTCTGTTCCCTTGCCCTCCCCACCATTCACCGGCATCCACTCCTCTCAAACCTCCCCCTCCCTCAATCATCGCCATCACCTCCCCCCATTGTAGGTGGTCATGTCGTGCATCGTGGCCATGATCATGATGCGCACCATCCGGCGCGACCTGCAGCGCTACGAGCAGCTGCTGGTGGACGGAGGTGCGGGGGCAGGAAGGGCGGGGCCTTGCTGGGCAGGGAAGGGTGGTACAGGGCAGGGTTTTGGTACAGCATGGATAGGTGGGTGGCTGGTACCCAGTCGAGCGGCAGTTGGGGAGGCAATCAAGCGTTGTTGGCATCTTGGTTAACCACTAGATGACAAGATACGCATACCATGTGTTCTTGTATGCAAGCTTGCAGTTGGCGGCTTGCGTTCATGCATCGTCACCTTTCCTGCCGCCCAACCCCGCCTGCCGCCAACCGCCACTCTCTCACTTGCAGGCCAGGCCCAGGATGTTGAGGAGAGCGGGTGGAAGATGGTGAGCGGCGACGTGTTCCGCGCGCCCTCCAGTCCCCTCAGCCTCTGCGTCCAGGTCGGCAGCGGCGTGCAAATCGTGGCCTCCGGCTTCATCACCCTCTTCTTCGCGGCGCTGGTGAGAACTGGCTGGGGTTGTGTGGGCAGCCTGGGATGCGGTGGATGCCCAGGCTGGATGCACGCTCTCGCGTATGCCTGCAACGGGGGCGCCGGTGCAGCGGCACCCGCTGGCTGTGCCGTGCCTGGCGGCGGAGACAGAATGCCGCATTGTCAACGTAACCCACCGAGTTCCACACCATGCAGCATTGCTGGTCAGCACGCACACCCTCCCCTCCTCCCTCCCTGCCCCTCCTGCCAGGGCTTCCTGTCCCCCGCCTCCCGCGGCTCCCTGCTCACCGCAGCGCTGGTCATGTACCTGCTGCTCAGCGTGGCGGCCGGCTACTCCGCCGTCTGGCTGTGGGGCCTGGTCAACCGCTCGTACGAGGGCTGGTTCAAGGTGGGCACATGAAACGGTTTGGCACAACACAACCGTCGGCAGCTTTGGTGGCTCCTGGTTGCCTTTTGTGGTCCTGGTCTGAACCAAACCCAGACCACGCCGTGCCAACAATTGCCGTTCACGCCGCGCCACCCTGCCCACCATGGTGCTGCATCCCTGCTTCACCCCTCCATCTGCCCGCAGGTGTGCTGGCGCGTGGCCTGCTTCTTCCCGGGCGTCACCGTGGCGGTGATGACGTGCCTCAACATGTTCCTGTGGGGCACCGGCTCCAGCGGCGCCATCCCCCTGGGCTTCTTCTTCTCCATCATCTTCCTCTGGTGAGCGCTGCGCTTTATCTATCGTGGGGATGGTGGCTTGGAGCACTGGTGAGGCGCAACGGCGGCGGCAGTGGCCGTCTTGCAAGCTTGGCCAACATGGTGCATGCTGCAGGTGTGCAAGGATGTCTGTTGCTCTCCTGAGAGGGACACTGTTGCTTCCCTCCCCCCAACCTGCCTCCCCCCCNACCTGCATCCCGACTCACCTTCATCCTCCCCTGCCACATCCACGCAGGCTGCTCATCTCCATCCCGCTGTCCTACTCGGGCGGCATCCTGGCGGCCAAGCAGGAGATCCGGCAGTACCCCACACGCACCAACCAGGTGGGGGTGGGGAAGAAGTTGGCTTGCAGGCCCTGTGTGTCTGAAGACTGAGGCCGCTTGCCTGGGCGCGCTGGCACTTTGAGGCACCACCAGCTGCGTGCTGTGTCCCTCGATTGCTTTGTTCAGCTTCTCTGCCATTTGATGATGCTCACCCGCCGATGTGCCCGCCCTCCCCGCTCCCCCGCCTGCTCAGATCCCGCGCCACATCCCGCCGCCCCACTGGGCCAGCCACCCGCTGGTGCTGTTCTTCGCTGCGGGCCTGCTGCCCTTCGGCACCATCTTTGTGGAGCTCTACTTCGCCATGACCTCGCTGTGGCAGGTGGGCAGGCGGGGCAAGGAGGTACAGATAGGCYGCATGTAGCGGCAGAGCGTGGCGGCGGAGCATGGCAGCGGCTTGGCAAGGCACATCCCTTTCGCAAAAGCCTTTATGACACGCCCCAAACCGCCCCGAAACCGCCCTCCGCCCCCGCCGCCTCCTCCCCACAGGGTTACTTTTACTACATCTTTGGTTTTGCCTTCCTGGTGGCCATCCTGACCATCATCATCACGGTGGAGGTGTCCATCGTGTGCACCTACGTGCAGGTAGGGGTCTGTGCTCCTTTGTGTGTCTGTGTGCGTGGGGGTTGGGTAGCNGGGAGCGGGCGCACTGCGTGGCGTGCGTGGGAGGCTGATTGCGATGTTGCCATACGTGTGCCCGTCCTCTTGCTGCCTGGCACGTGGTGCTGCGCAGCAGCAGTTTTGTCGCTACACAATGCACGAGCTCGCAACACACCCTCATCTCCCCGGGACTCTCCACTCCCCCCACCCTTTCCTGCCTCGCAGCTGTGCGCCGAGGACTACCTGTGGTGGTGGCGCTCCTACTACCGCGGCGGCTCCATCGCCGTCTACGTCCTGGTCTACTCCATCGGCTTCCTCGTCAACACGCTGCACAAGTGAGGGCTCAGTTTTTGGGGCAGGGTGGGCAGCGGAGAGTACAGTGTGGGCAGTGTGCTTGTGGCAGCGATGTGGGCTTGCCACGCGCCTGGCAGGTGCGGTGCTTGGCCGGCCCTACCACACCAGCCCGCACGCATGCCAGCACCTGCCCCCGGTGCTGTCATGCTCACAACAAATTGCCTGTCGTCTGCACCTCCTGAACGCTCCCCCTCACTGCCACTGCCCACCCCCACTCCTTGCAGGCTGACTGGCCTGCTGCCTGTGGTGCTGTACCTGTCGTACATGGGCCTGCTGGTGTGGTGCCTCTTCCTGGCCATGGGCACCATCGGCTTCCTCTCCTCATTCGCCTTCACCTACGCCATCTTCAACGCCAGCAAGAGCGTGAGTGTGGGCACTTGGCGGTGCTGCGTGAATGGCAACGGCGATGCTGGGGGGCGGAGGGCAAGTGCGGGGGAGGGCACGTTGGTTGGTGCCATCTGCTTACTCATGCCCGTACAGCTCCCAGAGATTTGTGCATGAGATGGCAAGGCCGACAAAAAATGCCCTTGCGAATATCCAGAGCGCTCATTTGCCCCCCCTGCGTGCCACTGCAGGACTGAGCGCCTGGCAAAGGCGCCGGCGGTCAAAGGGGCGGCTGCCCTGCTGCCGTCGGCCGGCTCGCAGCAGCTCCCCCGCGTGCGACCAGTTGCACTGCTTTCTGGCTCTTTTCAACTAATGTTTTATGCTTCTTTTTCTCTCGCTTTTGGCTGCTGTAATGTCGTGACAATAACAGGTGGGGTCAGCAGAAAGCATGTCAAACGGAAACAGCGGAACAGGAGGGCAGAGGAGAACCAACAGAGAGTAACATGCGTAATCGAGAGGACTGTTACGTGTCATGCATTCCTCACGGCGTTGGCGTGCGCTCAGGAACAAGTGTAGGAGCAACGGGTGGGCAAGCTGGTGGGCATGAAACGGGGAAAAGGGAGGAGCACGTGTTGCCCCGCATAGAAGTGCTGATGAATGTCAAATCACGAGTCAGCGCCTGCGGCTGCGGCCGCCCATGCCGCTGTGTCTCGCAGCACTTGCTGCGCTGTCTGCACATTGCGCTGCATGGCCGCACGCTTGGCGCGCCACGCCGCTGTGTGCGCTGCCCTGCTGGCCTCGTCATCCAGAGCTTGCAGCAGGGCGGCGGCATAGCTGCCGGCGGGCGGCTCATCGCTCGCCTGGGCACCCTTCTTGCCCGGCGGCTTGCGCTTGCCCGCCTGCTCCTCCTCTTTGGCTGCCAGCCGCCGCCGCGGCTGTTGTTCACTGCCGCTGCTGCTGCTACTGCTGCTGTCAAAGCTACTGCTATGCTGCTGCTCCTCTGCTGGGCTGTCAAGCGCCTCCTCCCCCTCCTCCTCGGCAGCTGCCTCCAACAGTCGCTGGCTGGCTGCCGCAAGCGCGGCAGGCCCGTCAATCAGCCTCCGCCGCCCCGCCGCCGGCCGGCCGGCAGTGACCAGCTTGTGTAGCTGGCGCGACTGCCGTATGCCTTCGGTGGTGGCCAGGGCTGCTGGGTCGGGCCAGGTCTCGCCAAACAGCTCGCGAAAGACGAATGCCGCGCCATCAGGGACATACTGGTAGGCACCCAGAACCCTGCAAGGCAAGGCATGGCTTTGGTGCAAATCAGGTTCAGCAGGGTGTGTGGTTGTGTGGCGAAGCACCGTTTTGGGCTAATGTTGCCATGCATACCGGCCTACCCCTGCTGCCCATGCAGCTGCAGTTGCCGCACTCGCCTGTCTTCTGTGAGCAGTGGCGTCCCCACCAGCAGGGAGGCTGCCATAGAGCTGCTGGTCTTGTTGACGAGATAGAGATCTGCAACAGCACAGAGGCAGTGCGGGGAGTGAGCAGCGCAGGCAGGCAAGGCGAGCCCTGCTGCCCACGTCTTACGTTGGTTTGCCCAACGGCACATCCCATCAACCCTGCATCACCAACAGCCCAGCTACCAAATCCAGTCTAGTGTCTACCCCGCTGAGACGCGCACCCGAGCCGAAGGCTGTCAGGATGGCGCGGCAGCGGGACAGCGTCTCGTAGTATTGCTGCACAGAAGATAAAAGCGTAAGAGTTGGTGCACATGGCGGGCAGGAGGAGGAGGGCTAGCGACATGTGTGGGCACCAGAACGGTTCGCAGCGGCCAGGCCACGTGCTAGCCTCCCTTGTCAATCCGTCAATCAGCAGACATAAAGAGCAACACCCCCAAATCGGTTGATTGGCAGCAGCCAGGCCATCAGCTTGCCTGGTAGTTGAGGTCGGTCAGCAGCTGCACCCGGTCGCGCAGCTGCGGCGGCACCTCCAGCTCAGCCGTGTTGCGCACCTGCGGGGCACATGGGCAGGGGGGCAGCAGGCTCCTGCCTGAGCACATGCATCGAACGCAGGGCTGGCCATCCCTTGCACACGCATACATACACTGATCGATCAGACGTGTGCAAGTTGTGCACTGCCATGCATGCACGCACGCACCTCTGCTCCTACTAGGAGCYGCTGCTCTCCACGGCGGCGCAGCTGCGACAGCACCGCGGGGTGCATGGCTGCCTTGAAGGCGGCGGCGTAGTTGCGGCGGTCCGGGTCAATGTTGCCCTGCGATAAGCGGCAGCAAGGAATGCCATGAGGTAGGCGAGCAAACAAGGTATGCATGAGACGATCCGTAGCAGGACAGCGGCCATATTCGAATGCCTGCAGGCGGGAAAATGGAAGACGGGCGGCTAGCTSCCCKCCACACATGCCCGCCGCAGCCGCAACCGGCTGCTCACCACCCACCCCGCTCATTTCTGCCCCCATCCTCCCCGCCCGGCCCCCACCTGGATGCAAAAGTGCGCCAGCGGGCCGCGATACTCGCCCTCCCCTCTGCTGGCCAGCCCTTTGCCGCCCTTGGTCTCATTGGCGGGCGCCCAGGGCACCAGGGGCACGATCCACGGCACCTCTGGCTTGGCTGCTTTGCTGGTGGGCGCATCCCAGCCTGGCATCCATTGTGCCATGTCAGCCGCCCATGCGCCGAACAGCGAAGCGGTGTAGGACGAGCTGCAAGGCGACAGCGCCAGCAGCTGCACCGGCTGCACCGCCTGCTGAGCGCCGTCCGCATCGCCGCCCACCGCATGCTGCGCGAGCAGCAGCAGCGGGGCCAGTGCTCCCGCGCTCTCAATCAGCAGCCGCGGGTTGTGCACGGTCAGCAGGATGCGCTGCGCTGGGCGGCGCTGCAGCACCAGGCTGTGCTGCGTGTCCAGCATGGAAGCCAGCTCGGGGTAGGTGGCCATGACAATCAGGTCATACTGCACAGAGCAGGGCAGGGCAGGGCAGGGTAGACGGAGGATTGCTGAGCAGTGCAGGCTGGACAAGGAACCTCGAAGTCACAACCGGTGCACGACCTCCCGCAATGCATGCGCCACCAAGCCGCATCCAACAGACAAGAGAAGCAGCGGCCGAGTGCCACGCACCTGCCCCATCGCCGCCTCCATGTCATCTTTGTTGCGCACCCGGCCACGGAACCAGGGCCCCATCACATCCTGCAGAGTGCACAGCAGCAGCTGGCCATGAGTCAAATATGTTGCCTTTGTGCCATGGCAGCATCACGCAGTGCACATCCACCCAGCCAGGTGGTAGCGGCAGCAAAGCAGCCCGCTTCTGTTGCACTGCTGCGCTGTGCAGCTCCAACTCCCATCAAAAGAGAAGGCTTCACGCACCTCCAGGCCCAGGCGGAAGTTGTGCAGGTACAAGTCTGTCTTGCAGCCCGCTTCCTGCGGTACAGTAGCTTGGCATCGTGGTGAGCAGCTGCCAATACTCTGAAGCATGCGCTGCAACTGGCAACGCACAGCTGCAACTCGCCCGTTTGGGCAAGCCACTGCTCACACTTGCAACACATGCAAGCGCAGCCTGCAGCGGCAGGCAATGGCACAGACCACGGCAAAACATGGACAGAAAAGCCCCACCTGGAAGGCCCAGGCCAGGCCGGCGGTCACGTCCAAATGGAAGCGCACTCCATTGTAGATGGCGCACCGCTGCTGCTTTGGCGCCTTCTGCTTCGCTGCCTGCTGCCGCTGCTGTTGCTGCTCCTGCTCCTGCTCCTGCTGCTGCTGCTGCTGCTGCTGCTGCTGCTGCTGCTGCTGCTGCTGCCGCTGCTGCCGCTGCTGTGGCGCACTGCTGCTTAGGTCAGACGATCCATTGACTGCTGCCGGTCCCTGTGCGGCATGTGTGGCTGCCTGCGGCGGCACCCCAGAGCCAGAGCGCGGCTGCGGCTGCTGCTCCCGCTCGGCATTCAGCTGGGCGTCCACATCCTTTGCTTCCAAAATCTGCGGGTCAGAAAAGCAAGCAAACCATATGAGCCTGGCATGCATGCGGTCCAGGCGGTGCCGGGCCGGCTGGGCGGCACCGTGGAAGTTGCCGCCCAAATTTCCCCCAACGCCTGCGCACGTTGGTGCCGCGCAGCAGGGAGCGCGCGACTGTGATGCTGCGGCGCGTGGCTACAGACGTAGTCGGGAGCAGGTAGAGCCCGGCGCACAGCAGCCCAAGAGTCAGCACCAACGGCAGGCGCCACTGCGCCCCCATTCGGCCACGGGTGCACGCTCAAAACTGGGTCAGGCGCCGCGTGCCCGATTATTTGCGCGCAGTACTCCCCCTGCCGCCGCCCGCGTGGCGGGCAGCGCATGCGCAGCGAGCCGAGCCTCCATTCCTTCCACGCCCTCACTTCGCAGGCCATGTTCGGCCTCATGCCATGTACCGCGCCAATCAAAGATCCTCAAAATCCGTTCATGAGTGCAGGCTGCAAATGTGCATTACGGAGCAAAATCTGCGGGGCCACCAACTAATAAATGGGTTCAGCCGGTCAGCAGGGCGCCAGACCTGAACTGCTCCAAAGCCGCCACCGCTGGGCGGCGCAGCAGCTGCACTGGACTGCTGGCTGAGAGGCTTGAGAGGCGTTCCAGTGCATGCCAGCAGTAGGACAGCAGGAGCGGGTCGGCAAAAGACGGGTAAGTGACCTCCAGCTGGCGCAGGGCCGGCATGCCGCCGCTCGCGGCTGCGGCCACCTGATGCAGCAGGGAGGAGGCCTGAGGGGCCAGCCCGCCAGGCCTGCGGGGCGCACGGCCCTTGAAGTACTCTGGTGGGGCGCGGCACAGGTCTATCTCCAGGCACAGCAGGCGGGTCAGGCCAGCCAGAGCGTCCGCAGCAGCAGCTGCGGCGGCCACATCGAGTCCCAACCGCGTCAGCTGGCTGCAAGAGATGAGCAGCCGTGGCAGGGCGCTGGCAGGCAGGATTGCATGACTCAGGTCCAGATGCTGTACAAGGGCAGGGAGGGGCGGGATACACAGGGCTCAAGATGCTTACCACCTGGGCAGCATATGCAGAGGGGTGGTGCAGTGATGCATGCCTACAGCTAGCATGCATGTTGGATCAGGCACGCCATGCCTCCCTACTTGCCTGTAACATGGTTAGGTTCGCCAGCTCATTCATGGCAGGCCGCTTTAAGCGGCAGGCCAGCAGTGCCAGGCTGGACAGCTGGCGCAGCGGCTTCAGAGGAGCCAGGGTCTTCAGGCGCTTGGAGCCCACAACTGTGAGCTCGCGCAGCCGCGACAGCCGCGCCAGCTCACGCGGCAGCCGCGCAGACTTGCCAGGCGCAAAGCTGAACCACAGCCGGGTCAGCTTTCGCAAGCCGGACAGCACTGTTTGCTCCATGCGGGGCAGGCAGATGACCGCCAGCGCTCGCAGAGCGGTGGGCAGGTCATCAAGGAGGAACTCCGCTCCTATGATGTGGCCGAGTGGGTCTGCTTTTTCCAGGTTGACGCTGAGGGCTTTCAGCTGAGGCAGGTGCTGGGCTGCGGCTGCCAGCATGAGCCCCACGCTGGGCAGAGGCTCGTCGCCTTCCACCTCGCCCGGAGAATCCGTCACGCTGTCAACGTGCAGCGAGCGCGGCCGTCCACCCTGCATGGGGCCCAGCCAGCGGCCCAAGCTGCCAAATTCGTCGTCAGGCAGCGCAAGGTGGCGCAGACTGGGCGGCAGGACGAGCTGCGCGTTCATGAAGCTGCCTGTGAGCTGCAGGCTGGTCAGCGCCGCGAGCTTGCCGGCATCGATCACTTCAGCTTGCACCAGCAGACCACAGTGTAGTGCCAGCCGCTGCAGGCGCGGCAGCGACTCCAACAGGCTGGGCCGCAGCAGTAGGCCGGCATCGGCTGGGGGATCCCGGTTGCCGTGAATGCTGAGGGATAGGGCAGACAACTGCCCGCCGTAGCTGCCCATCCTCACGGCATGCATGGCTCCGTTCAGGAGGCGTTCAACGGGCTGAGGGTTCTTTTGGAATGCCACCAGCGTGAGGCTGAGCTCTTGGAGCGCCCAAGGGCGCCCAGCCAGCCAGCCGTGCAGCCTGTACAATTTCGGGGCATCCACTGCCAATCGGGTGCTGCGCCAAAGCTGCGCGCATTGGCGGTACACAAGCCAGCGCAGCTCGCATGAGCAGGCGGCCAGTGAGATCCTGTAAATCGGGCAAAAGCCGGGGAAGGGAAGGTGGGATCCAGAGCGTTGGGCCAGCTGGGCTGAGTGCACTGAGCACAGCGGCAGGGCAAGCAGGCGGCGATGCTGGCGTTTGACCGCCGCATGCTTCCAAGCCCTTGGGCTCCTGCGCACCAGGCGTCGCTGCCAACCGCACCTGTCCACATCAGCTAGGCTTTGTACGATGAGCTCAAATGTTGCCGCAGGCAAGTCAGCCAGGTTCAGCGCCGCCATTGAGAGGGGNCTCGAGCGGAGCGGCGGCGCCTGCAGCGGGAGGGGAGGCAGGTCAGGTGGCCAGGGGCCCCTCAGCANGGCATGCCCCAGCTCTCAACGAGCCAGGGTGGGGATGGCCACGTCCGAAGCAGCAACCCCGACCCACTCGCCCACTTTGGGCGCAGCTGCGGGCCACTGGACGCTGGAACAGCTGCTTGGATCGGCTTTGGTGTACCACTGTGCTCAGAAGGGGGCTGAGCTGGGTTGGTTGCCCAGTTGGCCCATGTGCGGCTGCCGTGCAGCGCACAGCAGCCGCCGTGATGCTGGAGGCGCCTGTCCATGGGCAGGGAGCCCAGTCTGAGGTGCACTATTTATTGCAGCTTGGAGGCAGAGAGTACATTGGAGCATTACCAGCCGACTGTGCACAAGTGACAATACGATGGCTGCAGCGCTGTTCCAACTGCCCTGCCATGACCGCCAACGCGTCCCAGAGCTCATTTTACGATTTACAGCAGTGGCTCATTGTACAGAAATTTACAAGCAGGCTGCTGCATGCCTCCCATACCACCAGCTGCAGCAGCCTGCGCTGGCCGTCTGCAGCTGCGGGCTGCGGCGGGCGCTGTGGCAACTAGTGCTGCTGACCTGTTGTGCTGTGCCGCCTCCTCTACTGGTCTTGATTGCTCCTGCTCGAACCTTGCCCGCTTTTGAAGCCATCTACTCTGTTGTCTCAGGCTGCCGCTCCGCCAGCTGCACCGACAGCACCTTGCGCTGGCCGCCGCGGCGCAGCACCTCGACATTGACTGTGTCGCCCACCTTGCAGCCGTCCAGGATGTCTGTGGGAGAAGGGCAGGGAGGAAGGTAGCAGGGAGGGTGGGAGAATGAGGGGAAGGGAGCTCCTGAGGATTGGGAGCTGCTTGGCGGACTAGGCAGGGGCAGTGAGCATGCGGACAGCGGAAAGAGTATGAAATGCAGGGGCAGGCGAATGCTCGGGTGGCAATGCCAGCGTGGATCACCTACCAAACAAGAGCATGCAAAAGGTTCCATCAGACACACTGCAACAGATGGGCCCGCCAACCCACCAAACAGGTCTGCCTCCTTCTTCACCGGCCGCCCGTTCATGCCCACAATCACGTCGCCCAGCACCAGGCGGCCAAAGCCGTCGCGCACAATGCCCTGCCCGGGAGGGTGGCATAGCAGAGGGTAGCAAACATGTAGATGCAACATTCATGCGGGCGTGAGGAGTGCAGGCAGGGGGCAGGGGTGTATCTCCAAGGGCCGATAATGTCAGCAGGCTTGTGGCAACAGCACCAAGGTACACATCTCCGGCACGCAGCCGCAGCAGCTGCCCACCTGCATGCCGGCCTTGTCGGCGGGGGTGCCCGGCGGCACATCCATTACCAGCACGCCCTCCAGCCCCATCTGCCTCAGCGCCTGCATAGAGAGAGGCAGTGGCACAAGGTGGGAGGCCGTGCCCTTTGCCCCAGACCTTGGCTGCGCCAAAAGCATATCAATGCATGCGCACTGCACGTACATGCCGCGCTACTCCTTGCAGCCGTGCATGCGATTGCCTGCCAGGCCCAGTCAAGCCGACATCGCCCCACACCCACCTGCGGCGGCGCGATGGTGATGCCCAGCACGGGCCGCACAACACGGCCATACTTGAGGATCTGCTCCACGAGGCCCCGCACTGCGGTGGCACAGCGGCAGCAGGGGTGAGCGCAGTGGCGGATGGGGTGAGTGTTGGTGCTGCTGCTGACGGCTGGGCTGAGATACAGAGGGCGTGATGCATCCATCGGCCGGAAGAGGGGCAGAGGCTCATGGAGCAGCACTGGTGCACATTGCTGGTAATTCCCGCAGCCTGCAAACAACCCTTCCCTGCGCCGATCGCCACACCTGTGTCTATGGGGATTGCAAAGCCGATGCCGCTGCTTGCGCCTTTGCCTGTGGGGTCTGCAATAGCAGTATTTATGCCTGCGGGTGAAGCAGCAGCAGCGGCAGCACGCGTTAGCAAGCATAAAATGCAGTGTGGGCCGCCATTCGCCTGCGACCGTGTGTCCAAGGCGACACCAGGATCAGGTCCCTCCCTGAGGCCTCTGCGCCCATTCCCGCGCTCTTTTCCGCATCTTGCTGTGTCAATCAAGAAATCCGGGGCGCCCCAGGGCGGGAGGGGATGGAGCCGGCCGGCCCAATGCCGGGGCTCCAGCGGAGCGCTCGGCGGTACGTCAACAGCCTTGAAATGCCCGGCGAGTATCAGACGGCCGTCCGACGGCAGCCGCGAGCATGGATTGAGGTCCTGCAGGCGACCGCCGCCGCCTGTGGCGGCAGGCGGCGGCGGTCGCCTTCTGCCTCGGATTCTGAGGCCGCCCATCCTCCCAGTGGGCCGCATAAAATACGGCAGTGAGCCCGTAACGGTCAATGAGGTGGTGAAACGGGCCCCCAGCTCAAATGCCTCACCACTCACCGATCAGCCGGCCGCGGCTGTCCAGCAGCGGGCCGCCTGCACCACAGGCAGGGGCAAGAAACTCAACTTGGGGGGGGATAGAGGCTGTGCAGCGTGCATGTAGCCTCCCACCTGCCCCGTTTGCGGTGCACCCTGCCCTGCACCCAGCCACCCACCCGAGTTGCCAGGGTTGATGGCCGCATCACACTGAATCACGTTGCGCAGGCTGCTGCCGCCGTAGCCTGCGCACATTGGGGGYYGGCGGCCAGAGGCGTGGACAAGCGCTCGATAGCAGGGCATCAGAGCACAAGGCTACTGCTCGCCTGCGGCTGGCCTTTGAGTGGTTTCCCTCGCACAATCCCCTTGGTAAAAGGGCCACATGCATGGCGGCCAGAGCCTGCCCCAACCGCAGCGCCCTGTAGTTTCACCTGTGTTGAGCTCGCGGTTCAGGCCAGAGATGATGCCGCTACTGAGGGAGTGATCGAGCCCAAAGGGGTTGCCAATGGCAAATACCTGCGCAGCCATAGGAGCAAAAATCCATGCGGTTGGCAGCAGAACATTGCCCAGAACCTTGCCCGCGCTCAGGCGCAAATCAGGCTGCGCTTCCCTGCAAGACGGTGGCATCATGGCAGCACAGCTCTTGCATGACAACCGCGCATGCGGGCCAAGGGCTGGGTTTCACAGGCCCATCATGGTGCAGCCAGCCTCACCTTTTGGCCCACCACCAGGCTGGAGCTGGCCCCCAGACTGACGGGCTTCAGGTTGGCCAGCACTTCGGGAGGAGCCTGCAGCTGCAGCACGGCCACGTCCTTGGCGGGGTCGCCTGCGGAGGAGGGAGGGAGAGGGAGAGCAGATGGGAGGGCATGCAATGGCACTAACAGTAGGCGCAGCAGAACATGAACTTCGCGCGTGCTAGGCGGGGTCGCCTGCGGGGAGGCAGAGGGGGAGGGAGAGGGGTGGCAGAGGGGCGGCATGGTGCAGTTGGAACACGGGATGCTAGGCTCCCAAATGCGCACCTTTGACAAGCACAACTGCCCAGCACTTTTCCAATCCAATCTTATGCCGTTGGCTTGGGACTCGTCCACGCACACCAACCCGCCGCAACCGTGAGCCTCTGGTCTCCAGTAGGTCTGCCCCCTGCCCACTCACCGCCCACAATCTTGGCGGGGTATGTGGACTGGTCGATGAGCGAGACCTGCACCTCGCTCGCGCCCCGAATGACGTGGAAGTTGGTGACGATGTGGCCTGCACCAAAATATGGAATACGGCAGCCAGCCATTAGTGCGGGAATGCTTTCGTGCAGTGGGTGCATACCAAACAGACCGCGCAGCATCACTGCAGCCTGCTGCTGGGTGCGACACCAGGCCTGCTTGATGAGGTGCTGCCAGGCGATCTGGCTGCTCGCCTGAAGTGTCCCAGATGAAGCCGCTGCCCTGGCCTGCACACAGTGCAATTATTTCGCCCAAGGGGCTCAGAACTCAAGCTTGGCAGCTCGAGGCGGCCGCTGGCTGACGGCATGCAGGCAACAGCAGGCTTTTAGCAGGGGCAACACTCGAGCAGCCAAGCAAACAGACGCCAGCTGCTGCATGCGGGCCGCACCCTGTGGGATCTTGAGCACGTCTGTGGAGTAGTAGTGGCGAGCCAGCGCGATGTTGGCGATGTTGACCACGCTGGGCCTGCGCAGCGCAGCAGGGGAGGCAGGGCGGGCAGGCCGGCGTTGACAGGCAGGGGTGTGAATTTGGTTAACAGGAGCTGGGTGGTCTGTACCGCAGCACATGGCCCGGTTCTTACGTGTTGGTTTTGAACAGCTCGATGGTCAGGATCTCATCAGGCGACAGCTGCGACAGGTCCGGAAGCGGCGTCTGCACGGCACAGGAGGTGGGGGCAGCTGACAGTGGGGATCCTTCGTTGCATCCACACGCTCTGCTTGGTCGCTGGCCAGCCACGGTGCGCTGCGGTAAGCATGCCCTGCAACGATGCATGTACACCAGAAGCCCACCTTGTTCTCCATTGTGACCGGCACCGCCTCCACGACAGGCGGCCGACCACCAAACATGCCGGCAGGGCCCTGGAAGGCAGCCGCCGGTCGGGGCCAGACTGCCGCCGTCAGCAGCGCTACAGCTGCAGCACCTGACAACAGCAGGCGGCGTAGCATGCCCCGCCGCTGTTGCCCACCGGCCACACCGGAAGCTGCTGCCGCCTCTGCACCAGCAAGCGTGCCATGCTGTCTGGCAAGTGATTGCAAGATGAGTCGCCGCCGCTGTGCCGCAAGCGCCTCGTCTGCAGCGCTGCCACTGCCGCCCAGCCTGCTTGGGCCATTGGGGCCGCTGTTGGCAGAGGCCAGCACTCGGAGCGGCCGCCGTGCTGCTGCCGCCGGAGAGCGCAGGGGTGCTGCGGCCCGCAGGGGCGCTGCTCGCACTGTGCTCAGGCTCATGCCCAGCCGCCCCAGAGCAAGGGCGCGCTGCATGGCTGGGTGTGGGGCTTTGCCAGTGGAAGCGACCCTGCTGCTACCGCCACTGCCGCCGCTACCGCCGCCTGCACGGGGAGTGACGGGAGCCAGCAGCGACACGTGATCGGAGCTTCCATGGATTCACAGATCGCGTTGCTGCAGCAATGGGCAGCTGCGCTGGCTCTTTGGCGTGGCTTCCAGAACGACCGCAGCGTGTGGGCCTGCTGGCCGGTGCCCGCCCACAAACCCACCTTGACGATCGGTCGATTGCACGCTGGGAGACCGCTGCAGGCGATCAGCCGGCTCTTGTGTCCCCATGCATGGCATCGGTCGGTCTCGCGTTCTTTTGTGCTGAACAGCCCGGCATCACATGCATCTCTGTGTGCGGAATCAGTACAGTAGGCTGCAGCTCCGAAACCCTGCAGCCCCGCAGAGCCCTACTGCTGAGCGCCCAATCCCCTTGCTGTGGAGGCCTTGCAAGTTGCTGGGAAGTTCGCCAGAGAGGTGAGGTCAGCGCTCCTAGCGTTGCAAGACGCGCCCACTTGCTTTGCTGCGCGCCGCTCGCCGCCGCCCTTGCGGCAACCACATGCCCCTGCCATCCTGCTTGCAGCAGGCAGCCGGCCGGGCGGCATGGCGCCGTTTACAACAGAGGTGGACTGGACGGATCCAGCGGCATTCTACTTGGGTGACGGCTCGCTGGCAGACCTCGCTGATGTGGCCAATGTGCACTGGGCCAGCGGCCTGCGCCTGCCAGCACACAGCCACATCCTGGCGCAGCAGAGCCGCGTCATGCGGGACCTGTTTCTGTCGATGCGGGGCCAAACCAGCGGGCACAAGCGCAAGGCGGATGAGGCAAGCCGGGAGGGCGCCAGCTGTTGTGAGGGTGGTGTGTGACAGGTGGCTGGCGCATTGCTAGACGCAGGTTCAGGGCTGGTCGTCTGCTTTTCCTTGCCGGTCGCCCTTGTAGCCCCCGCTGAAGCACCTCCACATGTGCCCATGCTGCTGTGCAGGAAGAGAGCACAGCCGTTGAGCTGGAGTCGCCCTTTAACGACTTTTCGCTGGGGGAGGTGTCCTTCCTGCTGAGGTTCATGTACCGCCCGGCCGACCTGCACTTCCGCAACCTGGAGAGCGTAGTGCAGCACCTGCCGGGCATGACTCGCCTGGCAAACAGGTGCGGCGGCCTCTGTCTTCCCTTCCCTGGGGATTTGACCATGTGCTCTAGCTTGCCGCGGTTGAAAGTGCTGCACAACATCAGGGCAGGGATTGCTAACGGTAATGCACTTTGTGCAGGTGGCGTTCCAACGTTGCTCACGCCATACTTGTGCTCTGGCTGCTTGCAGCCTCGATGCCGTGGTGCAGCTGGCAACCATTGACGAGTTCCTGACACTGAAAGCAGCGCGCTCATACAATGGCGCGATGGAGTGGATGCAGCTGGCCGAGCAGTGTGGGCTTGACAGGACCTGGGCAGCAGGGGTCAGGTGCGCTTGTTGGCAGATTGCCGACGGTGTGTACAGCAGGCAGCCAGAGACTTTTGGGAGACCTTGCTTTTCGGCACCGTCTTTATGGGCACATCGCATGCATGCAACTGCATGCAAGCACCAGCGATTCCCCCTCCACCAATCTGCGTTCCTGCTGCTTGTGCAGGGCCCTTGCGTGGGCCTGATTGCCCTACCCGAAGGCATAGCAACGACCCACCGCAGTGCAAAGGGATTGAGCAGCCTTGGTCGTGACACCATCACCGCCGTGCTGGCTGCAGTGGCAGCGTCACTGAGAGGCTTCGGCAGCCAAACCATCGCCCAGGCAGCCTCAGCGATACCAGACGCTGCCATCTTGCTGGCTGGTCGCAACGAGGCGGCGTTTGGCAGTGCGTCCCTCCTGTGGGAAGTCCCGCAGCTTTCGGGAGCGCGGGCAAGTCGCCAGTCGCCCGCCTTTGGGCCCGCCAACTGGCGTGGCAGCAGCGCGAACGCCCCCATGTTCCATCTTGAGGTGCATGGCCCACAGGAAGTCCCACTGAATGATGCTGGCAACGGACCGCTCCTGCTCGGCAACGGCCTGTCCGTCACCCTGGTAGCCACCTTCAAGGATGACTGCCCGCCTGGCGTAGCTTTGGCTGCGGTTCTTACGGTTGGACTGCACGGCGGGGTGAGCCAGGTGCCAGCCCCTTAGCCAATGGATCAGCAGCTAAAACATACAGCATCTGCTGAAGCAGGGGGTGCCATCGTGTGGGCAGGCATGGGCTTGCTTTATGCTCACAGGGCGCTCTCACCCCTGAACTCCTGTATTGTGCCCTGCCTTCGCTTCGCAGAGCGATGCGCTTGTGATGATGAAGCGGCGGTCACAAACGTTATCCAAGAGCAAGGCAACGATTGGATGGACCCAGTTCATAGACACAGACAGTGAGCTGGGTGCCTTGTCTTGCTAAGCAAGGCAGCTTGGCAATGTGGTGCGTGGTGAAGCATGACAAGGCGATAGACTGTCCGACCCTCCTGTACATGCTTTCCTGTGCAGCTCTGCTGGCACGCCTAGCCAGTAATGTACGCAAGGGCACGTTCAAGGTGGACGTGTAATGGCTGGATCTGCATGCAGAAACAGAGGAGGAGTAAAGGCAGCAGCTGCATGGCCAGGATGTAACACAAGTCGCTGCGGGGAGGTGCTGGGCTTCAAGACCTTCCACCGCATATGTTGATAACTTTGCACAGCATTTCAATATGTGAGTCAAACTTCAGTTACCACAGAATTGTAAGCCACACGACTGAAGTCTGCTAGGCTGTGCCGGCAGCCTGCTTATTCGCTTCGCACGCCAGGCGATGGCCCGCCCAGGACATGCGCAGCATGGCATTACCGCCAACACCAAAGCCCAATCGGCCCATCGAAGCCGCCATCGCCCTCAAAACCTATCTGAGTTTACGATGAGCACGCTAGAAGAGACGGCGCGGCATCTGGCGGCCCCAGGCGAGCAGCCGCAGAGCTGAACACCTGCGGCTGCCTTCAGGCGTGTTGTCGCACAAACATGACCACATGCGGGATCGATGCAGCGTTTGGCCGCCAGCCACCGCCGCCGCCGCTGCCGCCGCCCTCCGTCTCACCGCAAGCTCAGCTGGCTTTGGCGCCCTGGCTTTGCTGTGCTGTGCACAGCCTGAGCAACACCATGCACGCTGACCCAACTCTGTGGGACATCCCCGCTTTGCAGGCAAGGGCCTGCTGGCCAGCGATGAGAGCACGGGCACGATTGGCAAGCGGCTGGAGAAGGCCGGGTTTGAGAACACCGAGGCAAGCGGGCCTCTGCCTGCATCATGCTGGTTGAATGTGTAGCACATTTCATGATGCCGCAACAAAGTGAATACCGTGCTGCAGTATGTGTGGCAGTTGTGCAGTAATGTCCTGCCACCCACCAGCTGCGACTTGCTTGCCCAGCACGCTTCCTGCATGCATGCACCCTGCCGCCCCTGCAGGAGGCGCGGCGGGCCTACCGCCAGCTGTTTTACACCGCTCCAATCGGAGAAGCAGGCATCAGCGGCGCCATCCTGTTTAAGGAGACGCTGTACCAGTCGGCGGACGATGGCACCCCGTTTGTGGAGTGCCTCAGGCGCCAGGGCGTGCTGCCGGGCATCAAGGCAAGGCTGGGTGTAGGTAGCGGCTGGCTGGGGAAGGCACAAACGGCGTGTGCTGCATCTGTGACAGGCTGTGTCACCCGTAACTACTTGGCGCTGAGCGCTACCGTTCGCTACCTGCACGCTGTTCATCCCCTCAGGTGGATGAGGGCCTAGTCCCGCTGGAGGGCTGCCCCGGTGAGACCTCCACCCGGGGCCTAGAAGGCCTGGCCAGCGCCTGCGCTGAGTACGCTTCGGCCGGGGCGCGCTTTGCCAAGTGGCGTGCAGCGCTCAAGGTGGGCGGCGGCTGCCCCTCGGAGAAGGCCATTGAGATCAATGCGGCGCAGCTGGCGGAGTACGCCGCCATCTGCCAGGTGGGATGGGGGAGTTGGGTGGCTTGGAGCCGTGCGGTCTTAGGGCTGGGCGGCATGCAGGATGGCTGCAGTGTGAAGCATCGGGTTGTTTGTCTTGGTGTGCGTGCGCAATGAACACTGCTGGTGATGGAGCCACTAGTGCACGTTCGTTCTGATTGGTATCCCTGCAGGCGCAAGGCCTGGTGCCCATTGTTGAGCCAGGTGTGCAGCTGGGGGCTGCGGCGCCTTCTCCTGCTGTTCAAGCAGCAGGCAGTGGCTGGTACAAGGCTGCCGCAGGACAGAGCACTGGCCCGACAGGCATGCTCAATCCAGCGTCTGCTCTATCTGCTGACTCCCATCCATTGAACCACTGCCCCACAGAGCTGCTGATTGACGGTGATCACACCCTGGCTCAGTTTGCCGAGGCTTCCACCCGAGTCATCTCTCGCTGCGTGGCGCACCTGTGGCAGAAGGTGGGCGGGTGGTAGGTGGGCCACAGACAGGGAGGTGGAGGGCATATCTGGTCCAAAACACCTGGGGCCACTTGGGCACGCGTGGCATGTGCACTGCGGCCTTTCCGCCGCGGCATGTGCATGCTGAAATCGCCCAACCACCACTGCCCCCAACCTTCCCCACTTTCAACCCTTTGCTGCCCCCTCGCATAAATCAGAACGTGGTGCTGGAGGCCACGCTGCTCAAGCCGCAGATGTGCATCCCCGGGGCCGACCACACCGGGGAGAAGCCCACCTCGGTGAGATCTCGTGTACCCCTGCTGTGTTCCCGTGCACGGAGCCACTGCTGGCTGTGCAGCCTGTAATGAGTGGCTCGCCCCAAATAGCATCCATCAGCTGCAAGGAGGCACTGCTTTGCATGTTGCAAGCCACCGTCGACTGTGCAGCCCCTCTGGTTTCCCCAACGGACTGCAGGACGTGATTGCCGACGAGACGCTGCGTGTGATGCGGCGCTGCGTGCCGGCCGCTGTGCCGGGCATCATGTTCCTGTCCGGCGGCCAGGTGGGTGCTGGTGGGTGCTGGTGGGTGGGTTCTAGTGGGTGCTGGTGAGTGCATGTGGTGTGCTGGCTGCGGGCTACACGAACCTGACGTGTTGGGTGGCAGTGGGTGGGTCCAAGCGAGGGCTTCGCAGCTGCTGGCAAGCTTGCGGACTGTGTGCCATGCCATGCAACACTCACTCAGGCAACCCGCCTCCAGCTTGCGAGGCGTGTGCCAAGCCGCCCTCCCATGCAATTCGCCTGCCAAGCAGCCCTCCCCTGCTCCCCGCCGCTCACACACAGACGGAGGAGGAGGCGACCGTGAACCTGAACGCCATCAACCGGCTGGCGCAGCAGCAGGGGCGTGCGCCCTGGAGCCTCAGCTTCTCCTTTGGCCGCTCGCTGCAGGTGGGTGGTTTGTGGTGTAGGCTGTAGCGCTGTGCTGTGGATAGATTGCTGCACAAGAGCAACGTCTGGCTTGTTGCAGTAACACGACGAGCAGCTGATTTTATGCCGGCTCGGCGCCTGCTCTGCGGCGCATGCAATTGTTGTCTTGAGCAAGCATCACCGGTGCTACTGCCTTGCCTCTCCCTCACTCTCTGTTGCTGAACTACATCGCCTACCCTGCCCTCGCTCCACAGGCCAGCGTGCTCAAGCTGTGGTCGGAGGACCGGGAGGGCAACGCGCAGCAGTGCCGCGACATGGCGGCTGCGCTGGCACGTGCCAACAGCCAGGCGGTGCTGGGGCGGTACGAGGGGCCGCACCCCAGCATCACCTCGCAGGCGGGCAGCCTGAGGGAAACGTTCCGCGGGTGGCGCACAGACGTGTAGGCTAGCAAGCGGCAGACCCAGCTGGTGCCACCAATTCTTGTTGTCAGAGCACTGCTCGCTGCCATTGCCATCAGTGGATGTTTGATTTCAGCATTTGATTCCTTTTCCGTTGACCGAAGCACTGTGGCGGCTCTCTTGTTGTTTTGAAAAGCCTGCAAGTGCCTCTGTTTCCTGCCCTATTGCTTCTTGTGATCGATGTGACCCGGCACCAGCCACTCACATGCAGTTACATGGGGAGCTGGCTGGGCTGCCGAACAGGGGGCCGCATGCCCCGGTCCTGGGGATAATGAAGGGAAAAGTGCGAGGCACGAAAAGACAGCACGAAAGTACCAGAGCGGGGCGAGTGAAGAAGAGCGGCACACGAGTATGCGGCAGGGGCAGCAGCACACACAAGGGGAGGGGCGTACACTAGATGGGGGTGCAAAAGAAAGCTATCAAGCATCACATTTGTGTTGAATACATGCAAGGGGAGTTATAGGGGAGGGTTCATTCCCCTCCTGCAGGCCGCAGCAGCGGCAAGCGCAGCCTGCTGCCGCTGCGGCCTCAATGATTGGGGTTGAGGGTGCTGCTTCTGGCTGGTGCATGGCGCCGCCATTGTGCAGCACGCATGCAGCACAACCGGTCAAAGAGGGGCCGCGTGTCTGCCTGCAGCCTAGCTTGAGGACAGTGCAGCAGTACATTGCCCCATCAGCGCGCAGCGCCGGCAGGGGCCTGCAGCGATGGCGGCTTCAACTGCTGCTGTATGGCGAGACGTCCTGGTGCTGCCGTCGCTCAGTGCATGTTGACGACGGTGCCGCCAACGCCCACCACGGCGGCAGCGGTGGCGACCTGGCCATACTTGGCGATGAGCAGCCTGCAGGGCAGGGAGAAACCACCGCAAATTGGGGAGGCAGGCACCAGGTACCAATGTTAAAAACGTAATGCTGCGCAGGTAACGCCTTAGCACACAGCAGCTTATCGAGCCTGGAACTGGAAGCTTGCAAGCGCTGCCGTTGCCCTAGGGCCATGCACCGCCATTTAGCCCCTCACAAAGCAGGCTGCCTTGGCTCACCGGAAGGTGCCCAGGCTGGGGGCGGGCTTGATGGAGTACAGCAGGCCCAGCATGAGGGTGAACAGCACCTGGAGCAGCAGTGGCAGGAAGGAAAGGGTTCGCATGAGAGGGGGCGATGCCAGGGTGTGGGGAGCGGCGCTGGAGACGCCGGTACCAGCATGTGCGATCAGGGCGCCCCAGGTTTTGGCAAGGTTGCCCTACTGGCAGGTGGCATTGACCCGCCGACCAATCATGCACATCTGTACCATGTCATGCCTCTCAAGTTCCACGCACCATGGCGCCGCCCTGGTGCGCCGCGCCCAGAGAGACAGGCACGTACGTCAGCAGGGTTGTGATGCCCAGCGCAACCTGAGGACGTGGCAAAGATAGGAAGTGGGGTGGGGCCGGATGGAGGCGGGCATGGGACTCACTTGGGTCTGGCTGAGCAGGGGCAGCAGGGGCGGCACACAGTCCTGCGCAAATCATTCCCCCCGCCTCTGCTCGCAGCCCAGAACTACCACCATCGGCTGCACCCACCATACCCGGCAGCACACCTGCGCCGCGGTGGCTGCGGCCAGCGCATTGAGGCAGAGCTTGGCGGCGGGCGGCAGCGCGGGCAGCTGGCGGCCGTAGGACCAGAGGGAGACGACACCGGCCAGCGTGGTGTAGGCCAGCATGCGGTGGTTGAACTGCACGGCAGCCGTGTTCTCAAACAGGTTGCGCAGGGCTGCGGCGGTTGGGCGAGGGAGGGGGAGGGGGAGGGGGCGCAGTGGGAGTNGGGTGAGGGACGGCTGGGGCAGAGTGTGGTTAGCTGGGCGGTGGCCACACAGGGAGGAATGGTAGGGCCAAACAGAAATTTCCTGCTGCTACACTCTTCACCGGGCAGGCGCTCCGAGAAGTACTCGGAGGGGAACCAACATTCAAAGTTCACCAAAACTCAGCACAAACCAGACGATTCCAGCCTTCCTCACCGGGCAGGCGCTCGGAGAAGTACTCGGATGGGAACCACTCGCCGTTCATGTCGGGCCAGGTGTTGTAGGCGCGCCCCGCGTCCTTGCCAGCCACAAAGCAGCCGCTGCAGAAGGGGAGGGAGGGTGGGAGGGMGAGAGGGGGCACTGTTGGTGTGGMTTGTGGACAGGGAAAATCAATGGATTGTTGTTGTTGTGGCGCYGTGTGTCCAGCCCATGGCAGGCAGCCGTCTGCACGAGCTGCACTGCAGACTCCAGCCCCTTTCCCCCACGGCTGTGCACAACCCACTACGCTGCCCACCCKCCTCATGGCGGTGATGCCGATGATGGCGGCCAGCGGGTGCGCAAAGCGGGTGAGCAGGCGGGYGGCGTAGGCGGCCTCGGGGCCCGCCGCCACCGTGGGCGGCACGGGGATGGCCACCTGCAGCGTGGTCCACACCTGCAGGGGCAGAGGGAGAGGGGGGAGAAGCACACAAACAGGTGATGACGATACAGTGGTGACAGCCGCTTGCAAGCATGCCCCACGGTTGCGGCACCGCAGGTTGCCAGTATCCATCAAGCGGCTCCAACAAGTGGCAAAAGGACACAGTAGCAGACGCCCCGTTCAGCACCACTGTGTGTGGCAAGCTAGCCACCCACAACACCCACCCACCAGCGCGGAGAAGATGGTGAAGTCACCCCGCACAATGTCCACCCAGTCCAAACAACCAGCACTGCAGTCAGCAACAGCTAGCCACCCACAGCATCCCCCTCACCAGCGCGGAGAAGATGGTGAAGGCGGTGGCCAGGTGGCCTGCCATGCGGTACGTGGACACGCGCGGCACCTGGTTCTCCTCCGGCTCCTGCGTAAGGGACGAAGCAGTAAACGTTTTGGACGTGAAAGCAAGTCGAACGGTGTTCAGAGACTTCAGCACTACGGCTGCAACACGCATACTGTGTGTCGACCTTCACATAAAGCATGGCGCGGCATCCCAGCCGTTCCGGCCGCCGCCGCCGCCGCAGCAGCAGCACCACCAGCACCACCCCGCAGCAGCGCGCACCTGGAAGCCGGAGCGGACCATCCACCAGCCCACCAGTCCCTGGGTGCCGCCCATGAGGAAGAGCAGCGCCAGGCGCCGGCCCAGCGGCCCGTTGATCAGGCCGCGCGACGCAAAGTAGGCGGCGGGCAGCGCCACCACCAGGCCTGTTATGAGGGGCGGCGGCAGCGAGGGGGAGGGGTTGGGGTGGGTTGAGGGCGGACAGGGAGGCTGGGTCCAGCACTATGTGATGGGCGCCCCGTATGGCAACAATGTTGCGAGTCTGCGCAGGCTGCTTGGGTCACATGCGGCAGCCCATGACCCCCAGCAGCTCGGCTCACCCAGGGCGCGGCCCCACATGCGGTGGCCCCACTCCCAGAAGTAGATGAACTTGAACTCCTCCACGGTCATCCCCTGCCAGAAAGAGTCAGAAGGGAAGAGCGGAACAGAGGTAAACAAGCAGGTTGGGCGCTCATCCGCGGCACCTGCTGTGGCAGCCGGCCACATGCTCCTGCATGCAGCTGTGCAGCAGCAGGCAACCACTAGTGTTGACCGCTCTGCATGCTGGTGTGCAACAGTAGGCAACCACAAGTGTTGACCGCCCCTTGACCACCAGACTGACACGCACACGCACTGCCGCCATCCACGACAGCAGACCCCAGCACACCTAGGACCAGCGTTCCCACCCACCTGGTTGGTCTTGATGTACTCGGGCGTCTGCTTGTAGCGCGCAAACTCCGCCTCCCACTCCTCCTGCGGCGGGGGCCGCAGAGCGTTGGTTAAGGGTAATGGTTGGCACAAGCATGCCCCCCACGTGAGCGCAAATCCGTGTCGGCTGGTGCGGCAAAAAGGCAGGCAACATGATATTTCACACAAGCAGTCTGCACATGAGGCTGCAAACAAGCAGGCCGCACGCGAGGCTGCAGGCAGCACCAAGGCGCCCTGGCCGCCGCTGGGACACAGCTGGCTCACCGGAGTGGAGGGCGGCTTCTCTCCCGTGAACTTCCAGCTGGTCATGGAGAGGCCGGAGCGTGTGAGGCGCGTGATGCCTCCCACCACCACCAGCACAAAGACCCAGGCGGAGCAAGCGCCCAGCCACACGGCCAGCTGGCGCCGCTGGCCGGGGGTCAGGCCCGCCGTCAGCGCTGCGGGGCCGTACGCCTGGGGGCAGGCGGGGCAGAAAGCATGAGTGTGTGTGAGCTGGGGCGCGGGGGCAGGTGGGTGGTATTGAACTGCAAGCCGGCTTGCCAAATAGCCAAGCAGCATTGCCATAATCCAACAGCCCCGAAAGGCGGCCTGCCAACTGACTCTAGCAAGCACCAGCCAGCCAACCCAGTGTGTTCCTCACCTCGGCAGCGTTAGGCATGCCACGGAACTCAGCCACCGTGGCCTTCATGCGGCGGCCCAGTGAGCGCAGCAGGCTGGAACCAGCCATGCCCTGCGGGCGGCGCAGCGCAGCAGCCGCCGCGGTCCTGCCGGCGCCAGCTGCCTGCGGGCGTGCGCCACGCAGCGCGCCGCCTGCCGCGAAACCAAACTGCCGCAACCCGCTCTT
>JADXDR010000249.1:573-17759 GCA_025026875.1 Chlorella ohadii
TTGCAAGCGGCTGCCATTGAGAGAGACCCAACCAGCCCAGGCCTGAGGCTGATGAAGACCCTCTAGAACACCGCAACCTGCAGCGGTATACCTGTACAACGCTTTGCAGCTCGCACACCTGCTGACCTCTGGATGCTGCGCCCTCCTTGTCTCCCTGCGCTCAGGCCCCGGTGACCCGCTGTTCGACCGCCGCCTGGTGCTGAACCGGAGCCACACGTTCCTGGCGCCGCTGGCTGTGAGCAAGAAGGAGTGGGACACGTGCAAGCCGCTGAAGCCCTACTTCCAGCGGCTGCACCGCGTGATCCTGGTGGATGATGACAGGTGGGGAGGGGGAGGGAAGACATGTATGGAAGGAGGAAAAGCGAGGCAACGAACAAAGGCAGGTGGCTCTCCCAGCTTGCCCACTGAGTGTCCCAACCCCGCTCCCCTGCTTCTTGCGCTCCATGCAGCCACAAGGCGAGCCCTGGTGAGGAGCGCAACATGGTTCTGATGCCCTGCTGGGCCACGCACGACCAGCGCGACACCATGGTGAGGACGGCAGCTTGACGAGGAGCGGGCCAGCACTTGCTGCCATCCCAGTGCACAGCAACCTGTCATTCAAGTGCACAGCAGCTTGGTGCTGATCACGATCCCCACATCACCAGGCCAATTCAAGCCAACTTCATGCGCGCTTCTTTCCTGTCTGACACCTGCGCTGCTTCCCACCCTGTGCCTGCAGATTGAGAACCTGGTGGACGTGCTGCTGCAGCTGGCAGATGCGCTAGAGGGAGACCCCGAGGCGGATGTGCGCGACTTCACTGCTGATGCCACGGCGCAGCTGGCGGCCCTGGCAAGCAGAGGCGGCCGCGGAGCGTGAGGATGCCGCGAGTATGCAGCAGCACGAGGCAGAGGAGGCTTCGGAGGATGGCGGCGCAGCCGAGGCGGGGGAGCTGCAACTGACCAGCTAGCTGCTTCCTGGCAGGCGTGTGGGACTTTCGCAATGCTATTCACGCTGCAAAGTAGCAGACCACGAGTGCAATTGAGCAGACACTCAACATCTGTGCAACCGGTGCCGCACTTGGGCAGCTGTGTTGATAGTGTTTACAGTGAAATCGGATGCTTCTGGCTAAAAACATGCATGTGGGGAGGGCTGTCCAAGAAGTTAAGACGAGAGCAGGAACAATTGCAGCAAGGGAGGCTAGAGCAAGAGGTCGGCAGCAGAAGCATCAGGGTGGGCGCACTGCAAGCGCCTCAACTGCCCACCAGCACGCCTTGCGACCCTGCCGCCTTGCTGCCTGCCGCGCCGCTGCCGCCTGCCCCGCTGCTGCTGTCATCGCCCTTGATGCGGATATGGTACCTGCTTGCGGCGGAGGAGGGGAGCAGGGCTGACTTGAGACGGAAGCGGCAGCTCTGAAGGCACTTCCGCAACATCGGCAACTGCTTGCGCATGGTTACGGCCGCGCGCAGGCCGCGACTGAACCCCAGGCCCAGTGCGGCTGGCCTGCATGTCTCCCCCAGAGCTGCCTGAGCGCAGCAGGCGGGCGCTCACTTCTCCTGGTACGCCAGTACCTCCTTCTGCTTGGCCGCCAGCAGCTTCTCGTAGTTGGCCACCAGCTGGGCACAGGAGGGCAGAAAGAGGGTATGGGCATAGATCCCTTGCCAGGTGGGGTCAAGGCCGCCGACCTGCCGCGCAATGGGGCATGCATTACTGTGCGCATGGCCACCTGCTGCACGACCGGCCACACCGCTGCCCTGCTGCCGGCCAGCCCGCCGCCTCACCGCCGCCAGGTTGTCGCGGTTGGTCTTCACTGCCGGCAGCACCTCGCCCACGGTGCGCTCCACAAGCACCTCGCCAACCTGCGGTGAAGCAGGCCAAGCACAGTGGAGGTGCATGGTGATGGCAGACACTGCAACCCCAGTAATGCACAGACTGCAAAGTGTGCACAGCAGCATGCCCTGAGCCCAGCTCTGCAGCGTGTGTGCCACAGGGCAGCGGCCTCCGGCAGCGGCACTGCACTGCCAGGTGCCAAGCAACCCCAGGGCAGCTGCACATGCGTCGATGGGGATGCAACAAGAGGATGCAACCAACGTCGGCAGTGCTGCAAGCGCACCAGGCGGAAGCACTTGCGCCCCGCCTCCAGCGGCTCCAGCGTCTTGATCACTAGGTCGTGCTCTGCCACCTCCTGCTGCCGCTCCAGCGACATGCTCGTCAGCTGGTCCCGCTCCTCCAGCAGCTGCGACAGGCAGGGCCCAGCAGCAGGTGTCAAGACCCGAGGCAGCGGCGGTGGCGGCGGCGGCGGCAGCAGCTTGCGAGCGGCGGCGGCCCGTCTAGACATCGCATCGAGCTTCCTATCAGATCGTGCGCACAGGGCACTGCGAGCACCTGCTGGAAGCGTGCCACAACTTCATCCTCGTTCCTCGGCTCGCCGGACATGACGTCCCTGCCCCCAGCGACTGTTTGATCTGTCTGCAGCAGTTCAGATCAATGTACCAAAGGCTGGGCACTAGCTCAGAGGGCCGGAGCAGCAGGGAGCGGAATCGCTCAGCAAAGAGGAGTCAAGGAAGCGGCTCAATAGGTGTGCAATTGCAAGTGTATGAACTGCAGGCAGGCTGAGTGCGCAGCATGTGCCGATCAAGCCTCCACAGCGGCCCATGCAAGCTGCCACCCAAATGCCGCCCCCTGCCGCCACAAGAGCCGCACCTAGCACATCGCATGCGCTCTGCACTGCCCCTTGATTGATAACCTGTGCTTCAGAGGACCATCGGGGTGCAGCAGTGGCGTCCGGCTTCCGGCAAACGCTATGCAGGCGCTCCAGAGCCCAGCAGCCGCCATGCAGCTCACGAGAACTATTGTGCCGAGCTGCTTGCGGTGAGCAGTTTGGTCGAGGCCCTCGGGNTTGGGGTGGGGCTCGGGNCACNTGGCGGCAGCGGCGGCGGCACCGTGCCTGGCTTGCTGCCTTGCCTGCCGTAGCATTATGCTGCCTATTTCCTGCCCTATTCTGCAGGCTATGCAGTGCAGCACAGCGTGTCAGCAGCCGGCAGCTTGTGCGGCGGGGGCGGGTAGCGCTGTCCACCGTGGCAGGGGAGGTGGCCACCGAGCAGCAGCAGCAGCAGCCGAAGCAGCAGAAACAGAAGCAGCAGCAAAAGCAGCAGGGCGGCGGCAAGAAGGGGGAGCGGCTCGTCACCCCGAAGAGTGAAGACTTCTCGCGGTGCGCAATCCCGGCTTGGCATGCCGCCTCCGCTCTGCAGGGCACACACTGGCTGGACATGATGGCATGGCGGATGCAATATGCCCGGCTGCCTGATGCAGCCTGACTGCGTGTGTCTGTCCGTTGTCACTCGTTGGCCCTGTCATTTGTTGTCCAACATGCCACCCACTGCCGCCATCTGCCCCCCAGGTGGTACCTGGACGTGGTGCGTGAGTGCCAGCTGGCCGACTATGGCCCCGTGCGCGGCACCATGGTCATCCGCCCCTACGGATACGCGTTGTGGGAGGGCGTGCAGGTGGGAAGAGTGGCTGGATTCTCGGCACAGCGTTCGGTATGCAATGCTAGCTTGCTCCTTCTCTTCCGCCACCGCCGCTGCCGCCGCTGCTGCTGCTGCTGCTGCTGCTGCTGCTGCTGCGGTCCAGGCCCCTAGCAGCTGTGCCTCACCGGCCTGCGCCCCCTGCCGGNCCGCAGACCCACCTGGACCGCGTGTTCAAAGAGACGGGGCACCAGAACGCCTACTTCCCGCAGCTCATCCCCCTCTCCTTCCTGGCCAAGGAGGCGGAGCACGTGGAGGGCTTTGCCCCCGAGCTCGCGCTCGTCACCAAGGGTGCGCTGCAGGGGCAGGGCGGCCGGCACCGGAAGTGCCATTCGGTGTTGCAGCTGCTGCTGCTGCTGCGTGCTGCTGCTGTGTGGAGTCCATGTGCCGCTTGCCTGGTTGAGCTGCAGGCTGGTAGCTGTGCTGCTTGCAGCGCACATGTGGCAGCCTACAACCTGCTCCTGCGATCATCACCGAGCTGGTGTTACATGCCTCATGACCTGACTTCCCTGCGCTGCTGCTGCTGCTGCCAGGCGGCGGCAAGGACCTGGAGGAGCCGCTGGTGGTGCGCCCCACCAGCGAGACCATTGTGAACCACATGTTTGCCCAGGTGGGTGCGTTTTTTGTGCCATTCGACACACAAACAGGAGCTGCATGGTGGCTGGGGGCAGCACGCATGCCAGCAGACAGCTGTTGGCAGGGCTGTGCCCGTGGTTGTGCAGCTGGGCCGCAAGAAAGTAGGCGCTGATGATGATGAGGACGTGCCCATGTGTTGTGCAGTCTCCTGTGTGCTGACTGCTGCCGCACCTTCACCTGATCCTCACTATTGTGCTGACTGCTGCCGCCACCTGCTCCCCACACTCCATGCTGCAGTGGGTGCAAAGCTACCGCGACCTGCCGCTGCTGCTGAACCAGTGGGCCAACGTGCACCGCTGGGAGATGCGCACGCGGCCCTTCGTGCGCACCCTTGAGTTCCTGTGGCAGGTGCGGTACTCGTGGCTGTGACATGTACCTCTGCAAGCTGTTTTGTTGATGAACTGGATGCTGCACTGTGAACGCCCGCTGCTGTGCTGTGCTCTGCACCTTGGATCGATAGCCTGCTATGCCCATGCAAACCACCCCTTGGCTTGATATGTGTGCAGGAGGGCCACACCGCGCATGNCACCCCCGAGGAGGCGGAGGAGGAGACGATCCGCATGCTGCGGGTGCGCTGCGCTGCAGCGGCGGGAGGAGTGCAGACACACAGTGGCTGCTTTGGCATGGGATGCTGGCAGTCGTGTGCGCAGCAGCAGCGGCTGCTGCAGGATGGAGGAGCGGTGTGTTCTGATGCATGTCCTGGCCAGAGACGCTCTCTGCTCTGCCCCAGCAACAGGCAGAACGTCCAAAGCTTCCGCGACCCTCCCCCACTACCTGCACAGGTGTACGAGGACTTTGCCTGCAACGTGGCGGCCATGCCCGTGATTGCGGGGCGCAAGTCGCGCATCGAGTCGTTTGCGGGAGCCAACTGCACCTACACCATTGAGGCCATGATGGGCGACCGTAAGGCGCTGCAGGTGCGGCTAGGCACTCGCTGTGCTGGATGAGCTCTGCTGGCGGGGCTGTCATTGCGCTGCTGCTGCCTTGGTGATGACAGCAAGCGCAGAGGGTGCAAGCGAGACCTGCCTTTGGAAACACTGTGCCCACGGTGTATCGCCCATGCCCCCCTCTTGCTCTGCAGGCGGGCACGTCGCACAACCTGGGCGACAACTTTGCGCGCGCCTTTGGCACCCGCTACCTGGACGAGGCGGGGCAGCTGCAGGTGGTTGCCTTGCCTGGCTTTGCTTGCCTGGTGCCGCTCTGGCTGGGCAGGTTGGCAGGGTTTTGAGGGACTGCGACTGAGCAGGGCATGCAGGCATGCAGGGGCCGCACTTCTGCAAGGTTGCAAACCGATCCTTCCACACCGCCCCCTGCCCCGCAGTACGTGCACCAGAGCAGCTGGGGCGTGAGCACGCGCATGGTGGGTGGCATCATCATGACCCACGGCGACGACGCCGGCCTGCGCCTGCCGCCCCGTCTCGCGCCCATCCAGGTGGGTGGGGTGGGTGGGTGGGTGGATGGGTGTGCTGCTTGGCTCACGTGCGACCAGCTTGCATCCTCTCACCTGCTGGGCAACTCCTTCCTCACCGTCCAACCCGTCCTCGCTCATTATCGCTCCCTCCCTCTTACCCTTATCACGCTCCCTCCCTCTCCCCTCCCCCCAGGTCGTCATCGTGCCCATCATCAAGAAGGAGGCGGATGCCGAGGGCGTGGCCGCGGCAGTGCAGGCGCTGGAGCGCGCGCTCAAGGCTGCAGGCGTGCGTGTGCTGCTGGACGCCACCACAGGTGCGGCAGGGGGCTGCCTGCAAGGATCACGGCCCTCAATTGGGTACAGTCCTAGCAGGTGCAGGGCTCGTCTGGTGTCATGGACGTCTGAAGCAGGCGCGCAGCCTGCCCAAACTGCCTGCCACTAGCAGCCGGCCACACTGGCATCATGGCCAGGTAGCAGCCTGCCAGCCTCCATAACCTGCTGCTTCCGCTGCCTGCCACTGCTGCAGACAAGACGCCGGGCTGGAAGTTCAACCAGTATGAGATGAAGGGCGTGCCGCTGCGCGTGGAGGTGCGCCCGCATGTGTTGTGCCTGTTGTATAGTGCTGACTTGCATGGCGATGTTGATGGGACAGGACGCAGATGCCATCATGCTAGGCAGCAACTGGAACGGACTAGGCTCTCAGACCTGCTTGCGAATGAGCCTGTGCCTGCTCGCTGCCCGGCTGCCCACCTGCGCGCCTGCTCCCCCTCCCGCCGCCCTACCGCAGGTGGGCCCCCGCGACGTGGAGCAGGGCACGTGCGTGGTGGCGCGCCGCGACGTGCCGGGCAAGGAGGGCAAGCAGTTTGGCGTGCCCATGGAGGCCGGCGCCTTTGTGGCGCACATGCAGGTGCGTGGTTGCTTGGGGGAAGAGGGCTGCCACGTGTGGCTGGCTCGTCATGGGGACGGTGCACTGGCATGCATCCTGCCTACTTTCGCTCCCAAGGCGTCATCACAAGACTTGCGTTGCATCACCTCAACCCGCACCCCACCACCCCACCTTCCCTGCAGGGCCTGCTGGACGAGGTGCAGGACAGCCTGCTGCGCCAGGCCCGCGAGTTCCGGGACGCCAACATCGTGGACGTGTCTTCGTACGAGGAGCTGCAGGCGGCGGTGGCAGAGGGTGCGCTCGGGGGAAGGGCAGCCTGAGGTGGAGTCATTCAGAGCTGGGCTGGATTGAGCGGTGTGCCATGGTGGGGGAGTGCACCATGCATGAGGAGACCACACAAGGAATTGGCAGACAATCTTGTGTCACTCTGCTTTGTCCCCAGCTGAACCCCTCCCCCTCCGCTGAATGCCCCCACCCCTGCCCCTGCAGGCAAGTGGGCGCGGGGCCCGTGGGCGGGCAGCGACGACGACGAGCGGCGGGTGAAGGAGGAGACGAGCGCCACGCTGCGCTGCTTCCCCTTKGAGCAGCCGCAGCACAGSGGCGKGTGCTTCCTCACGGGCGCCCCCGCCAAGGAGGTGGCGCTCTTCGCCAAGGCCTACTGAGGCAGCCGCACTTGCAAAGTGGCTCCCCGGCTGTGAACCGCTTGCCACCCCGCCATTCAACCTTGACATTGCAGCCGAACTATTTTAGCAGGGCGCTGCACTGCTGTGGACTGCATGCGTGCATGTCCAACCCGCAGCCTGTGACTGGATTTGTTGCAAATTGCAAGCGGACAATGTGCTGAAGATGAGAAAGGAACAGGCTGTGGATGCTTGGACTGCATCTCTGATGCTCAATGTTTTCTCAGTCGCATGGATGCATGTGTGCGGCATGATCATCAGCGCTGTTGTTGTCAGGCGCAGCTGTGATCAGCTCACACTCAGGCGGTAGGCAGGGTTGGGCCCCCTGCCCAGCAGAGGGTGGGGGTGCTCACGCCCCAGGCTCGGCCGTGGCAGCGGCGCAGGGCGGCGGCAGGGCTTGGGCTGTGAACGGGCTGGCGGCGCCGCACTGCCGATCGACTCACTCCGGTTCTGAGCGCCCCACAAACGGGCGCACAGCCTCCGTAGCTTGCCCCACGCCCCGTGAATGGATGTGCTCCAGCTCAGCAGCAGGTGAGGCGGCCCCAAAGTGCACGATCCCGCCCGCATCGGCCTCTCTCGTGCCGCCCACGCGCCCCTGACCCTTCCACAGACTCGCCTGTGGTCGGAGCCGGCTCCCAAGCAGCACTTCCAGGGCAGACAGAGAGCACCATGGTGGCCGCCGCCGTGTCCTTCGCCAGCTCTGGCCTGGCCCTGCGCCAGAAGCAGCGCGCCAATGTGCGCCGCACCCAGCAGCGCATGGTGGTGCGGGCGCAGGCGACTGCCGCCCCCGCCGTGGAGTTCAAGGGCGAGATCAAGGACAAGACCGCCGAGCTGGCCATCAACGGTGGGCGCAGGGGCAGGCGCAATGCGCCGCACACGGCGCAGTGGTGGCGCCGACCCCGCCGCCGCCGGTGCCGCCGGAAGGCAGCGCCTGCGTGCGCCGCCCACAGTCGCACCGCCCAATCGCTGCTGAACGTCCGCTTCCCCCTGCTGCCTCTGTGCTGTTGCAGCCATCCGCTTCCTGGCCATCGACGGTGTGAACAAGGCGAGTGGCCCCAGCAGATAATGCTGCAGCGGGGCATACACTGCGCCGCTGCCTGCAGCTGACCAGCTGGGCCCAGCCAGCCAGTTTGCGCACAGCTTGGCCGCGCATGCACTTTAAGTGGGCAGCAACCCAGGCAGGGGCAGCCCGTCTGGCCGGTGCAATGGCTCGGTACAGCTATGCCCGCCGCGCGCCATGCGCAGTCAGCATAACTGCAGCTCTAACCTGCGCCGGCCCCTGCTGCTGCAGGCCAACTCCGGCCACCCTGGTCTGCCCATGGGCTGCGCCCCCATGTCCTACGTGCTGTGGAAGGACTTCATGACCGTGGACCCCAAGGTGGGCCTGGGCGCCTGGCTGGGGGCTGGAAAACGGCTGAATGCGCGCCCCAAACAGCATGCCCTGCGCCTCGCTGCCCGCAGCTCGCTGGCCCCTGCCAGGCACTCATGCATCGCACCCGCCTGCCTCGTGTCGCAGGCCCCAAAGTGGTTCAACCGCGACCGCTTTGTGCTGTCCGCCGGCCACGGCTCCATGCTCAACTACTCCCTGCTGCACCTGATGGGCTACGAGTCCGTGGGGGTGAGCTGACCGGTAGCGGGAGACGCTTAGCAGCACGCTGGGCAGGGAGGCGCCAGCGCAGCGCTGCACAGTGATGCCAAGCAAGCACAGTCAGTTGGGCGGCCACAGTGCCGTGCCAACCGGTGCGCCGACCGCGGCTTCAGCTGCACATGTCAGCTCCTGCCGCATTCTCACTCACATGCCACGCCTGCCCGCCTGCCTGCCCCCCGCCCATCTTCAGATTGAGGACCTGAAGCAGTTCCGCCAGTGGGGCTCCCGCACCCCCGGNCACCCCGAGAACTTCCTGACCGAGGGCGTGGAGGTGACGACCGGCCCCCTGGGCCAGGGCATTGCCAACGCCGTGGGCCTGGCCGCCGCCGAGGCGCACCTGGCTGCCCGCTTCAACAAGCCCGACGCCAAGCTGGTGGACCACTACACGTGAGGAGGAGGATGGGTGCTGCTGCTCATGTGTGCCGCTCATGGAGCTGCTGTGGTCTGCAGCTGCAGCCTGGCATGCAGCTGTGCGCCCTTTGTATACAACCTGCCTCCCCACTGCGCTGCCTGCCTCATCCCTCAGCCGCTGCCTGCACCCTGTGCCCCACGCCTGCCTGACCCCCTCTCCCTCTCTCCTTGTCTGTTGCAGCTACGTGATCATGGGCGACGGCTGCAACATGGAGGGCATCTCCTCTGAGGCCGCCTCCATCGCCGGCCACTGGGGCCTGGGCAAGCTGATTGCCCTGTACGACGACAACCGCATCTCCATCGACGGCCACACCGACATCTCCTTCACCGAGGTGCGGAGCGCGCTGAGAATGTTGAAGGCTGCTCAGCTCGGTTCAGCGCAGCATGCCGCTAGGCTGGAGGCACGCTCGGTCGCCAAGCGCTTGCAAGCATGCAGTTTTGGTACAAGGCTGGTCGGGCTAGCATGCACTGTGCAAGCCGGGCTCCTGCAGCTTTCAGGGCACACTGAACCCCTNCCCCCTCCCATCCTCCGCCTCCCCAGGATGTGTGCGCCCGCTACGAGGCCATGGGCTGGCACGTGCAGCACGTGCAGGACGGCAACCACGACCTGGAGGGCCTGGCCGCCGCCATCCAGAAGGCCAAGGTGCGCTGGGGGTGCTGTGCTGCGCTGTGCTGTGCTGGGGTGGGCCCGGCCTGGCCGTGGCAGCTTGGCTGCAGGAACAGCAGGCGCTCTGCTGCACCGCTGGCTTTGCGCTGCTGCCCTGGCACGTCATCACTCGCGCACCCCACCCCCTGTTGCCGCAGGATGTGACCGACAAGCCCTCCCTGATCAAGGTGTCCACCCTGATTGGCTACGGCTCCCCCAACAAGGCCGACACCCACGATGTGCACGGCGCGCCCCTGGGCGCCGCCGAGACCGCCGCCACCCGTGAGGCCCTCAAGTGGCCCTACGGCGAGTTCGAGGTGAGCACGCATGCAGCGGGGGTGGCAGTGGCTGCATGCTGTGGCGGGTGCGTTGCCAGCCAGCCTGCAGGTGTGCCGGTGACTGCGGTCTACAGGCCGCAGTGCATGCACTCCCTCCATCACCATTACCTCCCTCGCCCCTCGCCGGCCCGCTCAGTAATCCTCCTTTGCCCNTCCCCCCCTCCCCCTTCCGCCCCCCACAGGTGCCCAAGGAGGCGTACGCCGAGTTTGCCAAGTCTGGCGAGCGCGGCGCGGCGGCCCACAAGGCCTGGGATGCGCTGGCCGCCCAGTACAAGGAGAAGTACCCCGAGGACTGGGCCGAGTTTGAGAGCATCGCCTACGGCAAGCTGCCCGCCAACTGGGCCGAGAAGCTGCCCAAGTTCACCTCCGAGGGTGGGTTTGTGGGGAGGATGGGAGGGTGGGGAGGGTGGGAGGTCGCGGCAGCTGGCTCCATGCAGTTCATTCCTGTACCCCATCTCCTGCCCCCCTTCACCCCTGACCTACTGCCCTCCGCTCCACCCTCCACCGCACTCCTGCAGACAAGGGCCTGGCCACCCGCCTGCACAGCCAGACCATGCTGAACGCGCTGGCGCCCAACCTGCCCGGCCTGATTGGCGGCTCCGCCGACTTGGCGCCCTCCAACATGACCCTGATGAAGGTGGGGGCGGGGCAGTAGGGCGCCAGTGCTGGCCAGCTGGACTTCTGAGGCATGCATGGGCATTGCTGGGGGCTTTTGGTATGCCGGCGTGCCAGCGAGTGTGGTACTCCTCACTGTAGCCATGCACTCACACTGTGCTGCACCCGCCCGCCCTTGCAGATGTTTGGCGACTTCCAGAAGAACTCCTACGCCGAGCGCAACATGCGCTTCGGTGTGCGCGAGCACGCCATGGGCGCCATCGCCAACGGTGAGCGGCCCTGTGCCCCCTGCTTTGCTGCCGCTGCCGCCAGGGTTGCATGCAGCCGTCTTTACACATGCGAATACTGCACCCAACCACCGCGATTCCAGCTCACCTTGATGCCTCGCGCCCCCCCCCGNCCTCCGCAGGCATCTCGCTGCACTCCCCCGGCTTTGTGCCCTACTGCGCCACCTTCTTCATCTTCTCCGACTACATGCGCAACCCCATGCGCATGGCTGCCCTGTCTGAGGTGCGGGCAGGCGCCTGGTGGTGCTGCGCTTGGTGGCCCTGGGTGGCCCAGTATGTCTGTGCTGTCCCTGACCAGTGACAGCCGTGCCCATCCACTCACCAACCCCTCACGTTTCCAATGCACTCCTGCAGGCCNGCGTGCTGTTCGTGATGACCCACGACTCTATCGGCCTGGGCGAGGACGGCCCCACCCACCAGGTGCGAGGCAGCTGCCGCCTGCTGCTGCTGCACTGCTGCGGGGTGGCCGGCCCCTGCTGCGCTCCGCGGCCCGTCCTGCCCTTGCACCTGCTTACTCGTTTGCTCTGCCCCTACCCACCTTCCCTCCGCAGCCTGTGGAGCACCTGACCTCCTTCCGCATCATGCCCAACATGCTGACCATGCGCCCCGGTGACGGCAACGAGACCGCGGGCTGCTACTACGCGGCGGTGCAGAACGCCATGGCGCAGAACCCCAAGGGCATCAAGCGCCCCTCCACCCTGGTGTTCTCCCGCCAGGGCATGCCCAACATGGACACCACCTCCATTGAGGGCTGCCTCAAGGGCGCCTACGTGGTGCACGGCGGCGACGCCAAGCCCGATGTCATCCTGATCGGTGAGAGGCGGGAGGCGGGATTGGGGCAAAACACGCAGGTGGCGCCGCTTCTTGCGGATCAAACAGGGGTGTACAAAGGAGACACCTGCTGGCATGCAGCCAGCACTTGCTCTGCCTGCCACCTGACACCATCCTGCTCCGTGCCCGCGCCGCAGGCACTGGCTCCGAGCTGGTGATGGCTGTGGATGCCGCCAAGAAGCTGGAGGCTGAGGGCAAGAAGGTGAGGAGTGTGCAGAGCTGGCTGGCTGCTGCTCACTCGCCTGGTGCCACCTGCACTTCGATATGCCCATGCTCGGCCCTTGCAATGCTCGCCCTGCCCTCCTGCTCACCCTGCCCCTCCCCCAACCTTCCTCCCTCCCTCCTTGCCCACCCTCTCGTCAGGTCCGCGTGGTGTCCATGCCCTGCTGGGAGCTGTTTGAGGAGCAGCCGCAGAGCTACAAGGACAGCGTGCTGCTGCCCGAGGTGAAGGCCCGCGTGTCTGTGGAGGCCGGCAGCACATACGGCTGGCAGAAGTGGGTGGGCGACAAGGGCAAGTCCATCGGCATTGACGAGTTCGGCGCCTCCGCCCCCGGCCCCCTGCTGTACGAGAAGTACGGCATCACCGGTGAGCGGGCTGGGGAGAGTGGGTGACAGAGCGACGGAATAACATCTGCAGCTTGCGCTCGTGCTCTTGCCAATCGCCTGCCTCCCGGCACTTCAGCTCACCAGCTTCTATCCGCCTCTCCCCCCCTCCCCTCCCGCAGTGGACGCCGTGGTGGACGCCGCCAAGCAGTCGATGGCCGCGTAAGCAGCCATCCGGCAGCCGCAGCAGCGCCGCCTCCCCGGCGGCCCACCGTTGAGTCGTGCCAACCGCCCGCCAGCCCCCCCCGCGCGGTGCGGACGCCCCTCGTCGAATTATTTTTTGCCGCATTGCTCCCTTCCGCCGCCCCTGGATGGCTTTCCTGCTCCCCTCTGTCTCGTCGGTTCCTCAGGCCTCGGGGCGCATTTTGTCCGATGCCGGGCCCCTCTTGCACCGCATTTCATCTTGTGAACACACCGGACTACAGTCTGAGTGGATGACAAAAGAATTGGGAGGAGGGGCACGAACAAGGGAGCAGCCAAGCACGCAGTTCAGAGCGGAAGGGAACAGTGCGGTTGGGAAACAAAGGATAGGAAGGGGCCTGCCTGATCAAAAGAGCATTTGCTTGAGCATTTGCTTGCAAGAATGAACGACAGAACGACACAAGAAGCAGACACTTCTGGGTGGCCACAAACCACGCCCACCAGCTTCTCATGGCGCAGGCCCCACGCCGCCGGCCTTGGCGTGCACGAGGCGCGCCACCTCGGTGGCCAGCGCATCGGCAGCCTCCTGGCTCTCCGCTTCCGCGTACACGCGCACCACATCCTCGGTGCCCGAGGGCCGCACAAATGACCGGCCGCGCGGCACGCCCGCCACCGCGGCGTCGATGGCAGCCTGCAGCCCGCGCGGCTCCGCCACCCGCGTCTCTGCATCTGTGGTCACAATGGCGGCGCGGTCGGCCACCATGACCTGCGCCAGTGGGGTAAGGGTGGTGGCCGAGAGGGCATTGGAGTGGCAGGCAGGGAAGAAATTGAAACCGCTGGCGGGGTGCAACTGCAGTGCACCCACCGCCGTCCTCCAGCTGCCCATGCATGTGCACCACCGCCCACCCTGCTGCGTTATTACGCCCCCTTGCCACCCCTGCCCACCTTGAGCTGGCGGGAGGGCAGGTCGGCGTAAAGGGCGGCCCACTGGGGCAGGCCCCAGCCGCGCTGCCGCAGCGCCGCCTCCACCATGAGGATGCCGGAGATGGCATCACCCACCGCCTGGTTGATCACCACGCTCAGCGCCAGCAGGTCGGCTGCAGCCTTGCTCTCCCCCGCCAGCTGGAGGGGGAGGAGGGGGAGGGGGGAGAGCGGGATTGAGAAATGCACACATGTCAAGCCGGCCGCGTGTGGTCTCCACTGAAGGTGCTAGGACCTCCAGCAGCTCCTCAGTGCTCGACAGTGGCTGCTGGCAGCCTGTTTGCCTGACCACCGTCCAGCCCCGCCCCCATCACCCGCCCAGCCTGCCCCACCTGCTGCATCTGCTCCAGGAAGGCCTTGCTGAACAGCACGGTGCCGTGGCCGTTGGCCTCAAAGTACACGCCCACGTCGTAGCGGTGCGCCGCCTCGTGCAGGTACTTGACGCCTGTGGGGGTCACCTGGCCAGGTGGAGGGGATGGAGAGGGGTGGCAGGCGCCTGCTGAGACAGAACCAGGCATTCTGAAACCTTGATAACTGCTCTCAGCGAGTCTTGCTGGCTCAATGAGCCTTGCAGTCTCAAAGCTGCCAGGCAGCAGGCAGACGGACAGCAGTGGCAGGAGCTACTGAGCAGCACAATGCACAAGCCAAGCGTTGCCTGAACGCTGCCTCCAGACTCGTCACCCTACAGCACCCGCCGGCCCGCCCACCTCCACGCCGCAGCCCAGGTTGTCTCGGATGTAGTCGCTGGCTGCTCCGTTTGCGTACGCGGTCTGGATGATGCCCACGCGCACGCCCGCCCCCGCGCCCCCCGGCAGCGCCGATATCAGGTCCTTGACCAGCATGGCCGCCAGCACCGCAATGCGGTCGCCGTCGTACAGCAGTGCTGCAGGGAGTCAGCAGGACGGAGGGTGGGGAGGTGATTAGCATGCCGCAGCGCAGTTTGCAGTGCTGGTGGGCGCATGCGGCAGCCCACACAAGCATCACACAAGGCCGTTTTGCATTCAGCAGCTGCAAAAAGAAGCCCAGCAATCTGCCCTGCACCCATACACACTGCCACCACCGCGGATAACCATACTACTGCACTCCGCCAGCCTCCTCACCCTTGCCGCCGCCCTCCAGCGGCGTGAAGTACATGAGGCGGTCGGCGTCGCCGTCCACAGCACAGCAGCGCGCCCCCGCCGCCACGCCCTCAAACTGCGAGGGCAGCTGGCGGTCCTTCTGCAGAAAGTCGGAGCCGCAGCCGCCGTTGAGCACACCGTCGCCGGTGTTGCGCAGCTCCAGGGTCAGCCCCGCCGGCGCCAGCTGGCCAGCAAGTGCCGCCAGCTTGGGGGCACCCACGCCGTTGGCACAGTCCACATACAGGGTCTGCGGCGGGATGGAGTGCGTTGTGGGGCATGGGATGAGCGCGTGGGTGCAGGCAGCACMAGGCAGCCCTCGGCATGGGAGTGCAGCAGGCACTCAGGGCGGTTGCTGGCAATTAAAGTACCAATGTGGCATGCCGCTGTGCACTGCCATGCCACCCCCTCCACCCATTCTGCGCACCTGGCCCAGCGGCTGCGTGCCCGCCACCAGCTGCGCGTAGGCGCCCGCCAGCGCTGCATAGTAGTCGGCCTCTCCCGCCGGCTCGCCACGGTTGCGCCGCATCACCATCCAGTGCAGCTGCGGCGTGGTGAGCAGGCCGCACATCTCCGGCTCCAGCCCCAGGCACCGCACGCCAGCGGCCGCTGCTGCTGCCAGGGCCGGCCCGCTGGGCCGCGTGTCGTGCGCGATGAGCACGGTGCCGGGGGCGGGCGCAGCGATGCCCTCCCGGCCCAGCAGGCCCTGCACCGCCGCCGCCAGCTCGGCATCGCTGCCGGCATTGGCCAGCTCGTTGGCGTAGGCCTGTGAGAAGCAGGGCAGGCAGCATGTGTGGGTCAAAGCTGGTCAACGAGATCAAGCAGGCTGGTGCTGTGTGAGCCGGTCAAAGCGCAAGAGGCGCGCCGTTGCAGCTTGGGCGCCAGCGGCTGCTGCTCTCCACAAGGCCTTACGGGCCAGTCTGGCATTGGCTCCGCTGCTGCTCTGCAGCAAACCCTGCACACCCCACCACGCACCTCCCACTCCTGGCACAGCATCTCGCCCGTGGGCTCCACCAGCTTGACGCCGTTGTCGGGTGCGGGGTTGTGCGAGGCGGTGATGCAGATGCCGGTGATCTGGCGCGTCTGCAGCGCTCGCGCGGCCATCAGGATGCCGCACCTGCAGGTGGACGGCGCGGTGGACGCTCAGGGAGGGCGGGGGCAGGTCGTTGCGAGGGCACCGGCGCACACCCGCACCTGAACATCGTGGAGTGCAGCAGATCGGCCATCGCTCGGAAGCCCGCTGTGCCATAGGAGGGGCGGAAGCCCGCAGGGAGCGGGAAGGGCCGGCTGGCCGCCGCCACGGCCTCCAGCAGCGCCATCCTGTGATCGGAGCCGCACGAACCAACAGATCTGGTGGATTGGAGGACGGGAAGCAATGCGGCGGTGGGCAGGCGATGCCCTCCACCACGCTCCGCCGCCATGCTGCCGCCGTGCGTGCAGCGAGCCGATGCCATGGCTGTCCTCAAGCACGCCGTGCCGTCCCATGTAGCCTGGCAGGACGCTGCATTAATTGCACTTATTGCAAGGCATTGTGCTGAGTTGCACGGGCACATCAAGCTTTGGTCAATTGGTGCTGTTCCACATTGCCTTCTCGGCTCGGCTGTGTGATGGGCTGTGTGTGTGCACCGCAGGCTTCGCGGCATACGACATTCAGCCATCGCTATGAACACGGCGGGTGCATGGAGGAGATCCCATCAGACGGGTGCCAACCTATACCCTTTTTGCTGATCCGAGCCGCAGGCTGCGCCGGCGAACGCAGGTGCATGCAGGAGCAAGAGCCCTAAGACGAGACTGGTGTTCCCTCGAAAGCACAACTGTTAACCTCGTCTGAGGCGCGCGAGACACACAGTATGGCTGTGCATCCCGAGGGCCGCAGATGACGGAGCTGCAGCTGGAGCGCAGGCTGCCAGGACTGCTTGAATCCTGGTGCAAGACAGCAGTCTGCTGCCATCCCAGCGGCTTACGGACCGTGCTCAAGAAGGTTATGTGGCTGTGCAGGCAGCCAGCCCCTAGGGGCAGGCATGAGTGACCAAGGGGAAAGGTGAACGGCAGCGCTGCATGCGTGTGTGGCCCAGGCCTGCTGTGCCAACTTTGATAGCGTCCTGGTTCCCGTCTCTTCTCCTTTCAGCACAGCAGCTGAGGCTGCCGCTAAGCGGTGGCTGGGCGGTGCTCAGCACTGCTGACAATGGACACCAAACATGATGCACCAGATTCAGCCATGGCCATCTCAGTGCCTCTTCGCTGCTGCTGCCGCAGACGCTGCCGGCCAAACGCTCTGCTGTCTGGCGCTGCAGAGAATGAATGAATGCAGAGGGGCTGTGTGCTGCAGGGGTTGGTTGTACCCCTGCAGCATGCAAGCTGCTGCTACATGCCTGTTGTAACACAGCGGCCGGTCTCTGATAGTCAAGTGGGGAATGTCTGTTTACACTGGCACAGTTGTGCAAGTGATCAGG
>JADXDR010000250.1:5003-15880 GCA_025026875.1 Chlorella ohadii
TAAGACCAAGGTGGGTTGCCTTCTTTTGATGCGTTGCTATGGAGTTGTCTGGCGATGGCGCCATTCCTGGCAGCTGCATTTCATTGAGCTAGGGGCGGCATGTGGGCAAGCATACATGTGCAGGCGAACCATGCGCCGCAGTCATGCAGGCACTGCGCAGCTCGTATGCATTTCGCCCAAGCTGCGGTTGTGCCACTTTAACAGGTGTACGAGGTGCAGAAGCGCGACAGGGCGGCGGCCAAGCAGGTGCCGCCCAGATCCGTTGTTTGACCAACCGCAACCTTATCGAACTATGCATCCTCCACAGGTGATATACGATGTTCAGAAGCGCGAGAAGGCGGCGGCTAAGCAGCTGCTGGCGCAGCGGCGGGCGGCGGACCCCAAGGAAGTGCGCTTCTCCTGCCAGATCGGGGAGCACGATTTGGGTGTGAAGATGGCGCAGGTGCGTTCACTGGGTGTGTGCCCTGCACCTATGTGGGTGGGGGTAGACGCATGCCTCGAAGTGCTTCTCCTGCCAGATCGGGGTGCACGATTTGGGCGTCAAAATGGCGCAGGTNGTGTATGCGCGTGTTTGTTCTCAGGTGAGGTCTGTGCTCCACCCTGCATTTGCCTGATTGTTGCTTGCATGTTCAACCCAGCAAGCATGCCTGGCGGGGGGGTGGGGGGGGTGGGGGGTGGGGGGGGGGGGGTGGTGGCGACGGTCGTACGANGTCTACAGCCAGGCATCCGAGATGTTTTGTGAACGGCTCCCTGCCCTTTTGATGCCCGCAAGCTGCTCCGCTGGCGCTGCTTCTGCTGCACCCGTCGCGGGCCCTAAACCGCAACCTGCTGCTCACACCAACCCGAAGCACTAGTTCCTGTGGGTCGAGGTGGACATGTGCAATTCCACAATCGATGTACGGCTGTCTGATCACCGCAGGCCCGCAAGTTTCTGGAGGAGGGCAACCTGCTGCGCCTGGTGGTGCTGTTCAAGGGCGGCCCGCAGGTGGGTGCTTTGGGGGGAGACGCGGTTGTTTGATTGACAGCCAGCCGAGCCATGCCGGCTGGTGGTGCTGTTCAAGGGCGGGCCGCAAGTGCACGGCACAGCAAACCGTGCCAACTCATCGTGGTGCCAGGCTGTCTGCAACCGCCTGCTGCCCGTGCCGGCGCAGCACGCGCTCCTGCTGCGCACTGCCTGCGAGCTCCCCAGCACTGCTCCCCAGCACTGCTGTCTTGCTCCGCACATGCGCCTCCCCCACCCCGCTGGCTTGCCCTGGTACCTCGCAATCTTGCCGCAGATTGCAGGTGCCGCCACTGCCTGCGCACGTGTTCTGAACCTTTTTCCGCCCTGCCCTGCCCTCTCTTGTCCTGCCACAGATCGCGCTGGGGCATGAAGTCACTCTGTACTTGGTTGGACAGCTGGCAGGTAACTAAACTTGAATGGGTGACACTTGAAGACGGTGCAGCTGATGGCACATGCAGCCTGCCCATCTGTGCTGCACAGCGCTTCCCCCATCAGCCACCATCACACAGCCGCCAGCGGGTCTGTGTGTGGGCTCCCACTGCACCTGCCTGCCGCTCGCCGTGCCGCCGAGGCAGCGACTGACTGGCACTGCTGCCAGCGCCTGCCACTTTTGTTTGCTTGCTGACCATCGACTCGCGAGCCTCTCATTGCCGACCTGGCGCGAGTGGAGGATGAGAAGCGCCTGTGCGCCTCCNTTTTTTTGCGCTCGTTACGCTCATCAACCATTCGCTTGCTCCCGCCTTCTCATTTTGCAGACCTGGCGCGCGTCAAGGATGAGAAGCACTTGCAGCGGCCGCAGCGCAACCAATGGGCCGTCATGCTGGAACCGCTGCCGCCCGAGAAGCCCACCAAAAAGAAGGACAAGCCCGCGGCAGCGGCATCCACAGATGGTGCAGTCCCTGAGCAGCAGGTCCAAGCAACGAGCGAAGCTGAGGGAGTGGATGGCAAGGCGGCGGCACCGCAGCAGCAGGCGGCGGCTGCCACGGAGTAGCGACGGGCACTGCCTTGCTGCCAATGAACCATGGGGCGTTGAGCTGGCTTTGTAGCTGTGTAAAACATGGAAGCATCTGCACTGGCCACTGGAAGCCTGCGCTACATGCGTCAGGGGCCGTGCTTGCAACACGCAACACGCCAGGCGCAGCAGCGCCTGCGGGCGGACCCGCTCTAATCGAGTTGTTCGCGGTGCATCCCGGCTCAATTGAGGCGCTTCGACGCATCTGCAGCGCTCGAGCGGCTGGGCAGGGCCGCCGCAGCCGTGGCGCAGGAACACCGCCCTGGAGCAGCGAACGGCTGGGTCACGCGCTGCAGCAGAAGAACCGCAAACCCACGTCGGATCGTGCCGTGGGCAGCCCCGCCGGCCCGCTGGGCGGGGCCTTTCCAGCCATGGGGGCCTTGAGGGCCCTCCTCCTGGCCTGCTGCCTGGCCGTCGCAGCCCAAGCAGCAGCGCCTCCAGCAGAGCTGTGCGATGCGCTGGGCGGACCGCGCAAGCGCTGCGGTGAGTGCAAAGTGCGGCAGGCCCCGCCTGCGCCACTCTACACGATGGCGGCAGCGCCTGCCACCACTTCGCTCTGGCAGCAGCATTGTTTGGCATTGCAGCAGCAGATGCATAAGTATAAACTTGGTGCGTACTTTCGGGACATTCGCAGTGCCGCAGCCCGGCCACGCTGCCCCCTGCCTGCCATCCCCCGTTGCGCCGCCCGCCGCAGGCACCGACGCCACGGGCGAGCAGGAGTGTGCGGACCTGGGCTGCTGCTGGTCCTTCCCAGCCCCTCTCAAGCTGGAGCCATGGAATCCTGACGTCTACCTGCCGGCCTGCTACTACGCCAATGGAGGCAGCAGCAGCTACGCAGCCGTCAACGCCAGCTCAGACGCTGTGGCGGAGGCCGGCTTTGACGGTGCGCCCGATCGGTTTGTTTGCTGTGCCCACATCCATGCCTCCATGTTTGCTGTTTTGGCGCCTGCAAATCGTGCAAGATCGCCTCAACTGCAAGACTGTCTGCGTCTGCGGTTTATGCTATCCCCATACCTTGCTCGCTTCTGCCATTCACCTTGCCGCAGGCGATGTGACGCTGGTGCAGCAGGCGCAGGCGGCGATGCCCGAGTTTGGGCCAGACGTGCAGTTCCTGGCTGTCACGCTGGGAGCTGCGGCGCCAGGTTAGGATGCTGTTGCAGTTGATTTAAACGACTGTTGGTTTGGAACTGTRTGCCCTTGCCAGATTCCTGGCGGTCACACTCGGAGCCGCGGCACCAGGTTAGGATGCTGTTGCGGTTGGCTGCTTTTGCAAACTGCATGCTGTGTGCAGTTGGCTGCTTTTCCTGCAATTGCCCTGTGTGGCAGCGCGTCATCTGCGACACGCAGGGTTGTCATTGGCCCCCAAATGCATTGCGCCACACCTCTCAAGATGTATGTCTGACCCACAACCATTGCCCTGATTTCATCCTGCGACCATTGCCCTGGTCTGAACCTGCAGACATTGCGCGCATCAAGATCCGGGATGCCAATGCCACAGCTCGGAGATGGGAGGTGCCGGGCCAGCTGTTTGCATCCGGCTCGCTGCTCTCAGGTGCTTACCAGTGGGCGCTTGCCAGGGCAGCAATGCTGCAGGCACTGTTGGGCCGCTGCGGCTGTTGCCCCCACCCCTGCTGCTGCTGCAGCTGCTGCTGGTGCTGGTGCTGCTGCCGCTGCCGCCGCTGCTCCACTGCCACTTAAGCTCCTGCCGCTCAGCCACTCACTCCACCAACCAACCACTCCTCCACTTTCGATTGTTCGTGTCTGCAGGCACCCGGGCGCCGGAGGGCGAGCGCCAATTCGCTTTTGAGCAGACGGCCGATCCCTTCTCCTTTGCCGTCACCCGGCCCAGCACCAGCAGCAGCAGCACAGCCGGGAACGCCAGCTCAGCGGCAACGCCGGGCAAGGCCACATTCAACACCACCGGCCTGCGGCTGGTGTTCAAGGTAGCTGCCTGGGATGGTTGAGTTACAAGGTTGGATTATGCGCTGGTGCTGCCCGCAAGCTGCCGACAAACCATGATAAGCTGAATATTTGGTGTTTGTTTTCCTGCCTGGCTCTTCTCTGCAGGGCCAGTACCTTGAAATTACCACCCACCTGTCCAGCTCAGCCTATGTGGCATGCTCTTAACATAACCGCCATCGATTCCCCCATTGGTTTCTGCAGGCCCAGTACCTCGAGATCTCCACCCACCTGCCCAGCGCCATACCCGACTCCCAGTGTACTATCTATGGCCTGCTGACTGTACCTTGCAGGACCAGCCTCGAGATCTCCACCCACCTGTCCAGCTCAGCCTATCTGACGTGCTTTCGACATAAGCCCCATCGATTCTCACATTGGTTTCTNGNCAGGACCAGCACCTNGTANGCACCCGGAAATGTCCACCMMCCTGTCCAGCTGATTGNCANTGNCCTGCTGACGTACCATNGTACTGCYWACGNACGATGTACTGCTGGCTGTACCTTGCAGGACCAGTACCTCGAGATCTCCACCCACCTGTCCAGCTCAGCCTACGTGTACGGGGCGGGAGAGCGCGCCTCTGAGACTTCCCACATGACGGTGAGCCTGCTTATGAGCCTGGTTGCAAGTGTGTCGTGAAGTTGCTGCATGCGCGACCTTGTGATGTTGAGCTTTCTGGAAGCTGGGTAAAGCTTGCCGGCTGCGCCTTTCCCAGAGCAGCACCCTGCATTGTCAAAACCAGCGCCAGCTGTTTTGTGCAAGTTTCCCTAAAGCATCTNCCCCCACCCCAGTTGCCCACTTCCTCCACCCCGCCCCGCTGCAGCGCAACGGCTATCCCTATGTGCTGTGGGCGCGGGACATTGCGCCCACAACCGCCATGGTGAACAGCTACGGCGCCTGGCCCTTTGTGATGGTCATTGAATCAGGTGCGTCGGGGTGTACCGCTTTGCTTTGCCAGGTTGTCTTTTTGGTGCATCTGGGTTGCGGTAGATAGAAATACCTCGTTCTGCTGCTTTTGACTTGTGCCGCTTGAATGCTTTCTCTTATCCCGCTCTGCATTTCCGCTGCACTGCCGCTGTCTTCCATTGCATGCGCTGCAGACGGCAGCGCGTGGGGCGCGCTGCTGCTCAACAGCAACGGCCAGGAAATGGTGGCGCTCGCAGACCGGCTGACGTTCCGGGCCATTGGGGGCGTCATCGACCTGGTAGGTTTTTAATTGGGCCCCTGATTTGGGTTGCAATAGCTGGGACGGTAGCTTTGCAAGCTCTTGCCTGGCGGCAGACACCTCTCATGCACAGCCTTGTAAATGCATGTGCCTTGTGCATGCCACTCGCATATCCCCCCGCCCCAAAGCCGCCCTTTACATTCCACCCAGAGGCAACCCTCTTCCCCCTTGCAGTCCATTCTCATGGTCCCCCGCACTCTGGATGTTAAGCAGCATATTTTTATGTAACTGCATGCCCACTCAACCCGCCATGCTCCACTATCCCTTGCAGTACGTTCTCATGGGGCCGCGCCCCCTGGATGTCATGCGCCAGCTGACGGCGCTGGTGGGCCGCCCCGCGCTGCCTCCCTACTGGGCGTTCGGCTTCCACCAGGGCAGGTGAGCAGGATTGTAAAGTGAAAAAATATGCACAAGCACAGGAGTGAACGTTGCAAGTGAATTTGGGAACTCGCGCAGCTGACTGTGGGGCATGCGGATCAGGCACACTTACATCCCGGCGTTCATGACGTCCCGTTTGCATTGTCTGCCCTGCACAGGCTTGTCCATCAGCCGCTGCAGCAGGTGCAGCAGGCGGCGGCAGACTGTGACCGTCTGGCTTCAAACATGAATCTCGCTATGCCTGCAACTCTTTACCTGCAGGCTTGGCTTCCAGTCGCTGGAGCAGGTGCAGCAGGTGGTCGCAGACTATGCAGCAGCCGGCCTGCCGCTGGAGTCGATTTGGACCGACATTGATCTGCGTGAGTAGTTGTATTCGATAAAGCACCACAACGGTTGTGTATGTTGCATGATTGCTGCCTGCCTCTGGTGTTGATTTGGACCGACATCGACCTGCGTGAGTGCATCTGAAGATCGAGGCAACACAAATTGCGCTCATGGGGTTGGTTGCAAGCACCTCGTGGCAGCACTGCGTGACAGGCTTGCATCGGCAGTCCTTCTGTACCTTTGCAAGCATTGCGGTATGTACAAAACCAGTCGCTGTGTTTGTGCTACTTCTGCAGTGGACAACGCCCGGCCCTTCACGCTGGACCCTGAGCGCTGGCCCGCCGAGCAGCTGGCTCGATTCGTGGCAAACCTGACCGCCGCGGGGCAGCACTGGGTGCCTGTGGCCAACCCAGGTGAGAGCGTCCTTGGGAACTCAAGGACATGCGCCGATGCGCCCTATCAGAAGCAGTTGAGGGCCGTTCAGCTTCCGCGCACCCTCATGATCCCCCGCGCATTCGTGCCGCCAACACAATCGCATGCTCGCTGCCACCCCCGCAGCCATCAAGATTGACATCTCGCCGCCCCCCGGCTACGCGCCTTACCTGGACGGTCTGGAGAGGGGCGTGTTTGTTAAAGGAGCCAACGGAGACCCCTACGTGGGCCAGGTGAGCTGAATCGATGCATTACAATGTTCAGAAGATTTCGGGCTGTTGCATTGACAGGCTGCATTTTCAAGGGGGCCAACGGCGACCCTTACGTAGGGCAGKTGAATTGTCAATTTGTGTGTGTGAAGAAGTACGCTTGTTCCGTTGGGAGGGCGTGTTTGTCAAGGGGGCCAACGGCGACCCKTACGTAGGGCAGTTGAATTGTCAATTTGTGTGTGTGAAGAAGTACGCTTGAATCGTTGGGAGGGCGTGTTTGTCAAGGGGGCCAACGGCGACCCGTACGTGGGTCAGGTGGGCCGTCAACCTGTGTTGCGGTTGGAGCCGTGCAGCAACTGTTTTTGCGCTGGCACCGCATGTCTGTCAAGGGGGCCAGCTCGGGTCTGTTAAGCAGGGCACCCCGCCCAACTTCTTGTTGCGCAGACTTACACGGGCGGCGTGCACTGGCCCGACTTTGTGTTCAACCCCGAGGCATCCACCAACCTTGTCACCCAACCCTGCTGATTTTTTGTATCCAACGCTGCCCACCTGTCCTCCACAGACCTACGCGGGCGGCGTGCACTGGCCCGACTTTGTGTTCAACCCCGAGGCAGACAGCTACTGGCGCGAGCTGCTGCGCTCGTGGCCAAACGGCAGCCAGTGGAGCGGGCTGTGGCTGGGCATGAACGAGGGTGAGTTTACTTTGAGCATGAGCATGTCGCTTGCATTTGCTGTTCACATGGGCTGTGGCTGGGCATGGCCAAAGGGTGAGCTGGGGCTTTGGAGAATGGTCGAAAACCGCAGGCATTTTGGGGTGCAGCAGCCGCTTCTTTTGTCTGCATACGGTCCAGCGGCCAGTGGAGCGGGCCTGTGGATGGGCACGAATGAGGGTAAGGGGGCCTCTGGAAGGTCGCAACGGTCACATACATTTTCGAGGAGCGGCCGCTGCAGCCGCTGACCGCGCATGCAGTTGGGCGCAGCAGTGTTGCCTGCGCTGCCAGCCAGTGAGTGTGCAGAGAAGCGGGCAACCACATGCTCCCCTGATTGCTGTTGCATTTGGCTGCCTCACTGCAGCCTCAAACATCCACTCCTGCACACTGCGGTATTGCTGCGTTTTGCGTGCAAAGAGGATTGGCGCTGCCGAATTGCTGCCGCCACCCTTTTCCCAACTGAATGCAGCCTCCAACTTCTGCTCGGGAGACATTTGCGAGATGGCAACTCCAGGTAAAGCGGGTGTATGAGGTTGGACGTTTGAACGTTTGAAGTTGAGGTTGAAAGCACACACCTGCCACGCGCTGAAACAATTTAGAGCTCCGGCTGCTGAAAGTTGCTGACCATCGGAAGCAAACGTTGATTCCCCCCCTCCCTGCAGAGGCGCTCGTCAACCAGCGGAACGAACCAATCACCGAGTGCCAGCTGCTGTGCCTGGCCACGCTGGATGCGGGGCTGAGCCCTGCACAGACCCGCCTGGTGCTGCCGCCCTATGCAATCGCCAACGGGCTGACCGCCGAAGAGCTAAACACAAAGGTGCGGCTCACAGCACTTGGTTCTGGTATTAGCTGAGCTGTGAATGTGTGCTGCTGTCAAGTGCAGTCGTGCTGCTCCTTTCATTATTGTCAGTGCTCCGTCATCTGCCTCACCGCGTGGTGCTGCATAATACAAAAACGCATGTTAAGTTCTCACTTCCACTTGCAGTCGCTGTCCGTCCTGGCCTCCCACGCCCCCATCAACGGCTCCGCTGTGCTGGAGTACAACGCACACAACTTGTATGGCCTCACCCAGGTGGGCAGGCTGCTTGTTGCTATTTGGACTATTCATTTGGCAACATTTTGACCGCTAGTGCTGCTCTCCAACTCCCACCGTCAGCAGCCGCTGCCGTCATGGGCTGCACGCTGCAGAGCGGCTGTGGCACTGGCTGAGCATTTCTGCCCATCTTTGCCATGCCGTCTGTCCGTAGGCCAAGGCCACACGTGAGGTGGTCATTGCCATTCAGGGGGCGCACATTTTTTCTGCTATTCACTTTGCAAAATTGCTGTTGTTTTCTTGCAGGCCAAGGCCACCCGCGAGGCGGTCATTGCCATCAAGGGCGGCAGCCAGCGGCCCTTCCTGGTGTCCAGGTGCGCAGCAGACAGCTGCTTGTTGCACTGCCAATCTGGTTTGCTTTGTGCCGGCTGCATGGGCAGGCACCAGCCTCCCGGGCTGCTGAGCTGTGCGTGGATAGACTGCTGCATCAGCGAGTGCGCCCGCTCCAAGCTTCAACTAGCACGCGGCGCTCGGTCACCCGGCGGCGTGCAACTAAACATGTGTTCTCCATGAACACACCCTGTACTCGAAGGTCGACATTCCTGGGATCTGGCGCCTACGCCGGCACCTGGACGGGCGGCAACAACGCCACGTTCGAAGGCATGCGCTGGAGCCTGCCTGCTGTGTTTGGGGCTGGGCTGGCCGGCATCCCTCTGGGTAAGTGGTCTATTTCTTCAGCAGCATTACTGCCCTTGAGCCTGCAGCCTTGCTTTAGTCTGCTAGCACTCCATCAATCATCCAGTTCAGTTCGCCGCTGTGCTGCCATGTGCTGATCCCCTGCCTGCCGTTCTCCCCAGGCGGGCCTGCCGACAGCTCTTTCTAGCTCTGTCTCCTGACCGCAGTCGGAGCCGATGTGTGCGGGTCAACAGGCAACGCCAGCGAGGCGCTGTGCGCTGTTCCAAGGGCTAGCCTTCCAACTGTCCTCTATAAACCTCTGCTTCCTATGCTGCACTTCTTGTACTGCAGTCGGCGCCGATGTGTGCGGTTCCACGGGCAACGCCAGCGAGGCGCTGTGCGCACGCTGGGTGGCGCTGGGGGCCTGGTACCCGCTCATGCGCAGCTTCTACGGCAGGAACTCCACTGAGCAGGTGCGGAACTTGGCTTGACCTGCTTGGTCTCTGCTGAAGGGGCGCTGTAGGGGCCTGGTACCCGCTCATGCGCAGCTTCTATGGCCGGAACGCCACTGAGCAGGTGAGTCCCAGCACTAGGTTTGAGTGTGGCCAATAGCGGGCCCCTTGGGTCGCAGAGCTGTGGCGCTGATTTGCTTGGTCTGGGGCATTTCGGGATCTCAGTTGATGATCCAAGGCTCAACTAACCCCAACCACATTCCCGCCTCCCTCCCCATCAGGAGCTCTACCGCTCGCCAGCAGTCCAGGAGGCGGCCAAAGCAGCCCTGGACCTCCGCTACCGCCTGCTGCCCTACTTCTATACCCTGGCCCAGAACGCCAGCGAGACGGGGCACCCCCTGCTGCGCCCGCTGTGGATGAGCTTCGCGCGCGAAACGCAGACCAAGACGATTGACAGGTGGGGAAGAGGGGAAGGCAGCTTATGCGCTGCTCTTCAGCGCATGTGCGCCACAGCCGCGGTGCGGTGCCCATGCCTGCAACCTTCACCGCGACGTCTTGCCGTTGTTTCTTCACTCGCCTGCGTGCTGCAGCCAGATCATTCTGGGAGGGTCGCTGCTGGACAACCGCTGAGGGCTCGCAATGTGATGTTCGGTCATGCCGTGTCTTCCTCTCTCTCCTGTTGCAGCCAGTTCATGCTGGGAGGGGCACTGCTGGTCAACCCCAAGCTGGATGACAACGGCACAGACGTGAGTGGCTAGCCTGCGCTGTCTGGTTGCCGTACAAATCGGTTCCCATATGGAGTCCCTCTTCTCGTTTGTGCGTTGGCCAGTTGTCAACCGGCTTCTGTCTTAGTCATCTCCAGGTGGAGGCGTTCTTCCCCACCGCCCTCTGGCTCCTTCTCACACAGTTGCATCCTGTTATGTTTTTGTTGCAGGTGGACGCGTTCTTCCCCACCGGCCTCTGGTTCGGCCTGGACAACTCGACTGTGGTGGAAGTGCGGGGCGCTGGGTGAGCTATGCTTGATCCAGTACCAACATGCACACTTCTGTGTTTCAACCATTTTGCCGTGCATGGGCGGTTGCGCAGCGGCGCTGGTTGTGGTGGCACTGCGGGGCAGCACGCCTTGCCCCTGCCCCTGCCATCGCCTTGGGAAGAACTTGACTTGTAAAGACCGCCAGCCTCACTGCTGCCTGCCTGCCTGCCTGCCTGCCTCCTTCGCCTTGCCCAGCAGGCGCAAGGAGACTTTCCCAGCACCCGCCAACTCTGCTGCCCCCACCTACCTGCTGGGGGGCACAGTCATTCCTGAGCAAGAGCCCCGCCTGACCACCGGAGAAGTGAAAAACACGTCAATCACAGTGGTTGCTGCTCCCCCCACCCTGGTCAACACCACCCTGCCGCCGCCCAACCCGCTGCCGCCGCCCGCCCCGCTGCCCCCGCCCCCTCCCGGCGGCGTGCTTGCCCCTCCCCC
>JADXDR010000250.1:15951-33578 GCA_025026875.1 Chlorella ohadii
CCGGTTCAGCCCTGCCAACCCTCAGCCCTGCTCCTGGCCTGCCTGCCACCACTCGCCAGCTGGGAGTCCCACCCACCCCGCCCCCCAGCCCACCCAATGGCACTGCCGGCCCGCCACCGCCACCAGCCAATGCCACCCGCCCGCCTCCCAGCCCGGCCATTGTGGCAAGCTCCCCCCCACCTCCGCCGCCGCCTGAAGTACTGCCACCACCGCTGAGCCCCSAGCYGCCCGCCCCCAGCCCGCCACTCATCGGCATCTTTTCGCCGCCGCCACCGCCGCCCTCCCCGGCCCTCACTGCCCCGCCACCACCCCCCAACGCGACAGCCATCCCGCCGCCGCCGCCGGCACCCGTGCCGCCAGCGCCGCCAGCAGTCAACACAACAAACGTCACGGTGGTCAACACAACCAGCTGGCGCGTGATCAACAGCACGCTCGGCTCAGCCAGCGGCTACATGTACAACGACGATGGCGCAAGCCTGGAGGTGAGCAGAGGGTGTTTCACGTGATGTCTGCACTGTGGTTCACTTGACCTGCATGTAGTATAAGCATGCCTGCTGATGGTGCAGCTGGAGGTGGGTTTTGACTGGCGAGAGAAAAAACTGGAGGTCAGATCAGCGGTCCCCTCAACCAGCACCCATGCCAACCGCTTCACACACGTCCCGCAGGTCCGCACCAGCTGCTGCAACTTCCTGGGATTCCGGGCCTCCACCATCCGCTCCCTGAACGTGACCACCAGCTACTCGGCCACTCTGGTCAACGGTACCATGGTATCCAACCTCACGGTTGCCCAGGAGAACACCACCTGGTACAATGGCCAGCTAGTGGTGCAGTTTGGGCGAACCGACCTGCCGGTGCGTTTCCTTTTGCCAGATTGTACGTTGGCCTGCGTGTTTGCTGCCACGGCTTGGTTGCTGGATGTTGCATGCGCCTGCTGCCGCTGGTACGGTTTGGTGCTGTATAGACCAGAAGGGCTGCAAAGTGGTGTGTGGTGGTTTGCGCAATGGGAGGCGCAGTCGTTGTGCCCACCACCTCTGTACTCAATCCAGGCATGGTTGTGGTGCCCTCAGTTGTTCAGAAGAGATACTGCAGGTTAGCGCTCACGCAGGTTTACCACTTTGCCCCACCTGCAGAGCAACGACCAAGTTGCTGTTCTAGAATCGATGCAGAACAGCTAATGCAGAATTCTGCTCCTCCCCCACCCTGGAAACGCAGAGCAACGCCAGCCAGGACTGCAGCAGCGACAGCTTGCAGGCGGTGGATTGGCCGGCGCTGCGTGGCATGCGCATCTTTGGATGGACGGTGCCCATTGAGACTGGCTGGATCAAGATTGGCACGCTCGACAACATCCCCATCCCAGCGGGGCAGGTGCGAGCGGCAGGGCGCCTGCTCACCACTGCTGCTGCTGCTTGTACTGCTGCCGCCGCCGCCGCTGCTGCTGCTGCTGCTGCCGCTGCTGCTGCTGCTGCTGTGGCACCCTTCGACGCTTGCAAAGTTCGCGGCCTTAGTAAGGCAGCCATGCTCGGCACCAGTCAAGGCACTGAATCGTCACTATACCCCCCGTGCAGCATCTCTGTTGTTCCGCGCAACTTGGACACACCTATTCTGCTTCACACTCTGCTGCAGTTCGAGGTGCAAGGAAGTCAGCTGCTGATCAACTTGGACGCCAGCCAGGACACCTTCGTCACACTCAAGTGCCCCGANCAATACACCAACGGCACGTTCTACTGGCGCTCGCAAGTGCTGGGGCCGNTGGTGGCGCCACCAGCCAGCGGTGCTGAGCTGGCGCCGCCGCCGTCGTCTTAACAGGCGGCGCCCGGTCGGCAGGTCGCGGCCTGACGCTGCGCCTTCTGCACTGTGCTGCGCTGCCGTGAGGCAGCCGCCCGGCCTGCTTTCGCTCCCCTGTGCTCTGCTTCCCTTTGCATGTTGCATCGCGTGCGGATTACTTTCTCGTTTGCGCCACTGCCGCCATTGCGGCAGTTGTCTTCACACAACCGCACGGCTTCCGTTTCGCTGCTGCATTCTTTGCTACCCGCGCCAAGACGCTCCAACCTTTGACAGCCGCATGCGCACCGACCGCCAGCCCGCCGCCATTGCGGCAGCGGCGGCTGACTCGATCCCTGCTTGATTTGTTGCCCCCATCCCCTTTTGCCACCTTGCACAGACCACCACTCTCTCTCCGCAGCCGTCTGCACACGCATGTGTAACGCTGCAGCCAGCTGCAGGCATGTGGGAATGTGCATGGGGCCGCTGCGGCGGCGAGCGGTGGCGGGGAAGCACAGCTCAGCAGCACAGGCGCCTGTGCAGCGTCATTGAGAGTAGGCTCTCGTCGGCCGCGATCCCAAGCAGCGCAGCTGCTGCGCGCCAGGGCACGTTCCAAACCCTGGCGCCTTCCCCGGCACTTCTCTGCCCCTGCAGAGCTATCCCTTCTTTTCAGATGTCGCTGATCATCTGCGTGGCAGCGCTCGCAGCCCTGCTGGCGGCCACAACTCCCGCCACGACTCCCGCTGCCGCCTCTCTTCTGCCGCCGCCCTCGTCCGCGCCCTGCCCCTGCGCAGACCCTGCCCTGTGCCGGCCTGTGCAAACCACTCACCAACGCGAAGTGTTTGGCTTCAGCGTGGACCGCAGCACACCGTATGACCGGTGAGCCGCATTTCTGTTGGGGCAGACCAAAAGTGCAAGATAAACTGTGCGCCTTGCCGCGCACTTCCATCCTCGTCAGAGCGCTGCCAATGCTTGCAGCACTTCTTTGCATCTATTCTGCCCCATTGCTCATATGTCCCTGTTATGCGCAGCTACGACTGGTCCCACCTCACAACAGTGGCCTGGAATGAGGACCCAGCCCTGCTGTGCGCTGCGCACGCTGCGGGCGCGCGCGTCGTGCTGGACGGCCACTTCAACCCGCACGCTGTGCTGGGCAGCGCTGTAGCGCGAACAGCGTGGGTGGCGGCGCAGCTGGACAAGGCGCGGCGGCTGCACCTGGATGGCATCAATTTCGACCTGGTGCGTTTGCATTATGGCCATTTGGGGGTTGAGTTGGGTGGGGCGGATGATCAGCCGGTGGGATCCAGTGATGCGTGATAAGTGGCTAGTGTGCGTCTGTCTGCTCCGCTTACAAAGGCTGAGGCGTCGGGTCACTCTGCCGCAGTTGCCTGCCTCACCTGTTCCTGCCGTTGCATGTGGATCATTCTGCTGCCGCCTGCCGCCTGCTGCGCAGGAGGACCCCATTCCATTGGGCCACCCACTGGCTCGCAACTATACAGCGCTGGTGGCGCAGGCGGCAGCTGCCTTTCATGCCGCCATCCCTGGCTCCCAGGTGCGGCCGAGGGGCAGGATGGCGGCGTCTTCACTTCACTTCAGGCGAATTGGACAGGCTGTGGTCGCAAACTGCATGGACAGCAGCTGCACTGCAAATTCGCATGTACTGTTGCTTCCTCTGCCTTCACCGCTGAGCGGCAGCAGTAGGACTGATGCAGCACATATGCTGGTGCCCCTTGCAGGTGTCAGTGGATATTCCCTGGTCGCCGTATGGCATCGATGGCCGCAGCTACGACTGGCAGGGGCTGGCGCAAGCAGCAGACCTGCTGTTCGTCATGGCGTACGACATGCAGTCCCAGGTAACTAGTTGGTATGTCTATCGCTCAGCTTTTGACATTCTGCATGCCACATCTTTCGTCAGGGCCCGACATGCAGTCACAGATAATTTGTTTGTTGATGGCACACGAATGCTCTTCGAACTTCTGCATTGACCTGCTGTTCGCCATCGCATATGACATGCGGTCGTAGGCGAGTGATGGTTGTAGTGCAGGCAGTTTGGCAGCATGCAGCCCTACAAACATGGCGGGGGGTGGCTGCGTGGCCGCGTGGCTGTGTGGCCGCAGCTGATTGAGCAGCTTGCTCTCCCCTCAGTCCACAACGGCCTACCCACAACTCTGACTGCAGATCTGGGGCAGCTGTGTGGCCTCGGCTAACGCTCCAGCCGCCCTGGTGCTGAGGGGCGCACAGCAATGGCTGGAGCTTGGGATGCCTGCGGACAAGCTGGTGCTAGGGCTGCCCTGGTATGGCTACCGCTATCCCTGCACCAACCCAGCCTTCGCAGCTGGACAGGAGCAGCTGTGTGCTCTGCAGCCCACCCCTTTCCAAGGCGCACCCTGCAGCGACGCAGCCGGCGCCCAGCTGTGCTATTCAGACATTGCTGCAGCGGTGCGACGGGGCAGCGCCGGCAGTGGCAGTCATGCTGGCAACGGCGGCGGCAGCAGGGGTGGCGGCAGTGCCAGCAGGAGCAGCAATGGCAAGGGCAGCAGCAGCGGCAGCACCAGCGGCCAGGGCGGCAGCAGCAGCAACAGCAACGGCGGCAGGCAGCTCGCAGAGGGGGCTGTGCAGCCACTGCCTAGCCACCAGCCGGCGGCCAAACAGGCGCTGCAAGGCGATCTGCTGGTGTGTGAGCCTCCAGAGTTCGATGTGGGGCAGCAAAGCCCCTACACTGCCTGCCGCTGGGAGGGCGATCCGCCTGGCACTCGACGATTCCAGGTAGGCAGCTGTGTGCGGAGGAGCAGGTGCAGTGCTAGCTTGTACTGCCGGCTGCAAGTTGTTGTGGCATGTTTGCTGGGCAGGCAGCTGGCATGCGCAGCAGGGTGGCAGACCCCGGCCTTTATTCGCTCTCACTGCTTGCCGCTCGTCGCACAGTTGTCGCCATGCACGTCACTGCAAAGTTGCTTGGCTGCATCAACCCCACGCCCACCCTCCTCCTTATCACTGCACTATTGCAGGTGTGGTTTGACTCTCCCGACAGCCTGGCAGCTAAGTACGAACTGGCAGCTCAGCTGGGCCTGCGAGGTGTGGGCATCTGGCACCTGGATTGCTTGGACTATCACTGCACAGATGCCGCCTGCCGCAACGAAACAGGCGCGATGTGGGCAGCCCTGCGAGTGTTCACTGGGGCAGCGGAGAGCGGCGGGCGGCCCGCCGAACTGAAGGCGGCCGGCCAGGGGCAGAAGCAGGCAACGGCTGGAGCTGCGGCGGCGAGGCTGGTAGTGCAGCAAGCGGCGCAGAGGCGACGGGTGGAAAGCGGCATGGCAGCAGAGTGACGGCAGGCGTTTGCTTGTATTAATGTATTGCTCTGCAGCTGACCTTGCAAGGCTGTGAAGTTACAGCGGACGAATATCAGGGGCCAGAGACAAAAGAATCCAATGAAATGCACGGGCAATGAAATGAGAGCGAGTGGGCTGCCGCATGCCGTATTCTAGGGGCACGCGGCTGTGTTGAGCTTGGCGGGTTTGCGAGGCTCACTGCATGAGCACACTCAGCACTGGCCGCTGTGCTGTGCTGCGCTGGGCGCTATGCCATGCTGGGCTATGCTGCGCTGTGCTGTACCACGCTGCGCTGCTTTACAGTGACAGGCCCAGCTGCAGTCCCAGGACGCCGTGCACCAGGAACAGCGCCAGGATGGCTGTGTCATGCTGTGCTGCGCATGCTGTGCCATGCTGCGCCCGCTTTACAGCGACAGGCCCAGCTGCAGGCCCAGCGCGCCGTGCACCAGGAACAGAGCTAGGATGGCGGAGCCAAAGTAGGCGTGCAGGCCGCGGGCGTTCGGGTCGTCCTGCAGGGCACGGGAATAAAATTGAGCAGGAGTAGGCAGGGTTTGTGCGCAGGGCAGAAAAACGGCAGGGCTTGCTGCAATGATACACATGCTTTGGGTCGTCCTGCGGGCAGGGGATTGGAGTGGAGAAGGCGCACGATGGTGAGCATGGGCGAGGAGCGGCGGTGGCAGCGGGCTCATGCCACAACCCGCGGCAGGGCAGTGCACCAGGGCAGCGCACATCACTGGTCAATAGCCTACCTCCGAGAAGGAGGGCAGCATACCACACAGCCGTTCCAATCAGGAAAACCCTATGCCCTGGCTTGATATGGGTTTGATACTCACCCTCAAAGAAGGCGGAGAGCATGCCCTGCAGGCCAAGCAGCAGTAATGCACAGGAGCGCCCACCAAGAACAGCCAGTGCATCACAAGCTCACCTCGAAGAAGGCGGAGAGCATGCCCTGCAGGCCCAGCAGCACCAGGCCAATCACGCCGGTGGTGAAGTGGCCGCTGCTCCACAGGTCCTTGCCCTGCAAAACAACAAGCCAACAAGTGCGGAGCGGTAAGTCGAGTTGGCATACCGCTCTCTGCGCATCCAAAACGCGGTGGCTTCCCACGAGCAAGCTAGCGGCTGGCCATGTACTCCCTCGCTTACACAAATGGAGCATAAAACCACCCACCTGCGTCAGCATTGAAGTCAATCCTCCCAGTGCATCCAACTTGCGCAGTCGAAACAACACTCAAACGACAGCAAAACGCCTCCTAGCAGTGCCACCCACCTGCATCAGCATGCTCATGGAGCCGCCCAGAGCGCCCAGAGCGAAGAAGATGGTCATGCCGACAGCCAGCTGCAACAGTAGGAGTGTGTAGGAGGCACACGAGCTGGGAGGACGGCGTTGGAACGGCGCCACAGTCAGGCGCGCGGACGGGCAGACAGGGGAGCGCTGCAACAGTCATGGCTGAACAGAACTCGCCACCAATCACGCTGCCACTTTAACATACGCCACTGGCGACATCAGCCTTGCTGGGCCACAGGGTGACCCACAGGGTGACCCACAGGGTCACCCAGTAGAGTAAATACCCACCTTGGGGTGCAGGGTCCTGGGCAACCGCCATCTGCCCAGCGTGTTCACACACCAAATCCAGCCCAGCAACTTGCAATGTACCCCTCAGCGCACCTTGGGGTGCAGGTCCTGGGCCACCGCCACTTCGCCAGCGTCCTCGCTGAGCCGGATGCGCCAGCCCAGGTAGCCGCAGCCGTAAATGCCCATGGCAAAGAGAACCACGGCCATGTTGCCGGGGTGGCCTGCCGGATGGGTTGCATGCGCGATTGGTGGTGTTTAGAGGCTGATATCGATGAGTATAGCAACCGGCAGGGGCAGCAGCAGTAGGGGACTGCAGATCAAGCAGGCATTGCAAGACGGCTCGAGGCGGCTGGACCGCCGAGTCTTGGTGCAGCCTAGGGCAGGTGGCCCAAGCGCGGCCAGGCTGCCAGCAGTGCATTACTGCACTGTAGCTGCAGCTTGCATTGCACGACTTCCGATTGCCTTCACTCACCCCACTGCACCAGCCACTGCGGCAGGCCGAGCGTGGAAAAGTAGTCAGCCTGGCCCTGCAGGAAGTCGGCCAGCGGGTTCACGGCCGCCAGCGCCACCACTGCGGCAGCAGCAGGCAGGGATGCAGCCTTTCTCAGTGAACCTTCTTGCGCGTGTAGCTGTGGATGGGCCACTCACTTCCAACTTTGCTGCGCATTGCACTGGGAGCAGACTGAGAGCCAGCAGGCGGGAGCGGCGGCAGCGGCGGCGGCGGCGGCCGCATTGGCCACAGCGGCCCAGCCATCGGGCATGGAGTTCTCTCCACTGCTCGGATCGCGTTGCAGGGGGCGGTGGGAAGGGCGCGACTCACTGGGGGCGAGGGTGCTCTGCAGCTGGATCTCCTTCTTGGCCGCCTTGGCGGGCACTGCGGCGCGCTTGGGCCGGGCAACCGCCAGAATGGGCAGGCCCGCGGCGCTGCGCGCCGGGCGGGCAACAGTGGCCGCGGCGGGCCGGAAAGCCGTGCTGCACGCCTGCATTGTGCTACTGGTGTAGTGGAGAAGCACACAAACACCCGGTGGAATGCGCAGGCAATGCGTGGGCAGCGCCTGAATGGTGCCCCGGGCCGCCGCCCGCCGTGCTGCGCCGCCGCTGATGGCACCCTTTGCCACATAGGTGCAACCCTCGGTTCACTATCCTAGATGGGGCAGCACACAGATACATTGCATGGTAGCTCAACATCACATCTCTCATGCATGCCATCCGGTGTGCATGTGCTGCGCTTGCCGCAGCCAAGTGGCAGGCAGCAAGCGTTTCCGCACCTTGGCCTGCGTCGCAACTTTTCACAGTTTTCGAATGATTGAGCCTTCACTGCTCAAACATTCGGGCGTCTCTATTCTTATGCGCTTCTTGGAGGCTACTGATTTACATTATCATTACCCGTAAGCTGCTGGTAACCACATGACCCCCATGGCCCAACCACACTGCCGCCCGGCGGCGCTCAACGCCCGCGCTGCTGGGGCCATCTATCAGCACAGCGCTGCCTGCAGTGCTTGCAGGGCGGTCAGCTCCACCTCCGCAGTCAGCACAAAGCCTCGCACCTGCATAAACACGAGAGCAGCGGGCTCATTCAAGTTGGAGAGGGCCCAACAGTCCCGCATCCCTGGGGGGCAACATTGTCTGGCGGGTGGGCACCGCAGCCCCCATGGGGGCTCCTCCCATCAGCCGATTTGCTCGGCTTTTGGCCAACTTCCAATCAGTACCCGCGTGCGCAACTGAGCCACGATGGTGCGCATCAAGCACACGACTGCCCTGGGCCTGGCAGCTGGGATCCTGCTGGCTGCCGCCTTACTCGTGCAAAGGTGGGCCGATTTCCCGTCCCATCACTCCCCCTGTGTCCCAGTGGATGCAAATTGCCATCAATTCAGCTGCGCGAAACGCGCGTGCACGTGCGCAGTCGAGCCCGCCCGTCTGCCATACACTCACAGGGGCGCTGCCCACCACTCATTGTCCAGAGCCCCAGTACCACCGAAAGGATTGGGGCCACCCTTCATGCAACAGTGCAACTAAGCCTGGCACTACCATTACCTTTTTCGGGTTTACAGTCTGCCTAGTAAATGACAACTAAACGCACTAAGCTGAGTGCGTTGTCCCCTGCGCACTGCCGCTCCTGTGCAGGTCGGCTCCGGCAGCAGTTGAACCTGTCACCGACGCCACAGGTGAACCTGCGGACGACTGGCTGCCGCAACTGCAGCTCGATTCAAGCAAGGAAACACAAGTCTGCTGCGCTTGCGCAGTGGGTGAAGTAGCTCCAACATCCCCACATACATCCGCACTGCATGCAGGCATCCAGCGCCGTCAGCTGCAAACCATTCCAGGAGGCAAGGGTGGAAGGACGCCCAGGATCAGCTGCCCTGCAGGCAGTGAGTTTGGCTGCTGTGCGCACAAGCCTGTGGTGCTCTTTGCAGCCAACCGTTCAGGCGAAGGGCAGTCGTGCTGCGCCGTGTCCTTGCGTGCTTCCTCCTTCTGATTTGTCTCCAGCGCCACCTGCACACTAATTTCAGTCAGCTAAGCCCAGTGAACGCTCCCACCCTGCCGCCCACAGGGGTTGTGTGTGGCTCGCAGTGCACGGACGTGAGCTCCGATCCGCTGCGCTGCGGCAGGTGCCACACCAAGTGCTTTGCGCCGCTGAATAAGATGGCTTACTGCAACAATGGCGTGTGTAAGACAACCAGCGGCCTCAACTCCTGCCCAGATGGAAGTGAGTGAACAATTTAAGTTGTTGAATGTGCAGCTGCTGCGTGCGCATGTCATAGCCCTCTGGCACGAATGGACTTCCATGGCCAGCCGAAGCCGCTCTATGATGCTTGGCAGTTGGCCATTCTCTTGCTGCTGACCGAAGCCCACAGCAGGGCTGCAGCCCAACAGCGTGTGACCCATGGCCATGCATGCGTGCACATGCTTGCGTCGCAGAGACCAAGTGCAAGGTATTCAAGTTGTTCTGGGCATTCCACATCTACGGCTGCGTCAACCCGCAGAGAAACAACGACCACTGGTACGCAAGTGCCCGCTTGGCCCCTGGCTGTCAAGTTCAGGCTGCCGCTTGAAGCGCCGTGCTTGGGCACTCAGTGCAATATCTGAAGGGGCACATGTGCTGCTCTTGCATGCACGTGCCCAAGTTGCTGTGCCTGCCCTGGAGCCCCGCTGACCGCTTTGTTCACCCCCTGCAGCGGTGCATGCAATAAGAAGTGCCGCGGAAACCAGTACTGCCGGGATGGACGCTGTGTGTGCAGGCCCGGTGAGTGGCTATACCATGCAAGTCCAGGGACAGTCTGATCCAGCTGCGTCCCTCAGTTTGCGCCACGATTCATAGCAGCGGTGCCTCGCCTGGCCGCGTGTCATTTGATCACTGCTTGTAACATGGTTGAATGCCCGAACTGCTGAGCAACACCAACCTTGGACTTTCCAGGCTCTCCAGGAAACGGATGTGACCCAACAGAGCCGCCAACAGTGCGTTGCTTGCAACTGGCTTGTCCTAGGCAGCGCTGACCACCGCTTAGCTTATCTATAGTGTGCTCAAACATCCAGCCATGCACTGTAGTGTGCAGAGCTGCAGGTTGTAACTTACTTACCTCGTTCCTCGCCTCCCTCCTTGCAGTGCAACCCAGGTGGGCGACAGCCGAGGCAAACTAACCCGTGAACACGAGGCTGCTCGGCGCGAACCATACTATATTGCGGCAAATGGACATACCAGAAGGGCAAAGGGCTGGCGTTGGGGCTTTCTGTGGCTGTGCGCTTGCAGTCACTTTACAGCTTGCAAGCTGCCTTGCAGGTTTCAAGGACTGTGATGGCAACGCCGCCAACGGCTGTGAAACCGCAGTGAACACCGTCAGCAACTGCGGCGACTGCGGCATCGTGTGCCCAGCACAAGCCAACGCTGCTCCCACCTGTTCTGGCGGTGCTTGTGGCATCAGCTGTGTTGCAGGTGGGAGTTGCGCAGCTAGCCAGCGCTGGGGGCAACTCGGGCGCCAGCTGACCGGTTGACAGCGCAACATAGATGTCTTGCTGGCGTGTGGTGACCCTGCACGCCTGCAACTGTGCAAGCTGTCTCCGCCCTGGCACTGCACTTCCAGGATTCAAGGACTGCGACGGCAACGCTGCCAATGGCTGTGAGACCCTGCTTAACACTGTCGGCAACTGCGGCGACTGCGGCGCCGTGTGCCCGGCACGAGCCAACGCTGCTCCCACCTGCACCAGTGGCGCTTGTGGCATCAGCTGTGCTGCAGGTGGGNCCCGCAAGGGTGTGAGCTGCACAGAAGTGTTTACCGGGCAGCAATGGCAAAGCAGACATCTTTTTTGGTTGCGTTGACTTGCAACTGCTGCACAGCACATGTAGCCTGCCAATGCTCACCAGTGTACCACACACTGGCGCTACACTGCAGGCTTCAAAAATTGTGACGGCAACGCTGCCAACGGCTGTGAGACCCAACTCAACACCGTCAACAACTGCGGTGACTGCGGTGCCGTGTGCCCGGCAAGGGGCAATGCCACGCCGACCTGCGTGGGCGGTATCTGCGGGTTCACATGNCGTCGCNAGGTGAGCCTTGCGCGATTGGGGCTCTACCCCGAGGATATGAGTGTCACTGTAGCTGGCCATCGTAAACACAGTCAGGCGCCGAACAGCTTTACCGGCATGTTTTCTCTGTCGCTTCCTTGTGAGACGTGCTGTGCACCAAATACCTGCTGACCATGTGCCAAGTTGCCAACGCTGCACCGCAGGTTTCAAGGACTGCGATGGCAATGCCGCCAACGGCTGTGAGACTCAGCTCAACACTATTAGCAGCTGTGGCGACTGTGGAGTCGTGTGCCCGGCACGAGCCAACGCTGCCCCCACCTGTTCTGGCGGTGCTTGCGGCTTCACATGCGTCACAGGTGAGCCTTGCGCAACTGGGTTTTACCCATTGAGGTGACGCTCATATTGAGCTCGAGGTGGCGATCGTAAACACAGTCAGGCGCCGAACAGCTTTACCGGCATGTTTTCTCTGTCGTTTCCTTGCGAGATTTGCTGTGCACCGGGTAGCTGCCGATCATCTGCCAAGCTGCCAACGCTGCACCACAGGTTTCAAGGACTGTGACGGCAACGCCGCCAACGGCTGTGAGACCCCGCTCAACGCTGTCGGCAGCTGCGGCGACTGTGGAGTCGTGTGCCCGGCACGGGACAATGCCACACCGACCTGCGTGGGCAGTGCTTGCGGCTTCACATGCACACCAGGTGCTGCTACCGGCTTCGGTTGGCATGCTGTGCGAGTGCGAGTGGCCCTTGCACCAGCGCTGCATGGCAGGGCCTTGCCGGGCAGGGCTAACGAAGCATGCCTGCCCCTCTGCTATGCACGCGCCGCAGGTTTCGGCAACTGCGACGGCAATGCAGGCAACGGCTGCGAGACTCCGCTCAACACGGTGTCTAACTGTGGGGGATGTGGCACCACCTGCCCAGGAGGGCCTGGTGCTGCCCCCACCTGCACCGGCACACCACCTGTGTGCGGCCTAATCTGCGCACCTGGTGAGCAGTTGCGGCGTGATGTGGTGGGCCGGTGCTGGTGCTGCTGGCTGGGCTGGGCTGTAAAGGCGCCCTGGGGCACCCGGACCCTCGGTTGTACTGAGCAAGCTAAGTCTCCCCATATGAACATACGTATGAGTCGCACAGCGGCGCGTTTGCACGGTATGCATCCAGCTTGCGTGCGCCTGCTGCCTGCTCCTTGGCCATGCCGCAGGATTTGGCAACTGCGATGGCAACGCCGCCAACGGCTGCGAGACCCCACTCAACACCCCAGCCAACTGCGGCGGCTGCACAACAGCCTGCCCCAGTGGCTCCAACTCCTCTCCAACCTGCACCGGCATTCCGCCCACGTGTGGCATCACCTGCGCACCAGGTGATGGATGAAAGGTTGAGAGAGGGGGTTGTGGAGAGGTAGTGCTGAGCTTTCAACTTGTTCTACAGCTGTGCACTAACCATAGTTTCAGACGCAGAATGGCTGGTTTGATCTTTGCAGCAGCGTGCCCCTCCTGCTGTCTGCAGGTTTTGGCAACTGCGACAGCAACGCTGCCAACGGGTGTGAGACGCCACTCAATACAGTGAACAACTGCGGCGGCTGCAGCACTGTCTGCCCCAGCGGGCCCAATGCCTCTCCCACCTGCACTGGCAATCCGGCTGTTTGTGGAATTATCTGCGCGCCAGGTGAGTGACGGGAGTAACTGCCAGCTGGCTTCCAGCGAGCAGTCGGGCTGCCATCGGTACCAACAGCTGCTTTCAGGGGGTTGTATGTGCCACAGCTGCCAGCAAGGCCATTGCCTCCAGCTGCCCGCTGCCCTCACTGCAAACACACGAGGCCAGCAAACCCTCAAATGTTGAGCCTACTACTAACAGTTTCCTGCGTGCCCCCATGCATGGCCTCAGGTTTTGGCAACTGCGACGGCAATGCCGCCAACGGCTGCGAGTCCCCACTCAACACTCCAAGCAACTGCGGCGGCTGCGGCAACTCCTGCCCTGGCGGCACCAACGCCTCCCCAACCTGCACCGGCACGCCGGCAGTGTGTGGCATCACCTGCGCGCCAGGTGATGAATGACACATCCGAACTTTTACACGGCAGGCGGGAGGCCGGTTTTAGAAGATCGCATCCGGCAGACGCCCATGCATGCTGACGCTGCATGCGGCGTTTGTTTTGCAATTTCGTGGCTCTATTCAAACTGCATCGTTTTGGACCTCTGCCGTGCTGCAGGATTTGGAAACTGTGATGGCAACGCCGCCAACGGCTGCGAGACGCATCTCAACACCCCAGCCAACTGCGGCGGCTGCGGAGTCGTGTGCACGTTCCCACCCAATGGAGCCCCTGTTTGCGAACCCAGCACGCTTTCGTGCAGCTTCATTTGCAACACAGGTGATGCATGGGGCTCTGATGAGCCAGGTTGTCACCTGTGCATGCACTGTGCATGCACAGATGTGCACAGATGGCTGCCTGCTCGCAATCGCCTAAGCCATGTGTCGGGGATCCCTGTTAGCTTCTGCCAGGACCCGGTGTTGAACACCTAAGCCCCGCTGCCTCCATTGCACAGGAGGTCCCTGCGGCAGCACGTGCTGCACTGGCGCCGAGACCTGCTGCAGCGGCACATGCGTTACGCCTGGTGATGGCCACTTTGGAGCGGCGTGCTGCGGGAGCTCGGACTGCTCAAACGGCCTGGTGTGCTCCAACCCCACTGGCAAAGGCAACTGTGTCTGCGCAGCAGGTACGTTTTGAGGGTTGTGAGTGACCTGGGTGCCGGCCGCCAGCAGCTGGTCTGATGGAGAATGCAGTGCTACTCAGCTGAGCCTGGCTGCCGCCCTTCGCCACCCACCGCAATGGGCATGCATGCACCTACATCAGGCAAAGCCAAGGCACAGCTAAAGGCAGCACCTTGGCATCAATTGATGTTGCCACATCTCGCATGTCTTTCATGCGCAGGGGTGCGCTGCGGCACGAGCGACAACTGCTGCGAACCAAGCAGCTGCAGCAGTGGCACGGGCGTCTGCCAGACGCCTTGCACTCTTGGCGGCACCGACTGCCCCTCAACCGAGCTGTGCTGCCAGGCTGACCCGCTGGCCGTGCCGCAATGCATCACTCAAGACGGCGGCAGCTGCCTCGGGTGGGTAAGGCGCAGTACTGTTCCAGTTCTGCATGCTGTCCAGCTTCAACTGCTGCGGAGCATGAAGATTGGAGTTGGAATCCGCATCGTCCACTGGCCCGTCGCCTGGCTGTTGCTACAGGTGCGGCGAGTCGTGCGACGCCGCCAATGGCTACAAGTGCTGCCCTGGCAGGGGCTGTGTCCACAACTCGGGCTGCGGCGCAGACTGCCTGTACACATGCGCGCCCTTCGTCTCAACGGACTGCAAAGTGACACCGGACGAGTGTTTATGGCGCCCCATCTGTGCAGCCAGCAACGGCATTTGGAGTGAGTGGTGGATCCAAGGGTTGCTGTTGACCGCATGTCTCCGCCATACAGATTCCGCAGCATCGTTGCTGATGCGCCGCACATAGCACTTCTCTCCTGGTGCAGACCTGTGCTGGTGCCCAACCGGANCGGCCGATGCTGGCAACCAGGCGGGTGCAGGCTTGCCAGCCTTTGCTGGTTGTTCCTCCCCTGCACCTGGGGGTCACATAGCACTTCACCCCTCAGGTCTGGCTGGCAGCCGGCTGTTGACTGAACAGCCGCGAGCTGACATCCGTCCACCCTGCGACTGCAGTGCCTGGCATGGGACCAGCCTTGCACGTCCACCTTCCCGCCCAAGACGCTTGGCTGCGACACCAACATCGCCTACTACCAGTGCCAGGCCAGCGCAGAGTCCCCCGGCCCTGCTTACGGTGAGCTGCAGCCTTGGCAAGGCAGAGGCCACCTATTGAATCGAATTGGGCGGCGGTCAAGTGTTCGTCCTTGTCATATGCATGCACAGCTTGAAGCTGTGTACTCACCAAATTGCTTTTCGTGCTGCCTGTGCTTCTACAGGGCTGTGCATCTACAGGGACGTGAGCGGGAGCAGCTCCTCCGTTTTCCCCACCCTCCGCACCTGCTGCCTGGGCGGCCACGCTGGCATCGCCAACAGATGCGCTCCGCAAGGCGTGTCGCTCGGGAGCTGCCTGGAGATCGTGTGCACTCCGTTCCAGGACCTGTGCAGCACCTGCGACCCAGCGACGCAGGTCTGCTTGCATGACCCCGGCCCAGGCGGCAACTCCCCGACAGACAGCGTGCAGTGCGGTAAATGCGTGAGTGGGGAGAGGGGAGCCATGTTGCTGCCTCCTGCCATGCTGCCAACCATCTACAGGCTGTGTGGCGACTGCCAGTTTGACGGTCAGTTTGGCCGGCAGGTTTATGCAAACGATCTCTGACGCTCTTTCCGGCGCCCATCTCTGTTACTTAACAGTCCAACAGACCTTCCCCTGACCACGGTGCAGGTCAACGCATGCAGCGACACCGTGAACACGCGCCCCGATGGCGAAATCAATTGCCCCGACCCCAGCCGGTGCTGCGACAACCAGTGCTTGGACCCAGCCCCCCAGCCAAACGGCGCGGAGTGCTGTGGCAGCGCCAACAACTGTGCTGCCGGGCTGGTATGCAGCGCGACGTTCGGCAGGGGAACCTGTGGACCGGTGGTGTGACTCCAGGTGTGCTTGTCTACTGGCTGCCAGGTTCAGGGGCCGGCCCTGCAATGCGATTGTGCCCCAAACTCACTCGGCCCTTCCATCCCTCCCATGCGCTCTCAGCCAGGCTGGACTGCATCGTCGAACAACCAGGCATTTGCAATCGAGTTGGCGTGGTGGCTGCAAGTCTGGCGCTAGCCACACTTCCGTGTTTGCTGGCGCATTGGCACCCTGCCCAATGGTGTGGCCTCGCTTCTGTGGCCTCCCTTCCTGGCAAGTCTGCATCCATTTGTGGACCCCTCCAGCAGATGTGCCATGTGCCAACAGCCGGCCAGCTGCAGCTGCTAGCGGCCAAGCCGATCCCGCCAAGTTTCACTTTACTGTCGCTGTCTTTTCTCGAGCTGGAACCTTCACTTTCTCGAGTTGGAACCTGCCCTCACAGTTTTCATTTCCGAGTTTTCTTCCGAAACACCAACTGCCAGATGTTTTTATGGCCCTCCCCTGGGACCGCCCGTTCTGCTTTGTGTGCAACTGCCTCTTCGTCCTGATCCATCCAACCCCCCATCCAGGGGCCCTCATTGTGACTCCCACCCTCAGCTTGTGTTGAGCACAGCCGAATACAACACACACACACTGGGGGCCACCCATCTGCCTCAATGTTATGCCGATCCTTTGTTCAACCATTCTAGATCCGTTCATTTCTGAGTTCAGCGTACCCTTCTGCATTCACATGGCCTTTGTTCTGCCTTCTATGCTCAGTTGAGATTGATCCTGCCGATGTGATGCCGATATGGTGCCTCTCAATTGAACGCACACAATGGGTGCCAGCGCTGTTACCGCAGCTGCTGCAACGCTGCTACTGCCTGCTGCAGACTGCGGCTGCCCTCAGTGCCTCGTAAAAGCAGTTGTGACAAAAGAAGGTTGACAGTTTGAATGTACGTACGCAGAGCAGTTCATCTGTAGTAAAGGGGCTTGGCAAAAGAGAAACAAGAAACTTGTGGGGAGCGCGAGTGCTCAGCAACACACAGTTGTACAAGGGATTGCATCCTCACGTTGGGTACCTGGTTTATGCAGCAAAAGATGATGGGAGGTCTTGAATTCCAAGGCACGTGGCATGCGGGAGGCATTGGCACAACAGGAATAGGGGCAGCCCTCGCAGGGCCGCCATGGAGAAGAAACGAAAGAAACGAAAAATCAACTGGCCGGCAGTCAACGCATATGGCGTGCACGAAGCAAGCGGGCGCTGGGATGCAGGATGCAGGAGGCGAGGCACATCACACATTAGGAGCAGCCGCTGTTGGCTGGACGCCCCTGCAGCCCGGCAGAGCGCCGGCTATGTTGGGGCCATCAAATGGGCGCAGGTAGCAGGGGTATGCAAACGCGACGTATCCGTTCACAGCATAGGCCGCCGGCGGGCAGGGGTAGGGCGGCCCCTCCAGACCGCCGCTGTGGCTGCGGAATGCCAGCGCCGCCGGTGCGCTAGCATGCACAGCACGCATGCTGCCCTCGCAGCACTCTGCAAACGCGGCATTGTCGCTGTGGATGCTCTCGCTGCGGCAGCTGAGCCCACTGCCGTCGCTGCTGGCGCTGCCGGCCGGGGCCGAGCCCTGGTCATGACTACCACGAGTGCTGCTGCCGCCGCCAACGCTGCTGCCGCCGCTGCTGCTGCTGTGCTGAGCCTCAGCTGCCCCCCGCTGCTGCTGCGCAGCACCCACGCCGCGGCGATACTCTACACGAATGAGGCTGGACACGTTCAAATCGGGGCACAGCGTGCCGTTCACCGCCCGCAGCGCCACGGCGGCCGATTCGGGGCGGGAGTAGGTGAGGAACGCAAACTGCAGCAGAGGGCGGGG
>JADXDR010000251.1:0-17320 GCA_025026875.1 Chlorella ohadii
AGCACGCGCCGACGGCCGCTGGAGCGCACAACGACTCTGCGCAACGCCGGTGGCTCACCTCCGCCACCGCCTGATCCATCGCCTGCTGCAAGCTTCTCTGGAGCCTCCCAAATGCGCGATCAGGGGCTTGGAGCGGCCGCAGGCGGCCAAGGCGGGAGGGAGGCCGGGGGCTGAGGGGAGGGCTACTGCGGGCTTGCAAGTGCTCTGAGAGGGCCCAGAAAGCCTGCAGGAGGCCGTATTTGCACGCTGGGAAAGAGGATGCAAGCTGCCAAACGCCCTGCCAAGGGCCCTGCCAACTAATGCGTGCTGGGCAGGGGTTGGCAGCTCGCCTTGGCTCCTGAGAGCCTGTGGACCGTGATCATGCGCTGGCAAGTATAATGACAATCGTATGGGTGCCCAGGCCTGGCGATCGAGGCACCCCTGCTGCCGCCGCCACGCCTCTGCCGTTGCCGCTCCGCCGCAGCGCGATCAATTTGCCTCCAGCAGCAACGTGCGTCTTCTGCTTTCGCAAGTGTGTGTGGTGTTCAAAGTGTGATGCTGATTGCTGCACAAAGTCGATGGAAGCGGCAGCAAGAGTTTCAGCTCCTTCTTGCAAGTCCCGACCGCCCGGCGCTGCGATCACCGGCTCCTCACTTGCAAGGCCTTTGAGGTCCTGCTTGTTTTTGCAGCTAACTCCTGCCCTCAAGGGCGTGCGTCTGTTGCAGCCGCGAGACGAGCCGTGCCACTGAGCGAAGGCACCTCCAGCCCGAGCCTGCTGGGCTCCCTTGCAGCCCTGCCCCCTGCCCTCACCCTCCCAGCATCACCAGGCTTTCCTACAGCAGCAGCCAGGCAGATCAGGATATGGGTCGTGCGCGATGGCCCAGCCGCGTTCCGGCGTGCGCGGCCTTGCTGCTGCTGGCGGCCTCACAGCTGGCCCAGGTGCAGGCCCAGCAGGCGGGTGCTGGCCCAGCTGCCGAGGGCCTGCTAGGCCGGGCGGCGGACGGCGGCGCGGCTGGAGCGCCGGCGCCCGAAGGTAGGTCAGGAGGCTGCTGCAAGCGGCTCAAGCTTTGCTCTCAAATGTGCAGGCTGCATATTAAGACATGGGCATGGCACACGGAGAGTCGGGGTGGCATTATTGGACAAAACCAAGAGTGCATCTCTCGGACCGTCACTAGCTATTGCCGCTGAACACCCCTCTGATCCTCCCTCTGCGACAGATGGCGGCTGGGCATTTCAGGAGCTGCAGGCGGGCGGCACTCCGGGCAGCCAGCAGCCAGACCTGCTGTCCCCAGCTGCAGAGGGCGGCTCGTCGGATTGGACCTTTGTGCAGCTGCCTGCTCAGGCGCAGCCACAGGCGGCCGTGTCGCAGCCCCCACAGGCGGCGGTGTCCCTTCCCAGCGGCGCCGGAGGCGCGCAGCCTGCTGCGGCGGCAAACGCAACAGGTCCGCCACAACTGGGCCGAGCGTTTGACCTAGCGCTGACGGGTAGGGAAGGGCATGGACGGGCAGGGAGCCGGGGCAGCTGCTGCCTGGGGCGGCAGAAGTGCTGGGGGCACCCTGGCTTGGTGTGCCGCTGTTTGTTCTTCCCGACCAATGCTTGCACTAGTGCCTTCCTGATCCCAGCCCCAGGTCCCGCCGCAGAAGCGCTGCCCAGTCCGGCCGCTGAGGCGCCCCAGTATGCCGCTGCGGTTGCAGCGCCGCCGCCGCAGCGGCTCTGCTGGGTGCAGGCTGCCACCGATTTCCAGGGCGGGGACCTCGGGCCCGGCAACCAAACCTGCTGCCAGTCGGCGGCCGACTGCTGCAACACCTGCTGGGGCACTCCTGGATGCGGGGCCTGGACCTACCGCGCGGCTGATGTGAGCTGGAAGAGCAGGACATGGGCAGCTGCCGCATGCTGTGCAAGCAGCTTGGTGGCAGGTCGGTAGCCCGGCAGCACACCGTGCCATGCTCCCTTTCCACTCTCCACCTAAACCTCCTCTCCCTTCACCCTCAAATCCATGCACAGGCCACCTGCTTCACCAAGGGGCCGGCCGGCTGGGTGCGCACCCCTCAGCAGAAGGGGCTCACCTCTGGCCTAGTCACCAGTGTCACTGTGACTGGCTATAACACATCCGAGGCCCTGGCCGGTTCCGCAGCAGCGGCGCTGGGCCCGGAGCGGCTGGCAAGGGCGCCCCTGCAGGGCACCCATGTTTCAGGGTGAGGCAACGTGCAGCCAGGGTGTGGCCACGTATATAGCGGTACTGCATCTCTGCCTTCTTGCCTTCTTCTCGCCATCTTCTCTCGGCCTTTTCTGCCCACACTGCTGCGAAACCGGGGCTTGTCTGACGGTGATCCACTCCTGCTGCCGCTCCCTGCTGCGCAGCTGGCTGCCGCCTCCCCCTGGCTACCAGGAGGGGCAGTGCTACGTGCTGCCAAACAGCAATGTGCAGGGAACAGACCTTCGCGAGATTTTCAACACGACAGCCGCGGCCTGCTGCGCCGCCTGTGCTGCAGAGCCTGACTGGTAAGGCTCCACGTTGCCGACAGGCTCTTGCATGCATTTCCAAGGCATGCATGGCCCCTGAGCGTTAAGCTGCCATCCATGTAGCGCAACGGGCAACATCGGTGGCAGTGGGTCGACAATTGCATGCTTGATGCAGGTGGGTCCTGCTGCTGCTTGCACCAGATGCGTCAACATGCCCATGCATACGTTGCTCCCCCGCTGCAGCACCGTTTGGATCTACTGCGGTGTGGACGGCGGCTGCAACAATGGATACGACCAGGTGTACGATTACGCAAGCTGCGGGCTGCGCCACCAGGACGTCCCGCCCAGCCAGCTGAACGGTGGGGCTTTGGGGGGTGGGGTTTTGGGAGCACAGCATTCTTGCAGTAAGGCGCTTCATCTCCTGCCACTGCCGCATCATTGCGCAGCGTATCACTCTCGCCAGCACGCCTTCCCAGTTGCCGTTGCTTGCTCTAATGCAGCGTCAACCATTGCCTTCTGGAGCCGTGGAACCGCCAACATCACCGAGTATCCGCCTGGCTACACGGTGCAAGGGCTGTGTCTTTTTCTGCTGGATTGGCGCAAGTGCAAGGCAGGAGTTGGAGTTTTTGTTCTGCACTCTGTTCACTCCAGCTGCTTGCAATTGGTGCACAACCGCTCCCCTGTGTCCTGTGCAGGTGCCCTGGACGTCAGGCTATGTGCTGCACCACACCAGCAGCGGCTCTTCATCAAGTGCGGGCGCCATCGCTGGAGGGATTGCAGGCGCTGTGGCTGCTGTCTTGTTGGCGGCAGGTGGGTGGGTGGGCAGATGGGCGGGTGGGCGCGATGGCAAGGGCTTGAGCAGGAGCGTTGCTTGCCTCAGCAAATGTTGGCGGCACGGCGCGGATTTATGTGGTAGATGGCATGAAGGCCATTCCCCTCCCTTGAGTCCACTCTGAACCACCCACCCATCTCCTGCAGGCTTCCTGTGGTGGCGCCGCCGCCGCCGCCGGCGGCAGCCTGCCAAGCAGCTGTCCGACAGCCCGGACGCCTTCAGCCAGAAGCTGAACCACAACCTGAACGAGTGTAAGTGGCGGTGGGGCGAGCTCCATGGCGTGTTTGATGGACCGGTTTGCTGTGCAAAGCCCCTGGTGATCGACTTCTCACCTGCACCACATTGTTAAAAGCTCTTGCTCTGACCCAATTCCAGCTCCTACTTATCTAAAAATCGTGTGGTTCCCAGGCTTGCAGTGGAGGAGGCTTGGCACAGCAGCGGAGGCAGCGGCGGCGGCAAGGGTGGCGGGTCTGCCGGTGCCACTGCTGGCACCCCCGTTGCCGGCACTGCCGGCACGTTTGACACTCCAGACACAGCCATGGGCTTGCACGGCAGCGGAAGCACGGGGCCGATCACCCCAGGCAGCCGCAACAGCGGTTCCATTCCTGAGCTGCCCTTTGCCTCGGCCCTGCTCACCTCTTCTGACTACAGGGTCGATGTCGGTGAGCGCACTATCATTGCTCTGCTTGCACACGCATTGGTGGCTGCCCTGACTGGGCAGCAAGATTGGTGCTGCTAGCCCGGCTGTGGCAAGGCAGACTGCCACCTCAGTTTGCCGCATCCCAATGTTGCATCCAAGTGTGCTGCAGCTTGCTGCCTGCGCCTCAGTTGTTGCCGCCGCTCCCTGCCGCCCTTGCAGACGCCTCCAGCGGCAAGCCGGTGCTGCTGGGCTCTGGCCACTTTGCCAATGTGTACAGGGGCGTGTACGGCGCTGAGCCGGCGGCCATCAAGGTGCGCTGGGGCGCAAAAAAACGCTCAGGCTGAGGCTTGCGCCAGCACGCACAGGAGCAAGCGCTGTGGAGAGCAGCTGGGCGTCTTGAACCACACGCGAGTTCAGCTGTTTGGGTGCCTTTTCAAGGAATGCAATCTGAGCCTGCCCATTCCCACTGCTGAGCAGGTGATCAAGGAGCCAGGGCTGCTGGACCGCGAGTCGCTGCTGCGCGAGGTGGCCATCCTCAAGTCCTGCAGGTGGGCCGTTAGGTGTTGGTAACATGTGGACGAAGAGGAGCAGAGAGTGAGAGCACTTGCTGCGCGAGGCGGCCACATTCAAGTCCTGCCGGTGGGCTGGCTTTGGGCTGTTTGGCATTGGTCTTGCGGCATGCCGAACGGGATGAAGGGATGGTGCACTAGGCGCCATCCTCTGTTCGTTTTCTCACTGGGCGGCATGCCACATGCTGCATAGCGTGTGCCCCGCTCTGCAAGCCTCCCCTTTTCACACACACCTCACAGGAGCCAGCACCTGGTGTCGTTCCTGGGAGCCTCGCTCAGCCCGGAGGAGGTTGTCATTGTGACGGAGCTGATGGCGGGCGGCACGCTGTGGCGCGCTTTGAAGACCGGCAAGGTCACCTTCCACCGCAGGTTCGGAACGGCGACGTGCACACTTCATTCTATACAGTTGGCATTGGCAGCAGTGCCGCTGCGTGTTCCGCATCCCTGGCATGCGCGGCCGCCCCTGCCGCAGCCACCAACCGCCCTTGGGTGTTTGCTTTTGGCCTCTCCTGCAGGGGCCTGAAGATTGCCATCGATATGGCTCGGGGCCTGCACTACCTCCATGCCCGCAACATTGTTCATGTGAGGGGAGGTGGCACACTAGGGCAGAGGAGGCGTGCTTGGCTGGCCATGCTCCTCTCGCGACTCTGGTGAAGGCAGGCATGCAATGCCGTTGCCCGGCACAGCACCCATGCCATTAATGCCAGCTGATGGAGGGCCTGCTGAACTTGCAAGCTCGTCCCCCACAGCTGCTATCAACGCCTGCACATCTGCTGTCCCCCCATGCTCCTTACAGCTGGACCTCAAGTCGCCCGTGAGAGCCAGGGCGGGTCTGCTGCAGCAGTTGCTGCTGTGCATGGGTGGCATCGCCATGGGGCCATGGCTGGCAGGAAGCAACATGCAGCATGCAACATGTCGCAGTCATGCACCATGGCGCAGCGGATTTGGTTGTGCCGGTCATTCCATTTTCATCGGACGTGTTGCGTCCGACGACGTGTTAGCTATCTCCTCTGCTGCAGAACGTGCTGCTGACTGAGCATGGGCGGGCCAAGGTGGCGGATGTGGGGCTGGCCCGCATGATCCCGGCCACACAGTCCTACCTCTCCGGCGGCAACGGTGCGCTTGGTTGGTCGATGTGCTCAGCTCGGTTGCAGATGCTTGCTGCTTGGCAGGCTGCTGCCTGGTGCAGGCAGCGCCTGTGCAATGCATCGGAAGGCAGAAACAGTGCAGCAGGCTTGGAATGCAGGTCTGGCATGCTCATGTGCGAGTGTGTTACCCCTGTTCTCCTTCCACTGAACTACCATTGTGCCGCAGTGGCGGCGGGCACGTGGCCGTGGGCGGCCCCCGAGCAGCTGTTTGGCCAGCGCTGCACAAGCAAGGCCGACATCTACGGCTATGTGAGTGCTCGCCAGCCTTCGACTTGCTTGAGCATGTGCTTGTCACGCTGATGCGCGTGCTGAGCCGCACACGTGGAAATGCTGCGTGTGTGGCTTGAGCTGCTCTGTGCTGTGTGCCTGGGGCTCTGTTCCCTCATGGTTGCACCCGTTCTCTGCAGCCTGCGCCTGCCTTGAGCTGCCAAGCGCCCGCCTCCTGCTGCTCAACCCCTGCCAACCTTACCCCCGCCTGCAGGGCGTGGTTCTGTGGGAGATTTGCACCCAGGGCGTCACCCCTGTGCGCGGCCACATGCGGGAGGTCAGGTGAGCACTTGTAGGACGCTGGGCCGCAGGGCTGGCAGATGAGGCAAAACTGGTGAGGTTGCAGCATTTGAACAGCGCCATTTGAAGTGCGCCATACATGCCTGGCTGTGCCATGCCGTGNTTTTTTTACACCCGCTGGTGCCAACCGTCTGCGCCACGCGTGCCACTCCCCTGCTTTGCAGGGTGCCTGAGGAGTGCCCCCAGGAAGTGGCAGATCTGATTGCTGCCTGCATGTCCAGCGTACCAGAGCAGCGGCCGACAGCTGAGCAGATCATTGCCGCGCTGTCGCAGCTGCGGGCTGCGGGCGCGCTGCGGCAGCCCAGCCCCAGCGGGCGGACGCCCACCGCTGTTGCTGTTGCAGCGCAGCGGGTCGGCTCAGCAGACGAGGGGTCTCCGCTGGCGCGAGCAGGGCAGCTCTCAGGCGGCAGTGCAGCTGGCCAGATACCCACGGGGCCTTCTGACCGGCTGAGCACTCCGACCGTGGCCGATGTGCCAGCGCAGCAGTCCTCGCCGGTGGCAGGCTCGCAACCAGCGGCCATGGCNTGCTGCGCAGTCGCTGCAACCGCCGCCGCAGCAGCACGAGCAGAGCCNNAGGGGCTGCAGCAGGGGCTGCAGGATGGCGCAACACAGACATCATCGCCTCTGTCAAAAAGCATCTCAGTGTGAATGAGCAACAACCCTTGATTGAACCCTCTCGACTTTGCCTCTGCGGCCTTGCGCAATTGTTCTGATGACACACTCAGCTGCATGCCTTTCGCGGACACTTGACAAGCCTGCTTTCAGCCGTGGGCCACTGGAGCCCGTCTTGCAAGTTGCACGGTGCAGCATGTACCAGTAAGAACCGCAACGTGCACAGAGAGCAACTTGCAACTGTGCAGTGACTGAGCAAGGTGGGCAAGCTCCTGCTGGAGCCTTGACCTCAAGCGCTGGCTGCAGCCGTGGCGGCAACCGCTGCAGGTGTTTCTTGGGCGCCCTCGCCCTTCAGCGCCAGCAGGTCCTGCAGCTTCCATCGCCGCAGGTCCTCCGCCCGTATGCTGTTGCTGCCATGCAGGCCGTTTGGCAGCGGCCACTCCGCCTGCAGCTCGCAAGATGGGACCGAAAGAAGCGTTGAACGTTCAGCAGCAAATGCATGCACTTCAGGGAGCCTTGTTGTTTAGCCCTTTTGAGGCCCATTGTAGCTGTGAGCTACAAACGCAGTTTGTACAGCTGCCAATTGATGGGTAGCCTTTATTCCTCAGAGACCAATCCGTGGGCTGTGGTCCGCATTTCAATAGCGCACCTGGCGGGAGAGGGTAACGTAGAAGAGCGCGCGCGGCGTGCGGCTGTCGTTGGCGCAGCCGCAGTGCAGCAGGCGCGAGTCAAAGGCGGCGACGTCGCCGGTGCGCAGCGCCGACTGCACCGCTGGCTGCATGGCAATGAAGCGCTCCTTGAGGGTGGCGGAGCGGTTGGCTGCATTCCACAGCACGTGCGCCTCGGCGGTGTGGGTGTAGGGCAGGAACTGTTGGGGGAGGGGGGAGGGGAGGCAGGGAAGTGTTTCATGTGATGGCGCTTGGATGGGCGATGGTGCAACCAAGGGTTCTCTACCTTGTGCGCTGCTCTGCATGCCAACAGCAACAGCCAGCCTATCCATGCCACCCAGCGGCACGTCGCGGACTGCCAACCATCAGCGAATCAGTCCCACATCAACGCCACACTGCAAGGCAGACACTAGGGCACAGCCCTGACGACGCCCCACCTGCGTGTGCCCCATGTCATCAGCGACATCTTGCAAAGCCACGAAAAAGGTGTACAGGGGCTCCATGTGCGCATCGGGATACTGCGGGCACGGCAGCACAATGGTATCCGCGTGCACGCACTGCCGCGGCGCGCCAGGGGCTGCGTAGATGCAGGACAGCTCGTGAAGAGCTGCGTCTGGGCCGCAGGCCGCCACTAGAAGCGGTTCCAAGTTGGACACAAGCTCCGCCACTGCTGCCCGCACAATGGGTGCGGAGAGCGGCAGGAACAGATCCTGCCGCTGGCCGAAGCGGCCGCGCATGCCGCTGCAGCAAGGAGAGGGGCGGAAGGACGCAGGGGCAAGGTGGGCAAGGGGGGGAGGAGCCTGCGCTTGTTCCAACCCCGAGCACACTGGGCATGGACAATGGCAGACTGCATTAACACTGCCATTACCCCAAGCAACCACCACGCATGCGCTCACCGGCAGTTGACGCCCCCAAAGCGGGCGTCAAACTCGACCCGCCCCGCCTCCACATCCTCCTGGCACCGTGCATTCTCCTCGTTGATGAACTGCAGCAGCTGCGCCGCGGTGGCAGGCGACAGCGCGCCGTGAATGCCCAGGCAGCCCTGGCGCTCCAGCAGGGATGCCCACTCGGCCGCTTTGTCTGGGTTCTCCAGCACGAAGGCCGGAACGGCGGGCAGCGGCTTGACGCCGCGCTCAGCACCCACAAGCTTGTCCTCCTTGCGTGCCAGTGCCTCTGCATTGGCTGCCGCCATCTTATCTGCCAGGCCGCCTAGCAGGCCGGCTGCCGGCGGGGCCGCAATGTGCCGCCGTGCCGGCGCCGGCCGTGCAAGGCGGCGGGGCGCAGCCGCTGCCCCCGCGGGTGCAGCCGTCATGCAGCGCGCAGCCGCCATGCTGCTTGCAACTGGGTGGGCACGCTCTGTGCCTGCGGACAGCGGTGCTGGGCAAGCGCTCAGGGTGAGCGAGTGCGCCTCAAGGCCAAGAGGGAAGCCCAGGGGCTGCAGGCAGGACCTAGCGCGCGCACCTGGTCTACAAATGCGGTTGCGCTGGGCCGATGTGGACTGTGACCCACAGGCGTGCGAGCTGGAGGACGGTGCTCGTGGGAGGCTCCCAGTGCAAGCTGCTGAGACGGATACAGCCACTCAACAAGCTGGAAGCAATGTGCAAGTTGTCCTGGAGGGACACCGCGCAGCCCACCCTGGCAGCACCGCCGGCGCCGCTGTGGTTGGGCGGCAGCAGGCAGGCAAGCACTACTAGTTGTGCCATGATGGATGGCTGCCGCCCGCCAGACGACAAGATTTTCGCAATTAGTACACGTTGGAGCTGGAGAAACAGATACCCAGCCGGGATGGGACGTGGTTGAAACACAGCAGGGGATCTGGAGCGGCAGAAGGAAGCCGAATAAAAGTAGGGAAAACAGGTATCATGAAATCAAGCGGCACCGCTTTGCAATTTGGACGTTGGCATTGTGCCCGCCGAGAAGCTAGTAAAACATGTCTGATCACACACTGACAGTCCTTTCGCTAGACACTTCCTCCTCGCTGTCGCCGCCGCTGGCCTCACCAGACCCGCCGCCGCCATTGCTGCTGGGCAGGCCACCATCGCTGCTGGGCAAGCTATCGCTGCTGGGTGAGCCGTCAGTGCTGCTGGGCAAGCTGTGCTCGCTGCTGGGCAAGCCACCATTGCTGCTGGACCAGCCAGCTTCGCTGCTATACAATCCATCATCGCTGCTGGGTAAGCTGCCGTCGCTGCTGTGGGAGCCGGGGTTGCTGCTGGGCAAGCTGCCATCGCTGCTGGGTGCGCCGCCATTGCTGCTGGGTGAGCCGCTGTCGCTGCTGGGCGCGCTGTGGTCGCTGCTGGGTGAGCCACCATCGCTGTTATGCCAGTTTATCTGCCGCCGCCCGCCCTCCATCTGCGGCCGCCAGGCGGAGAGCGGGTAGGCGGCGTGCGCCAGCACAACGTGCAGCAGCTCGGGTGGGAGGCGTGCGAGCTGCGCGGCGCCAGCGCTCGACTTGCCGGCAGCGCAGGCACCACGGTGCGCCACCAGCAACAGCATGCGCGCCGCCTGCCTGAAGGCGGGCGGGAAGCTGGCGTGCCGCCCCGTGCTCCAGCGCTCGCTCTGCGCCGCCTTCCACAGCCACCTGCCAGGTAAATTAAGGCGGAGACTAGCTAATCAGGCCTTGAAACGGCACACTGCTGTAATGAGAAGGAAGGACCAGGCTGCCAGCGCAAGCGCGGTCTGCCGCCACGTCGCCTCGCGGCCTGTGTCCCAACCAACCCCATGTCCTCTCGCGCACCTGCCGCTCGTGTGCAGCTCCCATCGGTTTACNAGCCTAGTATCCACGGCTGGATCATAGGTCGGCAGCACCTTGCTGTGGCCCCGNACCACCGTGGTGTAGTCGGTGAAGGTGGAGGGGCGGTAGCCTGCAACAAGGAGACGGAGAGGTTCTCTGTTTGCATTCTCCATGACAACATGTAGACTACAAGTACCTGTCAGGAAGGCGATGAAACCGTCCACGCGCACTACAATGCAACACATCCTCACGCACGGGGTTGTGAGAGCCGCATGCCGAGATCAAAAATCCAATGCAAGCAGCACGTGCCTGCATCTGCCAGGCAGTCCATCACCGCCAGCGCGCGCTCGTGCAGCTGCTGGCTGTCATTACGGAAGGCCTCCTCGTTCTCATCATCCATGTAGCCGTACGACTGCGGCATGGTACAGGGGCAACAGGGTGCGCATGCATGCACACACAACTGGCCACAGCACCTGCTGCTTTGCTGCAGTACCAGGCTAGGATCAAAGGCATTCAGGGGGTTCATCTGCATTGCGGCTGGCATACCTGGCGGAGCGCCTGACGCATCTCATCCAACTCAGTTGCAAACGTGTTGAGCACCGCAAACACGGGGCATGCGGCAAAGCCTCCGTCGCGAGCTTGGGCAGTAGGTGGGCAGATGGCGATGCCATTGGGAGGCACGGGCGGGCGGCCCCGGCGCAGCAGCAGCTGCAGCGCTGCGGTCTCAAAGCCCGTGGCTGCGCTGTGCACACTGCCCAGCGTCACTGCACCGCCGGCTGCTAGCACTGCATCCAGCACCTCAAGGCGGCCAAGCGAGGCTGCGCAGAATACAAGCTGTATTAGATTGCCGGTGCCGGGCAACATTTGGTCCGATGGCCGCTCTGCCTCAGCCCGCAGCAGCTCGCGCATGCGCGGCAGCGCCAGCAGCGCCAGCAGCACAGCGACCATGCCGTGCTGGCACACGTTCTTGAACATGTTCGCCAGCGACTTGTATCTCAAGCTGCCAGCCCCGTGCGTGCTGAGCCAGGCTACAATTGCTGAGCTGAGAGCGCTGTGGTCGACCGTGGCATGCTGAGCGCGGCTGAGCAGGGCGTTGCACGCAGCCAACACGCTGTCATGAGGTGCATCCACAGAGCTTGTGCGGTGCAGCTGCAGCAGCTGCTCCAGCAACCAGGGGCAGCCTGGGTGACGGACAGCATGCGGAAAGGCAAGCTCTGCCGCTGCTGTGAAAGCTTCGTCCAGCGCTGCGCCATTTGGCAGCGGTGCAACGACCAGTGCAGCTGCACACTGTTGCACTAGGGCTGGCACTGCTGCAGCTGCTGCCTGCGGCCCCAGCTGTTCTGTCTTCCTCACTGCCAGCTGCACCAACTGCCGGTACGCGCCCTCAATGCCAGCACCTGCAGCCAGCAGCGCTGAAGCCGTGCTGACTGCCCCGCAGCACACAGCCACAGCCAGCGGTGACTTGCCCTGCGGCTCGTGTTGTACTGCGGCAGCACAGCGGTCTTCTGGTATGCCCAGCGCTTCCAGCCGCGCCTTGATTTCATCCATGTAGCACCAGTGAGTCGCGAGGTGGGCATCCACATCCGCTCCTGCACAGGCATTTGGGACAGTTGCAATGGTTTTGGGACAGCCGCAGCTAGTCACAGCTGGAGTCCCTCCTAACATTTCCTCTCTACGGAAGTCATGTATACCAGCCCGCCTGCCAGGCACGCACCGGCGGCCCGCAGCAGCGGCATGGGATCTGCCCAGTCGCAGAGCGCGCACACGTGCAGGGCGGGAATGCCCTTCCACTCCAGCTTGGCCCCGGCTCCAAGCGCGCATTTCACAGCTTCTATGTCACGCCGCACAATGGCGTGCAGCAGAGCCACGTCGGCTGGAATGCTGAACGGCAGCTGGCTGGCTGCCATGGCCCGGCAGGCGGCCGAGCAGCGGCAAGCGGCGGCGACGCCGCTGCAGCTGGGTCGCCGCACCCAAGGTGATGCTGCGCTGAGTGCGGTTGGGGAGCGCCGTAGAGGTGGCTGCTCCGTGCACACCGCCACGAACGCTGCGAGTTCAGTGTGCTGGCACCAGGCGAGGACTGGCGGGGGGCTGGCGGTCGCCGAATTTAGTTTGTGGAGCTTGATCTGCTTGCAAGACAGCGGTGTTCGCGTCTTCCCTCCCTTGCCACCCCCGNCGCCATGGCGCGCCACCTGGCCAGCGCAGCAGCAGCGCAGCGTCCTTGCATGCCATGGCCCCAGGGAGCCTAAGCAGGAACGGTCAAGGCATGCCAATTGAGAGGTAATGCGAGAAGCTTGGGCAGCCGAAACAATGCCGGCGGTAGGTGGGCAACAGACGTCTCGCACGGGGCAGGGGCTCTCGTATGGGGGCGAGGGTGCAAAGAGTCGCATGATGCAACATATTGACTGCCGCCGCCATGAGACCACCAGATTACACAATGTGCTCGGCAGGTACAGGGCAGAGCTGGAGAGACAGATACCTGGAGTTGACAGCACAGCAGGTTACAGGGATAGAGCGGGTCAGAAAGAAGCCAGTGAATAAAGATGGAACAGGCACCGGGCGCATATCATGTATCAAGCGCCACGGCTCATAGGGCTGGTCGTCTGTTCATGTGCTGCAAGCAGCGCAGCTCAGCCCTGCGACTGTAGCAGTGCCGCCTGCAGGCCGACCCAGGGCAGCCAGCTGCTGCTGCCGCCATTGCTGCCGCTGCTGCTGCTGCCACCGTGGCTGTGCCGCTCCCTGCAGCTCTCCAGCAGGTCGCACAGATTGCTGGACGTGATGAGCCCCACCAGAGCCACTCCAACTGCCAGCAGCACAGTAAGCCCTGCCTTGGCCGGCAGCCGCAGCCGCCTCCAGCTGAGCAGCGAATAGAACGCGGTGGGCAGCAGGAGGGAGCAGGAGATGGAGGCAAGGCCGCCCAGCAAGGACAGCGCGGAGCCCAGCACTCGGTAGGCGGTCAGGGCCAGCAGCGTGCCGCAGCCGAACAGGACTGCGGCGGGAGGGGCAGGGGCAGGAGGGGGAAGGGAGGGCAGGAGGGCGGGTACAAGTCTGCAGTGAAACAGGAAAGGGGCAGCATGTTGCGTGGCACCCGACGACTGTCCCACCGTGCTGGCTGCGGCAGCAGCGCATGCACGAGCCAGCAGCTGTAGGCGGCACGCACCAAGGCGAATGAGGTAGGCAAGCTTGGGCGGGTGGAAGTAGGTGGCCTCTCCGTGGGGCAGGAAGGAGATGAGCATGTCCTGAAGGGAAGAAAGGGACAACAGCACAGGCAGCTGGCGCTCATGGGGCGTGCAATATATTAACCTGGACGATTCTATCTTGCAAGGAGCTGAGCGCAACACATGCGGGTAGTCTGGCACGCAAGCATGCCCCGTGAACCCTCAGCACCGGCCAGCAGTGCATGCCTGGAGGACGAGGATGAGGCCTGGGACCTTGGTCAGGCAGTTCACCAGCACCAGAGCAGCCTGCGAAGTGGCAAGAGCAAGCAGGGTGGAGTGGTCACGGTGGGCACAAGCCGTGGAATGCGGCACACGGCAGAAATAGACGCGGCTGTCCATGCAGGGTGATGCAAACTGCGTATGCCACCCCACCCCACCCGAACCCACCCCAACCGGAGAAATGCGGACTCACCAGTACACGATGGATGGGCACACGGCTGCCGGTGAAGAAAGAGTTGGCGGCAAGGTCGTCTGCAGCCAGCGGCGAGGCGGCATCTCCCCAGTACCTGGCAAGAAAAGGAGCAGCCAAGGTGAGGCAGAGATTGATTGAAGATGTGGCAGTGGGTAGGTTGACGGCAACGGCTCAAGCAGCGGGCTGTGTGCCAGTGCATCCAACCCCTTGCTGCGGCAGCGAGCTGCCGGCACCTCACCAGTAGCCTGCTGACGCAATGGCGCTGTAGCCGATCAGCATGGTCGTAAACCCGAGCATGAGCGCCAGAGGGAAGCGCGAGGGCTTTTGCATGGCTCTGCGTGGGGGTGATAATGAGCAAGCGGCAGCAAATGTTAACATGCGTGCAGGCCCATGGGCATATTCTGCCTCGCAAGCAAGCTCGCAACCAGGCTGCAACACATCCAAAAGCCATTAAGCAATCACAGCCCCTCACATGCGCAGCGCTGGCAGGGTGGAGTGGGCCGTGGAGCTGAGCGCAAACACGCCGATGGCTTGAATCACTCCCAGGCTGGCCAGGTGGTGAGTCGGCGGCGGCTGCAGTAGGCGGGACATACACAGACTCTCAGTGCGATGTGCTGCCCGAGTTGCCAGCATAGCTCCTGAAGGGCTCATGCCAACGGGCATGCAGGCAGCCTTTGGCCAGCATGCCATAGCGCTGTCGTCCTACTGTCTGTTGTTGCCATGGCCACAGCTGAACCTGCCTGACCATGACCAAACGAACTTGGCGCACCTGCTGCGCCATGGCTTGGCGCTGCGGGTCCATCACCAGCAGGGAGAGGACCATGGCTATCAGGAACCCGCTGCTAGCCAGCCCCACCTGCACAGGGGTGAAGGTGTGCAGCGCAGGCACGGCATGGAGCACAGCACGTGGCGAGGCCACCGAAAGGGCAACCATGCCAGGCAGCCTGTTGTCTTTGTCCGCTGGCCATGTCTGATGCATGCAACACTGCGGTCGGAGGGGATGCCAGCCTGCTGCTAGGCGGCTGTGCCCGCCAGCGTCCACCCACCATGGCCAGGCGGCTGAGGCGCCGCAGGTCCACAAACAGCAGCGGCAGCTGCAGGGTGGTGGACACTGCGGCGGCGAGCTGCAGGGGGGACAGCGGGCCCCAACCTGCGCAGCGGCAGCGTTGAGGGTGCAGCGGGCAGGGTAAGGGAGGTGCTATCTGCGGTCTGCCACCCACAAGCAGCTGAGCCAGCCGCGGATGCTGCCGCTGTCAGTGCAAGGCTGAAAGGAGACGGGATACACTGCAGCCTGCATGCCTTAACCTTCCGCCGGCAGCAGGCCAGCACACCTGGCGGCAGCAGCAGGCCGGCCATGCGCCAGGACACCAGGATGAGGATGATGTGCCCGCCAAACAGCTCTGCATACAAACGGAAGCGGCAGCAGCAGTTCGTGTTAAGCTCGTTCTGCATTGGGTATCTGTGTTACGTAATCATGGCATGGTCATCCAGCCCGGACGCAGCTTGCCTAGGAATGAGAAGAGCATGACGGCTTGGACGCCCCACCGGCCAGCTGCCACCCGGCCCAGCTCTGGATACGTCTTGGGAGCATTGGACGGCATCAGGTCAAACGCCCAAACGATCAGCTGCAGGGAGAGAGGGGGATAGAGTTTGAGTAATGGCAGCACAGGGGTTGGCTTGGCGCAAGCACGGCGACAAGAGCGGCAGAGGCGGCGGCAGCACCCAACAACACCCTCACCTGGCCGCTCAGCGCAAACAGAGGCATGATCAGCAGCAGGGCGCCCAGCGCCAGCCAGCCGCCGCGCATTAGCGCATATGGCATGGACTGCCTGCATTCATCGAGGGCAATGGGCAAGCAGGGTGCGATGTGGGTGCAGGCCGTGATTGGGCAGGAGTATGGAGGCCTGCAGTCCTGCTGCTCACAATCTTGCTATTGCCACGGTTTCACTCACATGCCAGTGCCCACGAAGATATTGAGGAAATTGGCCAGCGTCTGCAGCAGGGTGGCTCGGGACGCTGCACCGCCTGGCCTCGGCGTTGGGTCGCCGCCGCTGCCGCCGTCGCTGCTGCCGCTGCGCAGGAGCAGGGCGTGTGGTGGCGGTGGCGTTTCGGCGACACGCAGCGGAGGCACACAAGCTCAGGGAGGCTGCAGGGCAGGCACGGGGCTCACTCTTCTTCTTCCGCAAGCAGAAGGGCCTGCTGCAGCTGGCACGCCGCCTCCTCATCGCCCAGCTGCCCCATTGTGGCTGGAGCACGGCGAGGGCGTGGCGAGGACGCTAGGCGCGGGGTTTGAGGGAAGTCCCAGTCGGCGGAGCGGCCGCCGCCACAGCACGCGCTCTGCCGCCACGAAGACAGTGCTGCTGCACCCAGGCTGTTGGTTGCAGGATCACAACTTCTGTACCACACGTGTGAAGTGGCAATTACGATGCCCAAAAAAGCTGCTTCAGTTGCACCACAGCCACTGGTGATCTGGAGTGCGGGGAGCGCTCGCTCGCCGCCTGCCCGCTTTTCCGGCCGACGGCTGTTTTATGCATTTGCATATTTACACGGTGCTACCTGTGTCTTCATCCGCAAGCAACAAGGTGCGGTTTGAACCCTTGAGCATGACAAGGGCACTTCTACAAAGCTGTGACTGCATGCAGGTCAGTGGTTGCAGTAAGGAGACGTGCCAAAAAGGCTGATGGGCGTTGGCCGCCAACGTGCACAACGTGCGCCCCCCTTGGTGCCGTGTGCACCCCATGAACAACAGCTGCTGGTAAAGATCCAGGCGTGCTGCAACAACTAACACTGCCCGCCCCAGTATGCACAATGCCTCAGAAGCTCCGGCAGAGAGAGCAAAAGGGCTCTGCTACTGTAGCCATGCGGGGAAAGGCATGCGGGCATGCCCGCCGCACCGCCCGCTGTCGCTGGAGGGCCCCAGGCCGCCTTCCCGCGCCTTGAAGTGTTAACCAACGTTCCACCTCCAAGATCCAGGCGCCCCCAGCTCGCGCCAAGCCCTCCCAAGCAGGCCATCGCTGGCGTGCAAAACTTGCTAGGCAACTAGGCGGGCAGGCGCGATGTCTGGACGTGGACGCGGCGGTCGTGGCGGCGGCGGCAGGTCCGTCCCGGGCCAGCAAGGGGCTGCCGCGGCGGGAAGGCGATGGGCCCGCGCACCGCCTGCTCGCCGGGGCCTGGCTGCCGGCTAGATCTGCTGGGCAGCGTGCCCGAAACAGCGATGGCGGTGTCGCGGCCTTGATCATGCAGCATTTTCCGCTGGGCAGTGCCGGGCAGCCCCGCCACGGCTCTACGCTGCCTCAGGGCGTCACTCACGTGCGCCAGGCAGCGTGCCGCCGAGGCCCAGAGCCACCAGCTCCCCAGACAGCACAGTGCTGGCGGGCAGGCGGCGGCGGGCGGCCGTTTGGCTGCGCCCTGTTCGCCTTGTACGCTTGCTCCCAGCTGCAGCCAACAGTCCCTCTCCACATCTGCACACGCCAGCAGGGGCGGC
>JADXDR010000251.1:26045-42279 GCA_025026875.1 Chlorella ohadii
AAGGCAGCTCGGATGATTCTGAGGATGGCGGGGCGCAGGGCGCGCGACGGCAGAGGCGCCGCTCCGGCGGCGCCGCCCAGGCGCGGCTGCAGCAGCTGCAGCTGCAGCAGCAGATGGAGGAGCAGGTCTACTCTGCAGGGGGCCTGCTGTCAGCAGTGGCGCGGCGGCTGGACGGCTTGGCGCAGGAGGCAGGCACTGGCGGCAGCAGCAGCAGTGGTGGCAGCAGGCGGCGGCCTTTTGAGGAGACATTACTGGATGTGGTGGGGCAGGCGCAGAGGCTGCTGAGGTACGCTGGCCAGCCGACTGGGCATGCAGGAGCGGCTTGGGCAGGAGCGGCTGCCCTGAGCAGCGTCTGTTTGCCAGCTGTGTAGCGCCACTTGATGTTTCGGGAGGCTGCTGCCCATGCCTGTTCGCAGCTGCGGCAGGGACTCCACACCAGTGCCCTGCTGCAGCCCTTTGCGCGCTTGCTGCTGCGCCTCACAATCGCCCATGCCGGAGCTGTCTTCCAATTGTCGATGCCTGCTCCTTCCATGACCCCTGCAGCGTGCCAGCCGGGCCAGATGAGGAGGGCGGTCTGGACGAAAAAGGCCGGCTGGAGATGGCTGCCCGCCTGGCGGCGCCCGATCGGTTCCCAAACCAGGAGGAGCAGCTGCTAGGCGCGCTGTGCTTCCTGTCCTGCCAGGAGCTGCAGTGCCTGCTGGGTTACGTCATCACGCGGCACAGCGCAGCGCTGGGGCCCCGCTCCGGCGCCGGCGCCGCCGGCAGCGAGCTGCTGAGCAGCAGCAGCGCGGCGGCGGCGGCAGCAGGCTCTGCATCCAGCAGCGGCAGCAGCAGCGCGGGGGATGGGGACACAGACGATGATGGGAGCATCACTCCTGACCTCGCCAGCCCCAGCCACGCCCACCGCATTTTTGAGGTTGAGCGCACAGACGGCCTGCCTGAGCCCTCATTGGCCAGTTATGACCCAGGCTCTGCCTCGGTGTTCCAATTTGCGGCAGAAGCGGGCAGCAGCAGCAGCGGCGGCGACGGCGAAGACGGCGGCGGCGGCAGCTCCGCAYGCGCGCTGCTGCGGCAGCAGCTAGCGGCCGCGGCGCAGCAGCCGGGGTCGGTGGTGGCGGAGCTGCACTGCGGCAAGGAGCTCAGGTGGGTGCCTCGGATGGGTGTGGGTCGGTGGGTTGAGCAGCAGCATGGCATAGTGCCCGAGAGGGCACTGCTGTAAGGCATTGCTGCTGGAACTGGCATCCCTGTGCTCTTCCTGGGCACCTTCCCATCGTGCACAAGCTTGCAAGGACGTTTGCTAGCCATAGGGCCGCCCTGTGTCCGCTTCTACACCCTCTTCTTCCTGTCCATTGCCGCAGCGGGGAGGAGGTGCTGGAGCCGCACCCCTGGTGGGTGGACCACCTGTCACACAAGGCAAGCCTTGTTGGTTCAGTTAGGGGGTGGCTGTCCACATGGGCTGATTTGCGTGTGTGTTGAGTATGCATGGCTTGATCCCCTCCTGGCTTGATGCTCCCCTGGGCCAGCTGCGCTGTAACATGCCACCTGCTCATGTGTGCCACACCTGCTCGTCCGCCAGGCCCTCCCACCACCATCTCACTGGCCTCTCCTCGTCCACCATACTCCATTTGCCTGCAGTCGTGGCACGACTTCCCCGCCGACGGATCGGCCGAGATCTACCTGCTGCAGTGGGTGTACGGCAATGTGGCGCATGCGGGCACAGGTGTGAGACGTTGCTCCTTTTGTGCCTGCAATGTTGTATATGTCTCCATGCCATGCTTCGGCATCCGTTGAAGAACTGCATGCGAAGCTGCAACTTGCCCACCGCTGTAGCCTCACAAAACAGCCTGCTTGTCCGACCCTTTCCCACAGAGGAGTTTCTGGAGCGGCAGCGCCTTGCCGCCGGCTCCAAGGGCTGCGAGGCAGCAGTCATGTCCTGCCTTGCTGAGCTGGCAGAGGTGTGGCGCCAGCTGGCAGCTGCCACCGCCCGCAAGCGCCACCTGCAGTCGCTGCGGGACGGGGTGCGGGAGGAGGCGGCGGCGGTGCGGTCCTTCGAAGAGGCGGGGGCCGCCGCGCTGCACAGCCAGGTGCGCATTATTGGGAGGGGCTGGCAGGTGGGCAGTGGAGAGGGCATGGTTGCAACTGCAGCGCTGGAGTACGAGCAAGGCTGATTGGCGGTTTGAGCCTTTCATTGTGGTACTCGTTTACCGACCCGCCAGCGCAGACCTTGCAACGTGTATGCCTGCCCTTCCACTTTGCCAAGCAGGCCGCTGAGTTTTTTGACGAAGTGGGCGGCAGCAGCAGCCCGCGCAGCAGCGCTGCACCCAGCAGCAAGGACGACAGCGGCAGCGGCAATGGCGGCAGGAGCGGCGGCGGCATTCAGTGGTCGCAGCGGGCGCTGGGCAAGCTGCAGCGGTTTCATCAGCTGAAGGATGAGAGCAGCATACGGTGAGTGAGGGAGTAGATGAATGCACGGCCCTTCTGGGTTGGTGCCAAGCTGTTAGACAAGACAACACAAGATGTGTGCACGGCGTGCGCGTCAGGATGGCCTGGCTACGGTGTGCTTCAGCATGTGTCCAGTGCGGCGCGCCCAAGCTTGCAGATGCCATCCCCAGCTCCTCTTTACCGCTGTTACCTGCCTCACTTTGTCCTGCTACTCCTCTGCTTGAGCTTTGCAGGTATGCCCAGGCCCTGATTGACCGGGAGGTGGCGGTGCTGGAGCTGGCTGAAGAGGTGGGGTGGCGCCTCCACAAGTTTGAGCTGTTTTTGGGTTGTTCTGCCTGGGTTGTGCTGTCTGGAACATTGTGTGTCAGAATGTCGCATGCGACACAGGCCGGCCTGTCTCGCCGCCCGCAGATGGATCTGTGCGAGCTGCTCGAAGTGTGTGCTGAACCCTGCCTCCGGACTGTAGTTCATTCACTTGCATTTCGTTCGTTTCTCCCCGGCAGATGGACCTGCACGAGCTGCAGGTGGCCGACAGCAAAGTTTACTGGGACCTTCATCCCTGCGTCTCTCCTTCGCTTGTCATATTTACAACAATCCCTCTGTCGCGCTGCTTGCAGATGGACCTGCACGAGCTGCAGGTGGCCAGCAGCGAGGTCGCGACGATTGAGGCAGCGCTGGGCGACGCGCGCCGCAGCGTGGCGGAAGCGGATGCGGAGCGGCAGCGGCTGGCGGCCGAGGGGCCGGCGGCGTATCGCAAAAAGGACCTGCTGGACAAGGTGGGTGGATTGAGTTAGTAGCTGATTTGGTATTGATGCTGAGGTGTCAGTACTGATGGATTATGTTGAAGGGCCGGCTGCGCACCGCAAGAAGGACCTGCTGGACAAGGTGGGTGAATCTGCGTGTTTCGCCCCTCTACGCTCTTGAAACTGCATTGCTTGCCACATGTGCGGCACTCACCAGAGCAGAGCGGCTGCCAATGTCCCTGCTTTGCCACCCTGCTTTGCTCTCCCTGCTTTGCCCACAGGTCAACAAGGAGGCCGAGCACCGGCAGCGCCTCCAGGAGCTGCAGCAGCGCGTGGCCACGGGCCAGGAGCGCATCTTCACAGGTACAGATGCGATTGGTCTTGGAACTTGGATTGTGGGCTGGGGTTCTGCGTGAACTCGGCAGTGCACTGGCCAGGAGCGCATCTTCAGGGGGGAGTTGGGTGGTTGGGTTGCAAGCAGTGTGGATTGACGTTCACTAGCGGTGTATCGCACCCATGCGCACCCTGCCCCTGTATCCGTCTTGCACTGGGTTTATTTCTTGTGGCCAGTCTTTAAACGAGCTGTCTGTCTGGCGCCTGCCCCGCTGTCACAGAGGAGGGCTTCCTTGCGGACGCGCGCAAGCGGCACGACAGCCTGGCAACCGACCTGGCCGAGGTGGGTGGTGGCTAGCCAAGCATGAGGAAGCGTGCGTCTGATTGACGGGAGCCTGTGCCCTCGGCACGGCGCCAGGACTGCCCTTGGCTGCGTGGTGCTGCCAATTCACCCGCCCTGTATAACAAGTTGCCCCTGTTCCCTTTGCCCCCGTTCAATGTTCAGGTGCGCGGCGAGCTGGCGTCATTTCTGGAGCGGCGAGCGGCGCTGGACCGCGCCTGCCACGACGTGCTGACCGCTCAGGCAAGGAGTGCATTGCGTGCAGGCAGGGCTGTGCAGGCTAGAGCTTGCCACAGTTGTGCATGAGTGACCTGCGGCTACCTGCAAGCTGCTGCTGTGGGCCGACCTCGCCCCCGGCACTTCCCAGTCAAGCTTGTCAGCTGAACTTGCTACCTATCCCCATGCGCAGGAGCGGGACCGCGACCAGCAGCTGACCGATGCCCACGTGGACCAGCGCATACGGTGAGAGGGGGGAGCATAATCAAGGATAAGGACTATGGCGCAAGCAGTAACCACTCGGGTTGGGCACAGGGTCGCCATCCGCTCTGCTGGTATCCATGTGCCTTGATCGCCCTTCACCCGCCGTGACATTCTGGCCCCCCGATTCACAACTGCAGGGCGGTGTGGCAAGTGGTGACGGGCGTGGCGGACGCCATCCGCCTGCTGCACGACCGCTATGCACCCGATGCCCAGAGCCGCGAGGCGGAGCGCCACATTCGGTGCACCGGTGAGGCTTGAAGATGACTGACCGACCATTGGCAGCGCCACTGACTGAGGCTTGCGATCCTGTTGCTGTGCCGTCCAAACTCAAGGCGCCCTGTCACCATGCAGGTCTGGCTAGGGCATGTGCGACGAACTTGCTCCGCCGGGTGTAGCCCAATCGCTAACCTAACTTGTGCCTTTTTCTGTATGAATCGCAGGTCTGGCCCAGGGCGTGTGTGACGAGCTGGACGAGCGAGCGTCCGCCTGGTGGGCCGACCTGGAGAAGCTGCGGCGGCGGGCAGTGGACCTGGCCTGCTCAGACGCCTCTGCCACGGTTGAAGCGGCGGCACTGGAGGTCATCCGCGCACAGGTGCGGCAGAGCTGGTGGTGGGGAAGAGGCACCTGACCGGCATGTGGCAACCGGCAAGGTTTGAGAGCTCCGCCTGCCTGCGTGGCTTGGCAGCGTGTGAAGTGGCGGCAGCGGAGCGGAGTTTATTGACTGCAACCTAGGATGAAATCATCCCACTGCAACCCAATTTCTGTCCCACAGCTGGAGGAGGCGGCGGTGGCTGCGCGCGAGGCGGCCACGCTGAGCCTGCTGCGCGAGCTGGATGCAGAGGAGGCGCAGCGCGCCAAAAAGGTGCGGCTGTTTGCTTGCTTCTTTGCCTCTGTTTGCTATAGTTCTCACTTGGTCTCAGGAATGTTGCCGGGAGCGGGACCTTGTCTGAAAGTCTTTGGCTTGCCGTTGCAAAGTGTAAGCGCGTCTGCAGGTCTGTTTGGCATGCCTTGCTCGCGCGTGCACACTCTTGCTATCTATATACTATCTGCCTCTGCCCCTGCAGGCGGCCGAGGGCAAGAAGGGCAAGAAGGGCAAGAAGAAGCGGGGCGGCAAGGCAGCTGAGGAGGAAGAGGAGGAGGAGGGGGAGGAGCAGCGGTCAGCGGCAGAGGCTAGTGCAGCCGGGCAGGCAACAGCGGCAACGGCAGGGAAGCCCGGCGGGAGCGGCAAGAGCAGCAAAAATGGCGGCGGCAAGAGCGGCGGCGGGGACAAGGGTGGCGGTGGTGATTCTGCGGCGGTCAAGGCGGCTGCGCAGCAGCTGCTGGACAGCCTGGAGTCGCTGGCACCCGAAGTCAGGCAAGTTTGCTGTTTGCAGGCATGGCGTTTGGACAGTGAGCGCACCAGCCATCTGTTGTGGCTCTCAGCCCGCATGATGGGTGCTGTTGAGTTGGCACCTGTGGCTGCTTGCATTATGTGCACCGTGCACAGCATGCTGCGGTTGTCCCAGCTCATGCTGTTTTGGACTGATCTAGCTTGCAGAGCTGAGCTGGAGTACGAGAATAGCTTGGCTGCACAATCCGACTCTGCCGCGCTAACCCAGCTCTCTCTGTTACCAACTGCAGGGCTGAGCTGGAGTATGAGGCTGCCCTGGAGCGGCGGCGGCAGGAGCTTGAGGCGGAGCGGCAGCGGGCGGAGCAGGAGATGCTGCGGTGAGGGGCAATGAACACGTGTGGCTGGGGTTGGTAGAGGAGAGCCGACTGTTACGTGGCTCAAGCCGCTTTGAGTTGAGGTCATCAGTCGCAGAGCTTGAGATTTGCCTTGTACAGCACAGCTGCACCTGCCCTGCTGCTGAGCAGCGCTCTCTGCCCCGCTGCATCTTTGCAGCATGGCGCAAGAGGCATCGCTGCGGGAGCTCCAGCAGCCCACAGCGGCGAGCGGCAAGGGCGGCAAGGCAGCGGGCAAGGCGGCAGCAAGCGGTGCGGTTGGCGGCAAAGCAGCCACTCCCAAGTCACCCAAGCAGGCAGCAGCGGACGCCAAGTCAGCACCAGGCACGCCCGGCAAAGCCAAGGCGGCCAGTGCGGCGGCACCGGCGGCCGGCAGCGGTGGCCGGGTGATCACTGTGGCGGTTGCGGCGGTGCGCAGCAAGGGAGGGGGCAGCCAGCCTGCATCCCCTCCGCCACCCCCGCCGCCCGCGGCCGCCAAGYCACCTGCCCCTCCCAAGCCGGTGGCAGTGGCGGCGGCGGCCCCAGCGCAGCCGGCTCAGCCCGCCAAGGCGGCCGCTGGCCCGTCGCCCACAGGCAGCGGGTCGAGCGCAGGCAGCATTTCGGCGGCGGCAGCGGCAGCCCAGGCGGGGCACCAGTGTGAGATGCGCGTCATTTCTTATTACGGCGACTGGCGCTGCTTCTGCGGCGCGGCCAACCGGCTGTGGGACACGTGCGGCTGCGGCCAGATACCGCCCTGCAGGTGAGGGCCGGCATTGATTGGGTTCAGCGAGTCCAACGGCTTGGGTTGGGGCTTGCAGGAACGCTTTCTGCGCCTTGGATCCTGTGCTTTTTCGGGTGATTTGTTCTGCAAGCTGCATTGCTGAACGCCCATTGCCAACACCGTTTTTTTATTCTGCAGGGACTGGGTGCGTGGCCGCTGCACGTACAAGACGCGCTGCCGCTTTGCCCACCCGCCCTTCGAGGTGGGTCTCTCCGGCTGTGCTGGTTCTTGCTTGGCGCTCGCTGCTGCCTGCCTGCCCTGTGGGGCTTTGTGCTGCACACACCTGTGCTCTGCGGCGGCGGCCCTGCAAACATGCCACCTCGACCGCTTGGCAAGTATCCAACAACCAGCAACATTTCAAGGGTGCCCTCCCTCCATCCCCCAACCCTCTTTTCAGCTCCCTGACTCGCTGCCTCGGCCCAAGAGCCCCATTGCCAAGCCCTCAGCTGATGCCGTGGTGTATGGCGGCAAGGCAGCGGCAAAGGCAGCCAAGGCCGGCGGCGTGCAGGGTGTGGCAACACCCGAGTCACCAGCTGTGGTGGCGGCTCCTCGGGTGGTGGCTGTCAAGGGCGGCAAGCCGGTGCAGCTGGTCAAGCCTGGCGGCAAGGCGGCGGCAAGCGGCGCAGCAGCGGCAGCAGCGGCGGCAGCTCCGGCGGACACCCCTCCGCCCCCGCCGCTCAAGCCGGCACCCTGGGCTAATGTCAAGCCAGGCGTGCCGCCGCCCATGCCTCTGCCGCCGGTGCCTCTGCCTCCAGCGGAAGTGCCCGGGGTGGCGGCAGTGGCAGCAGCGGCGGCAGCGGCGGCAGCAGGTGGCGGCGACTCATCTGCAGGCTTCAGCTTGTTCGGCGGCAGCAGCCCGCTGCTCCTGCCCAACCTGGGTGCAGCCGGCGAGCCTGCACTGCCTGGGCTGGCCGGAGAGCCAGGGATGTCTGTTGTGGCGGCAGCACCAGCGGCAGAAGCGACGCCTCCCGCTGCGCCGGCGCTGCCTGCGTTTGGCGGCAGCACCGGCAGCAGCCTTTTCGGCGGCAGCATTTTCGGCCAGCACGAGCAGCCCAGCATGCTGCTGCAGCAGCCCGCGGCGCCGCTCAGCCCCTCCCAGCTGCCCGCCCGCGCCGGCAGCCTGCCGCAGTCACCCCTGCTGCTCAGCCCGCAGCAGCCGCAGCTGTCGGCAGCTGCTGCCTCGCCCTCTGCCGTCCCGACGCCGCTGCCCTTCCTGCCTCCCACTGGCGGAGGGCTCGGCGACCTCCAGTTGGGCGGCTTGGCAGGTGCCGCCCCAAGCAGCCCATTGGACCTGCCAGGCCTGTCGGCATTCCAGCAGCACCTGCAGCAGCCGCTTCCCGGCTTTGGCAGCGCAGGGGCCAGCGGCGGTGGCCTGGATTTTGGCGGCGGCTCACTGCTTGGTTCGTTTGGAGGGCTGGCACACGGCGGCAGCGGCGGCGGCGCATTTGGCGGCTTGGGCCTGGGCGGCGGCAGCATGGGCGGCGGAGGCGGCGGTCTGGAGGATTGGAGCGATCTACAGCAGCAGCTGCCCTCTGATCTGGGTGCCATGCTGGGGTCGGATCCGCTCAGCCCGGTGCGGCAACCACAGCAGCAGCAGCAGCAGCAGCACTCGCCGCATGCAGCCAGCGGCGCCGCGCCTTGGATGTGATTTGCGGCGGCGGCGGCGGCGCCCCTAGTTGATGGATTTTACGAGGCCTGCGGTTGTCATAACTGTAACTATATTCCGGCTGAGTCAGAGAGGCAGTTTGCAGTGGATAATGCAGGCAGATGCAATGTGCCGGCGGCCGCGCCGATGCACATGGGAAGGGGGCCCTGTCACAGGGGCATCAGCAGTCGCCAAGGCCGTTTTTCGTCTTTAATCTGTCGTTCTCTCACACAGCCTTCTGCCTAAGCTCAGCTCAAGCCTCCAGCTCTCAACCAAGGCAAGCAGGCAAAGGGAAGGTGGGACGGGTCCGCTGCCTTGGAACATTTTGCGGCTCGCCAGTGCCGGATCGGCGTGCGCTTGCATTGCGTGGCACGTTTGGCACCGTGCATATGATGTGCTGCGCGCGCCACGGGTGGTCTGTGCACCACGGGTGGCCCCGCCGCCGCCGCCGCCGCCSCTCGCGCGCCGCGGGCACCTGTGCCCGCTCATCATCCCATCGCTTGGCTTCCTCCCGCCGCCCTTTCCCCCTGCAGCAACCAAGTAACACTTCCAACCATGTCTTCTGGCGGCCAGATGAGCAGGAAGGGCGGTCGTTCAGCACCAGATACCTTGTGAAATAATAGAAATGCCTGCCTGCCTCTGTACACACCGGCGCTCGTGCTGACGCTCTCCTCCGCTCCCTCGCTCCTCCCTTTCCCTGGCCGTCCACGCTTCGAAGGAGAAGGGTGCCGGTGAGTAGTTTCAGCAAGCTGGTGGTCCATGCACGCCTTGCACTGGACAGGGTGGTGCTGGGTGGTGCCCCAGGGGGGCGCTGGAAAGGGATCTGCCGCTGCCGCAAGATCCGGCACTGCCCCGGCCGCCCAGCGCCACTGGGTACACATCCGACCCTCCAACCCACACTGTCCTCCCTTGCAGGCGTCATGGCCGATCCATCCGGCTATGGACACCAGGTATGGAGCAGGCAGGGGCAGCAGGGTGCCTTTGGTTTGTTGAGGGCAGCGCACGTGGAGCAAGGCAGCTGTTAAGTGCGTTGCCCGATCCGTGGTAGGTGCTTTTCCCCTCCGTTGCTCATCTGACCAAACTAGATCTGGCCTTCCCCCACTTGATCGCAGGGCGGCGAGGCTGCCAAGATGAGATGCCGCTCGTGGTCTTTGTGATGCTGGTACTGTAGCACAGCCATTCAGGCGGCCAGCTGCCACCGGCAGGCCAGCAGGGGCGCCCTGCCTGCCACCCTGCATTGTGGAGCTGTGCTTCGCACTGTAGGCTACCACATGCTTGCTTTGCAACCACTGACATGCTCTCTACCTGCCCTCTGCTCCCTCCCCGTGCTTCCTCCTTGCTGCACGAGAAGGGCGCCGGTGAGCTGCGGGATGGGGCATACCCTTGCACAGTCTGCCTCGGCACGAGCTGTCTTGGGCACAAGGGCGGGTTGTGATTAGGTGCTACCAACCTCTGCACTACTTGTTAGTTGACCCTCTGCCCATTGCCCCCTCCCTCCCTCTTGCTCAGGCATCATGGTAAGGCTGAGTTGCCCAGCGGCCCCTCGGTGGCTTGCAGGGCTGTTCCAACCGCACCTGCCATCACATCGGCATGATCCTGCTTGCGCCAGCCTGCTGTACACCTGTTCATGCTGCATCATGACATTCACCGCTCCTGTCCGCGTCTTCATCAACCATTGCAGGCTGACCCCGCTGCCTACGGCCACGAGGTGGGTGTGTGGGCGGGCGGTTGGATAAATGGTGGAAGGGCCCCGAAAGGGTAGGGCGGACAACCGTCCAACTGTTCACCCATCATGCTGTGCTTTGCCCTCCTGTACCCATGCAGGGTGGCGAGGCCGCCAAGGCAAGCTGCACTCCACAGCTTGGTCGAGCCCCTGCCCACACGGGCATGCCTGCCTGCCTGCCTGCTCAACTCCCCGCCTGCTTGCTAGCCTGCACATCCACGCGCCTGCCCTCCCACCTGCACACTGCGCACTCGCATGCCTGGCTGCAATCACCAATCACCCATTCCCTTGTATTCTGACACAATTTGTGCCCCGCAGGAGAAAGGCGCCGGCGTCATGGCCGACCCCTCCGGCTTTGGCAAGAAGGTGGGTGGCTGGGGTGGGGCGGGTTGGATTGCGCTGCGCTGGATGAGTTGGGTTGGTGGAACACCGAGCTATCTGGGGCAGGCAGGCGGCTAGCCGCACGCCCAGTGCTGAGATGCATGGTTCACAAGTGTGAGATAGCTGGTCACACCAAGCAGCCAGCCTGACGTGCAGCCCCAATGCCCTCAGCATCCTGCCTCGCAACCCACGCACACCAACCGGCCACACCCGCTTCTCGTTTCTCCTCCTCCCACCCCTGCAGGGTGGCGAAGCTGCCAAGGTGAGTGCCTGGCTTTCAGTTGGCAGCGAGCCAGCCATTGGCAGCACCGGTAGCTGATGCACAGCCTCACGCATCCTGCTGCCTCCTGCACACCTCGCAACCTGACTAATCCTCCTCGCTGTGCCTGCCCCACGTTTGTGCTCGGCAGGAGAAGGGAGCAGGCATCATGGTGAGCTGGGATGCAATGGCAGCCAACGCGTTCCACCCATGCCAATGGCGGTGCATGGCTTCGTGTGACACTGCATCTTCTAGCGGGGTCTGCTTGCACACACGGTGGATTGGAAGCCACAACATTCTAACTTGCCTTGGTTCTCTGCCACCTCACCACTGCTCCAGGCCGACCCCTCGGGCTATGGCAAGAAGGTGAGCAGCATTTTGTGTTGGCAGGCTGGGTTGCGCCGCTAAAGCGCATTGCACCCTCAGCAAGTGCTCTTCCAGCTTTGTTGCCGAGAGCGGTTCAAGGCCCATCCGCACCCATCTGTCGTTGCGATGCCTGTTCAATGCAGGGTGGCGAGGCTCGCTCCAGCGACTGAAGCGACTCAGCCAGCCCGACCTAGCCGCCCACCGCTTGGCCAGCTCACAGAGCGCTACCTGCAACTCAAGACAACGCCCCCGCACTGCTGTGTTTGGCTTGCCTAGCGTGGCAGTTGACGCACCCTGTTGTACCATTGAACCCTGCATGTGACTGTTGTGACCCAGCATGCCCGGTTTAGTGATGCCGCCTCTGCACTTGTGTGCCTGACAGCCTAACGGACCGACTGTAAAGCTAGCGACGGAGAAGTGTGGCRATAGGTTACTGGCCTGTCGGCGCTTGCACTTTACACGTGCAGCAGTGTTCAGCAGGTTGCRGGCGGGGCGGCGGCGCGRTGCATGCATCCGCCAAGGCTCGCTGAACGGGCCGTGAAAGTGCGACAACTTGCAAATGCCAGCAGGCAAATGTGGCAACTGGCACGGGGGTGCGTAGGTGGTTGGAGAGTCGAGTCAGATCAAAAGGCTATGCATGGCTAGCCAGCTGTGCACGAAGTAGTGCATGCAGGTGCAGCTGGTGCGCATAGAGTGGGCTGGAAAGGAGTCGCATCAAATGAACCAGGAGGCAGGGGCAATGCAGACTTGTAGCTGAGGTCGGATCAGATGCTGAACACTAGACAGGGCAGTGAACAGGGAAACTGAGGGGTTGAGTTTAGTAGGGGCGGTCGGCCGCCGATCGGCAGCGGCGGCCGGCCGGGCGCAGCAGTGGGATGCGTTTGTTTATCCGCCGGTCGCCCGCAGCGTCTTCATTTGTTTTGACGATCACTTCATGCTTGCTGGGTCCGCCTTGGCGGGCCTGTAGGCCAGCAGGCAGAGAAAGGGTTCTGCCAGCTCAAGTTGCAAGGCACGGGCCGGCGCGTCGGGTGCAGCATACTCCCTTTCATGCTCACCTGGACGTTTTGGGCAAGCCGGGAGCGCCGGTGGGGCTCGACGGGGCTCCAACCACGCCGGGTGCCCACGCCCAGTGCATGGCGAAGGGCGAGGAGCTCAGAATCGCGGACAGCATGGCGCTGTCGATCAGGTGAAGTGTACGGGGCTGGGCCGCTTGCCCCGTTCTGAGCTTTGTGAGCGGCGCAGCAGAGCCACCGATTCAGGCGTCCCTCCTCATTCCAGATCTCCAACGTTACACAGCTACAAATCACTGGCTGCCCTTGAAAAACGAGCCAATGGTGCGCTGTGCTGCTTCCGGCTGCTTCTGCTGGCCATTCTGCTGCTTGCTCCTTCCCCTGCCCCTGCCGCCACTTGGTGCTGGTTTCCTCCCGCCGCTGCTGCCGCTGCGTGCCGACTGCTGCTGCCTGCCGNCCCCAGCTGGCCCAGTCTCCGCCCTGCTCCTGCCCGCTGCTGCCCCACCGTCACCTGATGGCAGCTCTTCTGCGCCAGGCACAGTTTCCTGCCTCGGCTTTTTCGCTAGCTGCTCTTGCTCAGCGCCCTGCTGCTCCTGCTGCTGCTGAATGTCCTGCTGCCCTCTGCCGCCACTGCCCTCTGCTGCACCGCTTGCCTCCTCAGACCCGGCTGCTGCTGCTGCTGCTGCTGCGCCTCCTGCATCTCCAGCCCCAGCTGCCGCCGCACCACTGCCGCCCCCGCCTGCCGCTGTGCCTGCCGCCTGGCCTGCTGCTGCTCCCATCCCACCTGCAGCCTTGCCAGCTGCCTCGGCCGGCCGCTTCTTGCCAAACATGGACAAAATGGAGCGCTGGCTGGTGTCGTTGAAGCGCTTGTGCAGCGCCTGCCAGGCCTTGCAGGGCGGGTGGGCTGCCGGCGGCTCCACATCGCGCATCTCAAGCAGGATACCTGGGAAGGAGGCAGTGGGAGGAGAAGGGTGGGAGTTTCAGCGGGAGGTGGCAGCAACACTGCAGTCTGCAGTGATTGTGGCGCAGTGAGACAGCAGCTAGAGGCGGGAAGAGCGCAGCGGCGGCACGTGACCGCAGCACATCAGTGAGAGNCGAAAGCAGCGCAGCAGTGAGATGACCCTCAGAATAGCAGCCTCTGCCACAACGCAACCCTTACCCGCATGGTCGCTCCACTTGGGCGGCAGCACTTGGGCTCAGTCTCAGGCCTCCCATAATTGCAGACTTCCCACTCACTCTTAGCAGGGCCCAACCCTTACCCGCATGGTCGCTCCACTTGGGCGGCAGCACCTCGGCGCTCAGCACCTCGCAGGACACCACTTTGTCCAGCAGTCCTGGGCTGGCAAGCACATAATCGATGCGCAGGCCCTGCACGGGCAAACAAGTGCATTAACGGAGATGGCCTGCTTCAGACAGGCTGTAACTAAGACGGCTAAGTTGGGTGGCAGGCCGGGGCTGGCCAGCACGTAGTCAATGCAAAGGCCCTGCAAGGTCAAAAAGGTTGCAGGAGCAGGACGGCGGTGAGCAAGCATTGAGCTGCAGCTACGGGGCTTGCCCTTGGAGGGCAACATTGCAGTAGCTCGATGGGCAGGTCAGTTGCAGAAGAGCAACGCAGCGCTGTGTAGCACAGTGCACGTCTGCTGCACACCTGATTGAAGGCGCGGGCGCTGGTCTTTTCGTTCCACACCCTGTGAAGGGAAGGTCCAGGCAGGAGGCTGGATACCTTGCCACTACGATGTGAAAGGCACTCCTCCATGCCAACCCTCTGTCCTTCATACGACCCCTCTGGACAGCTCTGCACAGCACCATGGCTGCTGGACAGCGCACTGCACATGGAAAGCCTTGCTTCAAACCCTCACGTGTAGGTGCTGCTCTCCTCAGGGTGCAGCCGCCGCCACACATCTGCGCAGCGGCAAAGGGAGGCAAGCCTGCTGCGTTGGCACAGCGCCTAGCATCATTTGCCTGCCAAACATTAGCAGGCGGGCAACAGGCCAGCTGTGCCGTTCAACTCCAGCAACAGTTGCATGCCAAATCAGCAGCCAGGTGTGCCCACACAGCCTACCTGGATAAGCCGCCATGAGACCTGCCAGTGCTGCGCGCTCCTCCTCGCCATATGACTCCTCATAAGGCCCCAGGGAGGGGTGTATGTCTCGAGGCTCGGCCGGGATGTTGAAGTCGCCCACAATGAGCAGCTGCACAGGCAGGGCGGACAGCGCAAGCGCAGCTGAGGCGTTGTTTGCAAATGCAGCTTGCCAGGGGGGCCGCTGCTGACTTTGACGACAGGCATGCCATGGCAAGGGGATGCCCACCCAGAGCAGGGGGCAATCGTGGGCAGGCAAAGGGCAACAGCAGGCGCAGCCAGGCCCAGCAAACATGCTCAGCCAAGGCTCACCTGCCGCCCAGCTGCCGCTAAGTCATCACACTTGCGCCGCAGTGCCTGCGGCATGGAGGGAAATTTAGAAGGGGCAGCAGCAGATTGACGGTCATGCTGTGCTGCCGTTGCCATCGGGGGTGGTGAAGCATGAGCAGTGCCAGTCGAGGTGAACGGCTGCTGAGCATTCAAAGCATGCTTGCCTCCAGGAAGCGCAGCTTGTACGGCAGGCGGGCGCGGGCGGGGCGGTCCCCGGCANTTGGGCACATACACGTTGATCTGTGGGCCAGGGANACACGCAGGAAGGCGGTGAGCAGTTTGGAGGAACTTTGTCAGCACNAGGGCAGGGCTGCATTCACGTTCACGTGACCGGCATGTGCGCACAGGTGTGCAGCAACCATGCCAAAGTGGCAAGGATGGGGGCAGCGAGCGGCGGCACGACCACTAGCAGCTACAGCAGCAACAGCAAGACACACCAGCACAAAGGCGCCATGGTCGGTCATTACGATCCTGCAAGGAAAAGCATACATGTACAAAGTTGATTCCCTCGCATCGCAACACAAGCCAGCAGCACAAGCCGCTGTGCAAGGCATGGTGTGGCTCGGCTTGTCTGCAAGGCATGCACAATGCAGCAAACCCAGCAGGCAACCTTGCAGGCCCGCTGGACGCAGGTTCAATATACCACAGCACTGCTGCTAAAGCCGCACCTGCCCTCTCGGTCGATGTCGTCCTCCCCCGACCCAAGGCAGTCGGACTCTGCGCTCAGCGGCGCCCAGGCCTCTGAGGCGTAGGTGGTCACTCCAGAGTACCCCTTCTTCTCGCTGCGGTGGGCAGGGCAGTTGATTTGGAACGTGAAGGCTTGGCATGGCCTGGTTTGCCGGGATGGCTGTCCCCAATCGCACCGGTGGCAGGCCCAGAGGTGCAGTGAACACTATCATCCCACAGCAACCCAGCAGGCTCACCGGGAGCAGGCCCAGAAGGATTGGAAGCCATCCACACAGGCCAGCTCCTTGGTCAGCTTGTCGTCAATTACCTTTGACTCCTGCAGGGCCAGCACGAAAACTTGCATGTCTGCTGGTGGCAGGCAGCAGGCTACATGGGTGCACGACTGCTTGCTTGCTGCCCGCCATGCCCAAGCAAGGGGCGGCAAGAAAACCGCACGCTGCATGCCACTCGCCTGCAGAGCCAGCAAGTCCAGGCCGTGGTGCTGGAAGAAGCCAGCCCAGCTGCCATACTTGAGCACAGCATTGCGGGCCGTCGGTGCCTGCAAACGGGGACTGTTGGGAAACGGCACGGCCGTGGAAAGGCTGGCGGTGGCAGCGGCGGCAGCGGCAGCGGCAACGGCAGGTGGCAAGGGGTGATGGGCCAATCGGAGTGGCTCCTGACTCGCCAGAGCATTGATATTCCACACGAGCAGCCTCATCGCCAGCAGGGCCGGCGAGAGCGCTTTTCGACCGAGCGAACGGCCGCCCTGAGGGGGGTCTACGAGAAATCGAAGTGATCCACAGTCCCTGGTACTGCGATTGGCAAGGGCTCAGGAGCCAAGGMGAGCTGCCAASCCCTGCCCAGCACGCATTAGTTGGCAGGGCCCTTGGCAGGGCGTTTGGCAGCTTGCATCCWCTTTCCCAGCGTGCAAATACGGCCTCCTGCAGGCTTYCT
>JADXDR010000252.1:0-20038 GCA_025026875.1 Chlorella ohadii
GACTGGATGCGAATCGGTAGGGGTCTTGGCGCATTTGCTGAGTGTTCCGATTTAGTTGGGCTCTCTCTCGCTGCAGGGCCAGGTTACGTTTGTAAATCAGCGCCTGCTTTAAAAGCTGTTTCCTCAGCTTAGCAAGAGCAGCCTTCCTGTCGGGGTCAGCACAGCACCTAAACTCTTGTGTGCATTGGCGGATTTGGTTGCGGAGGGTGCGTGGGATTTGGGGGGAGCGGCGGGAGGAGGATTGAGGGGAGGAGCGGGGTGGTTGATGGGGTGTGTGCGCGTGAACTGCCTCCACAAGGATGTCAATCTGTGCATGCGCGGGGAGGGCGTGAGCCCCGGAGCTTTCCAAAACATCAAGATCAGAGCAATTGGTCCAACATTCGTTAAGCGCAGCCCATGCCTGCTTGTCCCCCGCTGCTTGTCCCCCGCTGCTTGTCCCCCGCTGCTTACATATGAACTACAGCTGGGCAAGCTAGCTGCGTCACCAACTGTGCACTTTTAATCCGCCACACCGCCTGCTGGCTGTGCAGTGTGGCATGCAACTCCATGCCCATCGTGCAAGTCTGCCTTGCCTGCCTTGCCTCTACAGTGTTGCAAGCAACTCTATGCACCTCATGCAAGTCTGCCCGCCTGCCTGCGTACAGGTGGCCCACGGCCTCGCCCAGTTCCTGAGCCTGCTGGGCTCCGAGGAGGCAGCAGATGGGGTTGATGAGCCGGCGCCGCTGCCGCACCTGCTGGCGCTGCACCAGGTGCCTCCGCCCAGCTTGGGTGGTGGGGCATCGCCCCAGGCTGTGCGCGCAGGTGGGCAGGGATTGGGTGCAGCAGGTGGTTTGGGTGAGGGTGGGGAGGAGGCGCCCTGTCTGCACATGCTGGCACAAGCATAGCCTAAGACGTGAGCCTGCTGACCCCCCGCATGTGTGCGCAGCCGCGGCAGCCGCGCCACTGCTGGCGCTGCACGCTGCCTTGGAGGCCAGCCTCGGCCCAGTGGCGGCAGCACGCGTGCCGGCCCTCTCGCGGGCCTACAGTCGCTGGGATTTGGACCTGGCTGCATACACAGCTGTGCCACGGCCCCCACGCCAGTGGCTGGCACACTTGCTCGAGCTGGCTCCGCTGTGCGATTAGTGCTGCGCACAAACATGCATGGCTTCTTGTTACGTTTAGCGGCTGCTTGCTACACCTGACATCGATGGAGCTACTTTTACCAGGACAATCAACCCTGTAAATAGCACTTGCATGTGAGATGCAAGTGCTACTTTGGATGCACGGCCCAGGCACGGCCCCTCAGCATCCGCTGCTGCCACGCAGCATGCCGGGCCCTCAGGCTGCCTCCCTCCGACATGGCTGGAGCTTGATCACTTTCTGGGCCGTAGATGCTGCGAATGAGGGCCGTGGATCACTCTTAGCACGCTTGCAGCCGCACGTTTGCAGGGTTGCTGAGCGCCCGGGCGCTCCCAGCCCTCGGCGCGATGGCGACCGATGCGCCCGAGCCGCTCGCGGTGCAGGTGGACGACCTGGGCAGCGGGCTGTGGGGCGGGCGCGTCAAGCAGGTGCGTGAGGGCCCGGGCGGGAAGGTCAGGCTGGCTGGGCACTGCCAGATGAAAATGACACACTGTGCGACGCGATCGCGATGCCCCAGTGGGGGCACCAGTCTGCCATCCAGCCGCCGGCGCCACAGCCGCCGCCGACTGCCGCCGCCGCTGTTTTGCTGCCGTAGGCGATCGAGGCGCGCACACCGCTGCGCAACGCGCTCTTCAGCCTGAGCCGTGCTGCTGTGGCGGTTGAGGAGCTGCCCATTCGGTGAGAGGGCTGGCCTGTTGCAGGAGCTGCCTGCCGGTTGTTCCTGAAAGCGCAGCATGCTGCAGCCGCCGCCACCCTTCAACTGCCGCTTGCCTGTCTAAGCTGTGCAGCCACATTCTGCACTAGACGCTCCATGCCACATCCAACAATGCAGCTACTTGGACGCGCGGGACCCCGCGCTGTCTCGGCTGCGCCAGCTGTCGCACTCCCCCGCCGCCTGGTTCCGCTGCCCGTTTGCCCATGTGGTGATCGTCTCTTGCCTGGAGGTGGGTGCTGCGTCAGCACGTGTTGCGGGTTGGGGTACAAAATTGAATTCTGCTCCTGGTACTGGGCTCCTGCCTGGAGGTGGCTGCTGGCAGCATGCTGCCTGTACGCGTTCATGCAGCGCGAGCGACTGCCATGCACTGCGTCAGATGCGCCGTGCAGCTTGGCGTCGCGCAGGCACTGCACGAGGCAGTTGCCACTGGATTGCACCCAATTTTCACCATCCGCTGATCACAACACTGGCCATCATTGAATCGGGTGCTGTTCTTTTCTGACCACAGTACGAGGATTACAAGCAGCACCTGCGCCTGCGCCTGCGCGCCATGGCTGACACCGAGTCAGCGGCGCCCGGACAGCCCGAGCTGCTCTTTGTGTGAGTGTTGTTTTTGTTATCGTGCCCTGATTTGCTGCTGCTGCGCCACGGTGCAGCTGATGCAGCCGAGGGATCACCACTGGAATGCTCAGTAACAGCTGGAGCCGCAAGTTTCCGCGCCTCACCCGCCTTTGCCCACCTTTGCCCCATTTCCCATGTATCGACACACCCCGCGCTCCCCGTCCCTGCCTCATTGTTTGCCCGCAGCTACGTGCGCCCTGCAGCCGCGGACGCTGCGGGCAAGGGCCCAGCCAAGGTGTTTGATTCCATGCGGCGCGACCTGAACCGCCGGCGGGAGCGCTGCGTGCGCTTGGACCCGGCGCCACAGAGCAACGACCCGGCCGCACCAGGTGTGTGTTATGGTATCTTAAATGCAAGGGATGCGCTTGGACGCCGCCCCTCAGAGCAGCGACCCGGCCGCGCCAGGTGCATGGGGGGCTGCTTATTGGTTGTTCATGCAAGGGGTGTGTTAGGWTTGGACCCTGCACCCCAGTGCAGCAATCCGGCTGTGCCAGGTGAGGGGTTGCTTATTGGTTGTTCATGCAAGGGGTGTGTTAGGWTTGGACCCTGCACCCCAGTGCAGCAATCCGGCTGTGCCAGGTGAGGGGTTGCNTTATTGTGCAGGGGTTGGGCTTGCTGCCTGGTGCGGGCGTGCAGGAGGGTGGGGTGGGCTCTTGCTGTAAGCACACAGGCGGGTGGGGTGGCTGCTTGGTGCAGGCCTGGAAAAAAATGCGCTTGCTGGATGCTGTGTGGTGAGGTGCACAGCACTGTCTTGCTGCCACTCAACAATCCGGTTCTGCCCCGCGCCTTGCAGCGCTCCTTGGACTTGAGGAGTATGAGCGCCAGCTCAAGGACGCCATTCGCGCGGCATTCGAGGCGCGGGCGGCGGCATACACCGAGGAGGTGCGTGCAGGCACAACCCTTCTTTGCACCCTAGGTCGCATAGTGTGTTTGGGCATGCGCTACAGGCGTTGAGCACGGCTGGACTGGCCTTGCAGATCAATGTGCTGCTTGCACTCCTGCCCAAACTGCGCGGCCATGCTGCTCCTGCCCCCACAGGTGCGGCGGCTGATGGCCAACCGCCTGGACCCCTCCTGGAGCTTCCCCACCCTGTTCCTGGTGAAGGATGGCCTGGCAGGTGCGCGCGAAATGATCATTTCTGTGACAATTCTTTCTGTGGCAATTGAGAAGCCCGCAACTCTGCTCTTGGTGAAGGATGGCCTGGCAGGTGCACGCAGACTGCACCTCTCTTGGCTAGTTGGTAGGCCCGCAGCTCACCCACTTGGGCAGCTGCTGGATGCCGCAACTCTGTGCCCAACTACACAGGATTCCTGTCTCCCATGCTGACCTCAGCCAGGCGCAGGCTGGTATGATAAGACAGGCTGGCACCCTACCTAGCAGGTGCTGGAGGCCTATCCTGATATTTGGGAGTCTTGTTTCCCACACCGGCTGCTGCAGCCATGCTGGAGTCGGCAGGCCTGCTGGAGGACGCACTGAGAGAGTACAGCGAGCTGGAGGCCGCTTACCTGGACTCGTTGCAGGCAAGCTTCTGTGTTCGTGGCTGCTGCTGTGGGCTGAACTGAAGCGACCAGGGTTGATGGGGCTGGGGTGCAGCGAGTTGGAAGCGCCAAAGTGGAGTCGCTGCAAGTGCGACGGCCTCACACTCACTACGTGCGAACCCCTTCCCACCTTGCAGCTGCCCCACCAGCCGCGCCGTGCTTTTGGCAGCAAGCCAGCCGTCGAGGACGAGGCTGCCGCGCTGTGGGCTCCCTGGTCTGCCGCCCGCTCAGCGGCCGCCCTGCCGGACGCACCCCCTGAGTGGGCCATGCGGCAGGCGCTGTTTGCCTCCCAGGCCCGCCTGCTGCTCAAGTTGCACCGGCACGCTGAGGTGGCAGATCGAGGCCTCAAGTTTGTGCAGTCCTTTGGAGGCTCGCTGGCTCAGCAGCAGAAAGCAGGCGCCCTGCCGCCGCTGCTGCGGGAGGCGTGGGCCTTTGCCAGCTGCGTGTCGCTGGCGGCAGCCACCTCTCGCCAGCAGGCTGCTCGGGCAGAGGAGAAGCGGCGGACAGACCATGCGGGCGGCCGCAGTGCCAGGTGGGTGCAGGTCGCCAAGTTTTGGTCAATGTGGTATGTTGCACATGCTGCACCGACCTGCAAGCATCGCATGAGGATCATGTGCTGCAGTGCGTCTTTGCATGCTGTTGGTGACTTTACAGTATTTCCGCCCCCACCTTGCCCTTTTTCTGTTCTCTGCAGGAAGCCGCCCCGCGGCTCGGAGCTTGCAGGCTCTGAAGCCGCTGCGGCAGGGCGCAGCCTGTCCCCAGCCCCTCCCGGGGCGCACACCTCCCTGCAAGTCAAGGTTGGGCCTGCCAGCTCTGAAGCAGAGCCAGTGAGCAGCCCCAGCTTCGCCTCTGTGGGCATGCCACCTCAGGTGGATTGGCAGATTGGTGTGCTGCCCTCCCGCTCAGCGGCAGCAGCAGCAGCCACGGCGGCAGCAGAGGGGGCAGCTGGAGGGCGCGGCGGGCCAGGGCGGGAGGGCGTTGCCGCGCCACCTGGCAGCGCCGCCCTGTACTGCCTGCTGGGCAAGCTGTACTGCACAGCACGCTTTGAGCTGCTGAGGCTGGGCGCAGCGGTAGGGCTGGACGTGCCAAAGAGTGCCACGCCAGCAGGGCTGGGTGCTGAGCCACACCACCATGCGGCGGTCGCACCCGCGGCGGCGCCGGCTGCTGCGGCAGTTGCTGCGACGCCGCAGCGAGCGCCTGCAGCCGAGGCGCCAGCACAGATGGCACCTGCTCCCAGCTGCTCTGACATGGCACAAGTGGATCTTGGCAGCTCCCAGCAGGCACAGCAGGCACAGCAGGCACAGCAGCCAGGCGCACAGCAGCCCACCGAAGAGCAGGCGGCGGCGGCGGTGGGGCTGGAGAGCAGTGCGGAGGGGCAGGCCGAGGGGGCAGCGGGCGCAGCAGCCGACCAGCTGCAGCGACTGTCGCTCAACCGCAAGAGCGCTGGCGGCGGCAACGGTGAGCCCTCATGCCTTCTGATTTACTGCATTGGCAAGCAGTTTCAGCCCGTTATGCCATGTGCAGCGTCCCGTCGCATGCTGCTTTGTGATGTTCAAAAACCTAGCCGATCTGTCAACTGCTGTCCATCGCGCCTTTCATTGTGACCGATTCTTACCTGCCCTCCTGTCGTTGTGACTGCTGCAGACTCCCTGAGCTCCAGCCCTCACAGCACCAGCACCCACCAGTCCTTTGCGGCGCACGGCGGGGTGCCGGACGCTGGGCACGCTGTGGCTGCTTCGCCCCACGTCACGCCGCGGTCAGACACCCAGAGCGATGTGTGCGCCATTGAGCGGCAGGTGGGTGCAGGCGTCACTACAGAGGTGGCATTGGGCCAGGGCTGGCGGGCAGAGCAGGCTGGGGGCATGAGCGGGTGGGCGCAGCAAGCAGGCAGCATCAGCGAGTTCACCGCTGCTACGCCTGTGGCGCCTGTCCTCTGGCTCTTGAGTTGGCGGCGCAGGCGTCAGCTTTGACCAGCTGTGCAGTGCAAGTGTAGTGGCTGGTCTGCCTGACCTGTGTTCTGCTGCACATTAACCCTTGCAGGTGATGTCTCTGCTGGGAGAGCGCGGCGGCCGGGCAACTGCCAGGGCGGCAGCACTGCCCCCAGCCCCAGACACTGCCGCCGCTGCCGCTGCCACGGCCACCAACCTGCCGGTGTGGCTGGTGCACTGGCGGCTGCGGGCAGCCCTGTCTTCGCAGCAGCTATTCACAGAGCTGTTCATCGAACTGAGCGAGGCAGCCGCCAAGTGCTACAGCCAGTGCGGCCACCTGCGCAACGCGGCGCTGCTGCGTGCTGACGTGGCAGACGCTTTGGTCAAAGCGGGCCAGCTGGAGCGGGCTGCCCAGCTGTACGGCCGCCAGTGCCGCACCTTCCTCAGGTGTGCCTTGCGTGTTGCAGGCTGGGATCGGTCTGCTGCTCCTGCTGCTGCAGCAGCATTGCCTGCCGCTTAGCAGCTAAACAGACCAATCGGTCTCACAACTGCATCGGCTTGCTACGCGCTGACAAGCTGCCTGCTGCCCAACTGTGCGTGCTGTCTGCAGGGAGGGCTGGCACGCCTTGGCGGCGGCCACCCTGCCCAAACTGGCGGCTTGCCAGCTGGCTGCGGGTGGGGCGGGCCTGGCTCAGACTGCCGCAGCGCTCCTCTCCCTGCCGGCACCCTTCCGAGGCGGCGACTCGCAGCGGCAGGCGGCCTGCCAGCTGCTGCTGCAGGCGGCTGCTCTTCCCGACGGCGGTCTGGGCAGCAGCGTCCAAAGCGCACCGGTGCCAGGCAGCCAACCAGGAGCGGCAGCAGCGGCTGACAAGGCAGTGGACCTATCAGCACCCATTTGGGCTGCACCCGCCAAGGCAGCCGTCAGCCGCTTCTACGGCCGAACCACCGCTGAGGGCTCTCCACTGATGCTGCCGCCGCCGGGGGCGCCCGGCGGCGCCCATGCGGCAGCGGTGGGTGATGCGCTGGCGCTGCAAATCGAGGTGCACAGCGACCTGCCGGTGGCGCTGCCGCTGCGGGACGTGGCCCTGACCCTGGGAGTGCTGCAAGAGATGACAGGTGGGCACACCTTTGTATACATAGGTGATGTTATGCGTGCGGTGTTTGTTCAGTGAAATTGCTGCGGCTGCGGGACGTGGCCCTCACGCTGGGAGTGCTGCAGGAGATGACAGGTGGGCGTGGCTGGCTTGCTAATTTGCTAATGAAAATATTGTTTGTGCGGCATGGCTGGACCTGCACCTGGACCTGGCGCCATTATGCTTGTCAAGCGCGCCTTTGCTTCGCGGCACGCGCCTGTGGTCCACCCACACTTGCCCACCCCCTCCCTGCTCCCGTATCACGCTCTGCCGCAGTCATACACTCGCCCCGGGCCGCGTCCCCGCTGGCCAGCCTGGCGGATGCGCGGGCAGGCCTGCAAGGCAGCCCTGGGGCCGCTTCCAAAGCCCAGCTGGGAAGCAGCTTCCAAGTGGGCGCCCTGTCCCTTGCCCTGGAGACGGCAGACAGCACCGTGGCGCAGGAGCGGTACGAGAGCCAGTGGCAGCTGGTTGAGGAGCTGTCCTGCAGCCTGGTGGCAGTCAGCCCCTGCAGCAGCAGCAGCGGCGGCGGCGGCGGCACCGCCGGCGGCGGCAGTGGCAGCGGCAGTGGCCTGCCCCCCAGCCTGCAGCCGGTCAGCGGGAGGGTGGAGCTGCCCCCTGGCCGCAGCCTGCTGACCTTCCTGGCGGCCCCCGTCAAGCGAGGGCTGTACAAGGCGCTCTCCCTACGGGCCAGGCTGGACCAGCTGCCYTTTGTGGTGACTGTGCGCCCGCCGCGGCCGATGTGGCCCGCGGGCCAGCCCTCCAGCAGCAGCAAGGCAGCGGCCGGCAGCGGGCGGCGCGGCAGCCGGGCCGGCGGGAGCGACAGCTGGGCCGGCGGCGCTCAATTGGCAGCAGGTGGCGATGACGACTCTGCCAGTGGCCCTCAGGCCGAGGCAGTTCTGATGACGGTTGGTCCGGCTCAGCCCCGTGTGGAGCTGTCCCTGCTGGCAGCGGGCGGCAGCCTGATTGCCGGCCAGGAGCAGTGGCTTGGGCTGGAACTGGCGCCAGAGCGAGACGCGCTGCATGGCGCGCGCCTCGAGCTGAGCTGGCCGCTGGCACCTGCTGCCGCTGGCGCGCCGGCAGGTGTGTGACTGCCTTCCTTGGGAGGTGGTGCAGGGAGGGCTAAAAGTTATGCTGAATGCTGCTGCATACCTGGCCCCTGCGATACCTCCCATCACCTGCATCCCCAACCCTGCCCTGCCTTTCCCTGCAGGACTGCCTCCACCGGTGCCTCGCAAGGCCTCCGGCTTGGTGCCGCACCACCGCAGCGTGCAGTCGCATGGCGGGGAGATGCGGTTGTCACCACTGGGCAGCTCTGTGGCGAATCTGCAGACCGGGCAGCACTCGTACGTGCGGCCGGAGCACCGCTCGGCTGTCCTGCTGGGTGCTGGTCCAGCAGGCAGCGAGGGCGGGCAGGGCACTCCCCAGCCGCCACAGCTGCTGCAGGCAGATGGCCCCACCGGCCCGGCTGCGGCATGGCTGCTGGACGGAACCATGCAGCAGCAGCTGGCTCTGCCGCTGGTGGAGGCAGGACAGCCCATCTGCCTGTGGTGGCGTGTCACTGCAGGTGCGGCGGGCAACTGGCGATTGATACACAGCAGCATGCTACGCTGCAACTCTCAGCAGCATGCGAGTGGCACCCGGAATGACATTTCCACTTGCAACGCGCCACTGCATCTGCCCTGTCACCCCTGAGCACGCTCTGCTGCTTGCTGTTTATTGTGCAGGCGAGGTGCAGGCAGTGCCCGAAGAAGTGCACATCCAGCCAGCAGCCCCCAGCCAGTCGGCCCGGCAAGTGGACCACCGCCGGCTCGCCCAGCCAGCAGACCCCTCCGCCCTGCCGCCAGCTGTGCTGGACCTGCCGGCCAGCCTGGAGTACGCCAGCGGGTGCCAGCGCAGCCACAGCCGCGTGCTGGGGGCCGCCGTGCGGCAGCCCTTTGCTGTGGCCAGCGCCGCCCGGGCGCTGCCGGGAGGCAGCGTGGCGCTGCAGTGCACCCTGACGTCCAACATGGCAGTGCCTGCTCGCCTGTCCAAGCTGGTGAGTGGGGGCGGGGAGGCTCGGATTTGGGGKGGCTGACGGTTAGCCAGGGKCCCGACGCGGCATTGCGCTGGCTGGCCTTCYGCGCAGTGGAACYTGTTGCTTCAAAGCAAAGTCAACGCCTGCCGCCACCCTGCGAGGCGGCCTGGCGCAAAGGTGTAACGCCTGAACACCGCTCCTCCCTTCCCTCGATACTCATGCGCAGGCTCTGCAGCCGCAGCCAGGCTTCACAGTGGCGACCAACTTGCTGGACGGGTTGGGCCTCCTGCCCACCACCCTGCCGCCCTTTGGCAGCCTCACTACCGCCTACCTGCTGTCCCCTGATGCTGCCCCCGGGCCTGAGCACGCCCCGCTGCCTGCCAAGCTGGCACCATCAGCGCTAGTTGTGGAGTTCAGCGTCGACAGCCGGCAGCAGTGCGGCGTGGCGGCGGCGCCGCTGGGGCCTGTGGGAGCCGCTGGCCGGGGCACAGCCAACGGCGGCAGCCCCAGCGTGGCGGCTGCCCGGGGCCTGGAGCAAACCCCGGCGGCAGACGCACTGGATTTGCTGGGGGGCAGCGAGAGCGCGTCTCCCAGGAAGGGAGCAGCGGCAGCGGCAGCAGCAGCAGGCAGCTCAGGCGCAGGTGGCGGTTCGCCCACATCCACAGCTGGCGGCAGCGAGGCGGCGGGGGATGGGGCAGGCGGCACCACGCAGCACTGCTGCTTCAGGCACCGCCTCACTCTTGAGATGCCTTCGCCGGAGGGCAGCACCGACGGTGAGCGAGTGACTGTTCTCCGTTCTCCCGGTGCAGGCTGGCGGCCTCCAGTCTGGTCGCTTTGAACGCCGCTGCATGGATGCACCACGGCAGCTGGGTCGTATCTTTCTCGGGCTGGCAGTACTCTCGCCTTACCACTCCACACACTCTACACTCGCCTGAACCACCCCCACCCAACCTGCTGCCCTCAGGAGCGCTGGTGCTGGTGCGGCTGCTGGGTCCGTTTGTGGCCACGCTGGGGCAGCCCACCACGCTGTGCTGGCGCCTCGAGCGCAGCGGGCCTCCCGCAGCAGCAGCAGCAGGCGGCAGCGAAGGCAGCGATGGCAGTGGCGCTGCGCAGGATGCGCCAGCAGCGGTGCCGGCCTCCCGCATCGCCTTTGAGGTGCTAGCAGAGGTGAGCTGCTGTTTCGATTGGCGCGTCTGCCCCTGCTGAAAGGCACGTGTTGGCTGTCGTGAGCTATTGGCTTGTCCCTGCCGCAGCAGCCTTCCGCAACCCATGCCTGCCCACCACATACCGACCCTCAAGCCTAGCACTGCATTATCCCGCCCACCCACAGAGCGATGCGTGGCGGCCGCTGGGGCGGCGGTTTGGCGGGGTCACACTGGCGGGGCACCCGGGAGCAGTAGCAACCATTGAAGCTACCTGGGTGCCCCTTGCCTCAGGATCGCTCCCCGTGCCGGTGCTCACCTTGCAGGCAAGCTGTGGGGTGTGGTCTGTTGGGCTGCAGAGCGGGGAGCGCAGTGCTGCCACGGGAGAGCTGCAGGCGGATGGCTGCTGAGGCCCGTGCCCGCTGTGGGCGGCTGTGCAGCTGGCCATGCTCTGCTGCCCCCCGGCTGCTGCATACCTGGCAGTTCGCGCTTCTCCACTGTGGACTGCAGCCTCACTCTGTGCTGTTTGCTTCGTTCCTTGGTTTCCTTCCTTGATTGCATGTCTCATGTTGCTCGACTTTGTCACCACCTCACGCTGTACTTTCTGGTCTTTGTTTCACTTTATTCCTTGATTTCAGGACGTGAGCTTCCAGGAGGTGTACGATGCGGGGCTGAGCCTGGCCGGCACAAACGCCATCACCGTGGTGGAGCCCAGCAGCCTGTGATGCAACCCTGCGCCACGCCGCGGCAGCGACAGCAGCAGCATGACCGCTGGCAGCACCTTGCAAAGCTCTCGCAGAGCTTGCACCCCCAGCACCGCCTGTGTAACTTTTGACCTGGAACAAGCATGCAGCAAGGCAGGGTCCAAAGTGGACTTGCAGGGTGCACTGCACAATGCCTGGCCTGCATCGCACGTTCCCAAGCAGCACTTGGCGGTCCATTGCATGATGTCCCTGGAATTGCTTACAGTGCACTTGTACCTTGCAGCAACAGAACTCACTCCTCATCTGCACCACCACCATGCTGGCTCAGGAAAAAGTTGTACACCTGCTTGATGCTGCCGCGGGTGGGGCGGGCGGCAGGGTAGTGCACAGACAGCGCCGCCAGGTGCTGCCGCACAGCCAGCTTGCTGAACCCAGCCTGACCAACCACTGGCGGGAACTCAGGCGCTGGCGAGTCTGGGGCAGCGTCGCCGTCCAAACTGCCGGCTAGTGAACCTCCTGTCCCTCCCGCCACTGCTGCTGGCGTTGCTGCTGCTGYCCCCGCCGCCGGGGCTGCTGATGCAGCSGATGGTCCCACGTACGTCAGCCCCGCGCCGCCGCCTGGCTGSACGTCTAGCCGATAGAATGCCAGCAGGCAGGCCAGTGCGCCACAAACTGAGGCGTCCAGCCCGTTGTCGCAGCTCACCAGCAGCCGCCGGCCCTGCTCCAGCTGGTAGCTTGCAAACTGCAGGGCCGCCGGCAGCTGCTGCTGCAAGGAATGCCGGTCCTGCTTGGCGCACTGCACCGGCAGCCGGCAGTAGCGGCAGGCCGCTGGGGGGCAGCTGCTGCCAGCCGCTCCTGGAGGGCCTGCGCCGTTTGGCTGACCGGCAGCTGAACCTGGCACCTGCTGCTGGCCGTTGGCCGGCGCCTGCTGCTGCTGCTGCTGCTGCTGCACCTGCTGCTGCGGCTGCGCTTCCTGCTCCATCCCTGCCACCGGTCGCGCGCCCAGGTGCAGCACCGCATCGGCATGCTGCCACACTGCTGGCGCGGCCGCAGCTGCGCCGCCACTCACCGCCAGCCGAGTGTCGCCCAGCAGGAAGATGCCAGCACCCACCTGATGCACAGCTGCTGCTTGCGCGGGGCGACAGCCCTGCGGCAGCAGACAGTGCAGCCCACCGCTGGCCGGCTGCTGCAGCAGCGACTGCGATGCTGCTGGTGGCGCTCCGCTGTTGCGTGGGGCAGGGCCAGAGGGGGGCGCCGCTGCTGCTGGCTGCAGGGCTGAGACTGCTGGCTCGGGTGCCTGTCCGTGAACCCCCCTGGATCCATCCTCTCCCGTGCCCTGCTGCTGCTGCTGCGGCGGCTGCTGCTGCAGCTGCGGGTGCTGCTGCTGCTCGGACTGCTGCCCCACCTGCTGCGCCTGCTGTGGCTGCTGCGCCTGCTGTGGCTGCTGCGCCTGCTCCACGAGCTGCGCAGCCGCCGCCTCAATGCCGCCAGGACCAGCCGCCAGCAGGGTGTGCAGGTGTCGCCACATCAGCGGCGGGCTGAGGCCGCGCGACCATGACTCCTCATCATCTGCCGCCCCCGGGAAGTAGCGGTAGCTGACGCTCAGGGGCTCCTGGCCGGGGCGCTCTGCGTGGGATTGAAGACAGTGGGGCAGAGTTCAGGGGTGTTATTGCACGAGGTGGATGGAGTTTGGCTGGAAAATCCGAGCAAGCAACGCCAAGAAAACCGTGCTTGGCTTAGATGCAACACCATGACTTCCTGGGTGAATGCTCCATTCCCACCTGGCGGCAGTTGGAGGCAGCGCGTGTGCCGGGCCGTGGTGGCGGACGCCCCAACCAGCACAATTGGGGTGAAGCCAAGGGCAGCAAGCTCTCCCTCCTCGCACTGCCATGCGTCAGTGTCCTGTGGGGCAGCAATCGTGGGGATGCAGGTACGGGGCATCTGGTGCAGCCAACACATATAAATGAAGGTGTTGCAATGCAATTGACGCGCATCGGCGACAGATAATGCTTCCTAACGCAGTACACAAAGCGAGGGAGCTTGCCTGGCTAACCCAGACGCAGCGCAGCGGCTTGCGAAGCGTGGTCACCAGGGCAGACAGGTCGGCTCCCACCTGCAGTGCAGGCAAGGTAAATTTGGGGTTTTATCATCAACAGGACAGGCCACCAGGGCATACAGCTCGGCTCCCACATGCAGGGCAGGCAAGGTTCCTTTGCAGTTTGTTTTTGTCAAGCAGGAGGGGCGGGCCGAACGATGACAAACCAGTGGGCATGCCAGAGGAGTCCACAGCGCGCCAGGCAGGCAGGGCGGATGGACTACCTTTTCATGCCTAGAATTCACGCGGTGGCCCAGCGACAAACACAGGCAGGCAAACGTAGTGAAAAGTGTGCTCTGCCCACCCCCAGCAGCAAACGTAGTGAAAAGTGTGCTCTGCCCGCCCCCCGTACCTCCAGCAGTTGGTCTGTCCAGCCCTCCAGCCGCTGCCGAATGCTGTTGGCCTCCACTTCCGACACCCAGGGCGGCAGGTGCACCTCACAGTCCCATGGCTCTGCTGCTGACGAGGCTGGGGTGGCTGCTGGCGCTGCAGCTGGTCCTGTCGTTGCCACACCTGCTGCTGCCGTGCCATTGGCCGCCGCCACTCCACGCGTATCCTCTGCTGCGGCAGCAGCCCACTCAGCAGCTGTGGCTGCTACTGCTGCTGCTGCTGCTGCTGCTGCTGCTGCTGCTGCATCGCCAGCAGCGGCGCCGCTTTGGTTGCGCAGGCGCGCCACTGCCCGGTTCATGACCGCTGCCCAGATGGGGATGGTCTTGGACATTGCATCGGGGAAGCGCTGCATGCGCCGGGGCAGCAGGGCGGCAGGGCGGTGTTATCAGTCGCGTTGCCTGTGTAGACTGGCATCTTGCTACTGTCAAAAACGCTGCTTTGGGCAAACCTGCAGCCACAACTCTTGACCAGCAGCGCACCTTCCCACGCTTAGTGGCATCTACAATGATGCAGCCACCCGCCGCCGCCGCCGCGGCTGCCACATGCAGGTTGAGCCGCACTGCAGGGAGGCAGGCAGGGCGAGGAGAATGGTTCGCGGCACTAGGCCTAGCGCAGCCAGGCCAGAGCTGCCGGACTTGGGTCAGTGCAGGCCGTAAATGCAAGTGGTGTGTTAAGGTGACGCTGCCGCCTCAGCCCCCCTTNCAAAGGTCCCCATCCTGCTCACCTGTGCTGAACGACCACTGCAGGGAGGAAAGAGGCGCAGAGGGCTGATTGGTTTGCATTGGTGGATGATGTTGCGAGACCCTCCAGTTCACACATTACTCATGCAGCAGCCTCTGTGCATGCCAGCGCTGCGTCACAGCGGCAGCACCATGGGCAGCACAACCGCCTAAACCACACAAAGTTCCAGCCAGGGAACGCACGTTGTTGTTGTGGCCGTCTGTGGACTTGAAGTAGCAGGTGTGCTGCAGCGGCGGCGCCACGTACCACAGCCCGCAGCGCAGGTTGGCAAACAGCGGCAACGAGGGGTAGCGGCCCGCCACCTGTGGGTGGGTGGGGGCTGTGATTTGCTCAGCGATGTTGCACCAGGTGCCTGGCTGACGTGACGGCAAGCAGTGTGAACAGCCGTNCGCCTCCGGCAGGACCCTGCACGGTTATACAGCGGCTCCCTGCAGCCAGAATAAAACCTCCAGGTCACTGCAAGCACCAGCCGAGACGCACATACCTGCTGCACAAACTGGGCGTCGTGTGCGATGGAGGCCACGCAGCAGAACATGGAGGCCTCCTCCCGCTTCAGCGCCCGCAGCACCGCATTCATGCTGGGCGCCTGGTTCAGGCCCAGCACCAGCTCACCCTCCAGCCCCTCCATGGCTGCTTCGGAGCGAATGAGGGGACAGGTGGGGCAGCAAATTTGTGGCGGTGGGCAGCGGCAGCGGCAGCGACAGCGGCGGCGCGGCGTTCAAGCGAGGCGCACACTGATTGACACAACTGCATGCGCTATAGACAACTCCTGGACGGTAATGCGGCGTCCAGCACCGGCTGGCAAGCACGGAGGTGGCGCCGGCAAATTGGCGTCGCGCGCTCAGCTCACCCGCGCACTCGGTACTCTACCCAAACGATTGAAAGAACTCGTGCTATTGCAAGCGCTTGGAGGGGGCTTGATTGGTCGCTGCCTCCTTCCATGCAGCCAGCGCTTCTCACCAGGCGTGACGGTGGCGTCCTAGTGGTAGCGGGCAGAGTTGCACAATAGCAGACACTTTCCACCCAAACTTGGAAGACTACCAGATGTCATGGCCATGTGCGGATTGAGAGAAAAGTTGAGGTCGTGGGCCAGAACCCAAAGGCACCGCATTTCGGGCGGCCATCGACGCGCGTGTGCCGACAGTTCCTTCCCCAGCATCTTGCACTGCCCATGGATAAGCGCTGGTATAGGTGCATCTGCTTGTCGGACGTGGCTGGGGGTGGGTGTGGCCCAGCCAGCAGTGGGGGCGTCAGCAGCTCGCGATCTCATGCGCCTCTTGCCGCTGTCGGCGGCACCGCCAGCGGCGCCGGAAGGAAGGTGCATCCAGCTGAATCGTGCCGTCGCCTGCGCGCCCCGCGTTTCGACCGTTCTACAAAGCCATCCCACCGCTCAGAGCCGGCCCAGCTTAAGTACACAGCCGTCGCAAGGTCTGCGCCTTCATCGTGAGCAGTCAGGCACGTGCCCCGCTCTCAAGCGCTTGCTACGAGCACGATTGATCGGATCAAGCGCGTTTGCGGGCTGCAGGCAGCGCACGTGCAAGCTCGCTCTCGGTATCAGCTCGCGGCGCGATCAAACTCTCCGCACCCGCCTTCCAGCCCACAAGCAACGCACAAACAAGCTGCGCTGCGCCCCGAGGCGCCTGAAAACCGTCCCTGTGCAAGGCCGCCGTTGGCGGCGCCGCTGCTGCCGCCACCCTTGCGCCCCCTGAACCCATCTAGTTCTTGTCCCACCCGCTGCCTCGATCTATTGCACCCCGCCGGCTGCCATTCACGCAGGTACACCACTCCCTCAGCCACTGAATCAACCACAACCATGGGCTTGGTGCGCCAGCTCATTGTTTCCGCCATCGACGCCGCTCAGCGGCCCGCGGCGGACGCCCCTCCTGCACCGGCTGACGGCCACGCAAAGGAGGCAGCCGTGGGCACCAAAGACGTGGCGCACGGCAGCGAGGACTCAGGATACAAGCAGTGAGCTGGGGGTGGGTGCTGGGGCTGGGGGCTGCGGAGGTGTTTTGCATTGCCTGGCCCACCCGGCCTGCATCTGCCACCCCGGGTGTCCCGCTCCCACTCATGCCGCTCACCGCTGTCCTGCTCCTGAACAGGTGTCACCCACCTGCATGCCCTCTTTACCCAACACCTCCCTGCCTGCAGTGAGGCGCCCAGCCCGTATGCCGCTCCCGCCCCCGCCGCCGACATGGGGCGGCACGGCCGCAAGCGTGGGGGCCTGAAGGACCCCATCAAAGCCGCGCTGGTGAGCTGAGCCTTGGTCTCTTTTGCAGCTCGTTACAGCTGCTAGCACAGCACTGCGACGTCCTTGTGCTGCTGCCATGACTGCGGTGCAGCGGTCTTTGGATCACACACTGCCCAGCAATCGTAAGGCTCCCCAGGGGTGTGTCCGCTCGTGCGTCCGGCACCCTCGGCTCGCACATCCATACCTTGTGGCCGCTGATGCTCCATTTTTCGTTTTCCGGCTTACCCGCAGCGCCCGCTCAAGGGCTACGAGTCGGAGGGGTCCTGCAGAACCTTCCTGCGCTACTTCAACGCCTGCGGTGAGCCGATGGTGGTTGCATTATGGTACCAAACCACTTACTTTCACGAGCGAGGGTGAGCAGCGGCGGAGGGCGATGCCGCAGTGCAGAGTCGAAACTATACATCGACTCATAGGCACACTGCACTAACCCATCTCGCTGCCATGCTGCAGGCATGGCCAAGTCGGTGGAGCGACGGCGACATATAGATGTTGCAATGACATATCCCCGCCCGAACTATGCATGCAGACACTGCACCATGGCCTCAACCAACCCAGGCTGAGCACCACCACCCCTGCTGCAGGCATGGCCAAGTCGGCGGAGCAGCGGCGCACGCAGGCGCTGGATGTGGCGCAGGGCCTCGCCTTCTCGCTCATCATCGTTGGTGTGAGCTGAAGGCGTTGGTTGTTTCATGCTTGCTGGATGCCATGAAGTGTTTTGTGTGGATGTTGAGCAGGGCCTCACCTTCTCGCTCATCATCGTTGGCATGAGTTGAAGATGNAGATGTTGGAAGATGTTTGCTGGATGCATTGCATGCCTGGGAGAGTTTGTGTGGATGTGGAGCAGGGCCTCGCCTTCTCGCTCATCGTCGTGGGTGTGAGTTGAAGATGTTGGAAGATGTTTGCTGGCGTGAGGTAACCAGTGCGTTTCGTGTCATCTCTCATATGCAAGCCTGTCCCCCTCCTCAACCACGTGTCCTCTCNACCCCCCTGTCACCCGCAGGCCATCCTCTTGGGCCTGTCCGCCAGCTGCAGTGTCTTCTGTCGCCTTGCAAGCCTGAACGAATCACTCAAAGGCACCTTGCCTCACCTGTGTGCCGCTCCCACCCCCTTCTCTACAGGCCATCCTCCTGGGCCTGAGCGCCAGCGGCAACTTCATCTGTCAACCTGCCACTTATCACCTGTGTGGCGCTCCCACCCCCTTCTGAACCGCAGGCCATCTTCCTGGGGCTGAGCGCCAGCGGCAACTTCATGGGAAGTGTTGAGGAGATGAAATATGTGGGCACCTACGCTCCCGCAGTGGCCAAGGTGGGGGGAATGCTTGTCCAATGAAGCTGCTGCTGGGTGACAACAGTGCGGCGGCGGGCTGCAGCTCTGGCCACCTCTGCACCACGCAGCGGTTGGCGCTGCTCAGGCCAGGCACCCTGCTTTCCTTCCCTCCGCTCCGCACAGGATTCCGTCTACATCTTTGCCGGCAATACCAGTCGACCATTTTTCGCGTGCCGCCCCATTCAAAGCTAAATATTCCTCCTGTCCCCTGTCCTGAGCAGTATTCCGTCTACATCTTTGCCGGCATCAGCGGTGTGGTGGGCGCGCTGCTCACCCGCCGCGCCTGCACCCGCCGCACCTCCTTCCGCCTGCCCGCCTGCGTGCTGGCGGTGGCGGCGGCCGCGGTGCTGGCCAGCCTGGGACTGGGCTTCTACCAGGTGGGTGCACGAGCTGCTCAGTTTGCGGCACAGCCCCTGGTGGCTGATTTGCCTCCCTCAAATCTTTCACGCCTGCTGCTGCAGCTGTACAGTAGTGTGGAGCTGCCCATGGCTGATATTTCTCCCTTCAAATCTTCCCACATCTGCCCATACAGCTGGACAAGTCTGTGGAGCTGCACAGCCCCTGGTGGTCCTACCTGCTCTCAGCCCTGGTGAGCTTCTGCAGCCCGCCATTGTGCTGCAGCCGGGCCCATCCTGCGCGTCTGCCCGCCGCTTTGGCGCAGTCCTGATCCCCTTGCTCACACACCTGTGCTGCCTTCCGTGGCCCTGTCCAAAATCCAGATGATTGTCCAGCGCTGCCTGTACCTGGTCATGCTGGGCTACCTGGTGAGGGAACCCTTGATCGACTGTGTGTCCCGATTGCTGCATGCTGCGCTGCCGCCACAGCCGCCTGCCCTGTGGCAAGCCGCGCCTGGCCTGCGCACCTTGTGGCACCACACTTCGTTCCTCAGTTGCCTGCAGCCGCCTCCCCCATCTTCCTTGGTACCCAACGGTTCCCTTCACCGGCCCGCCTGCAGCTCTACACGATGAAGGAGGGCAGCAAGGACGAGGCAATCAAGGAGCAGATGATCACCAACCAGCGGGCGCACGAGGCGGCTCGCAACGGCGGCGCGCCGCCGCCGCCCCACAAGGGAGAGGTGCTGGTGTGAAGACAGTGGCAGGCTTCTTTGCATGTCGAAACCGAAACCCATTCGAGTTCATACTTGTGGCTTGCCCTGGGCGCTCGGGCGAGCGCATGCGCCGTGTCGTGGCGCCGCACCGCACTTTCATGGAATTGGTTGGGAAGGGTGCTGTTCGCGGCCCCCTTCTTGCGTCTTTGCACAGCTTTGCAACTCGATTGAACCTGAACCACCAAACCTTGATTTTCATGGCTTAAAACTTCGAAACACAGCCATCATGTTTTATTTTGCGGTCTTTTTTGCCCACCACCATCGCCTTGTTGTCTTATGCTCGAGCCTGTCTTGCACCTGCTGTCCCTGGCACCTGCTTGGCGCTTGCGCCCCCTCGGTGCGAGCCAGGTGTCCCGTACGTTCGGGCTGCCCCAACTGCTGGGCTAGCAGCAGTCCTGGTAACATGCCCATGCACCATACGTGTAGCTACTTCCACAGCTGATGAGCACAGGGCAGGATCTAGCAGAGAAACGCAGGGTGGAGCGCTGGCGGCAGCGGCGGCAGCGTGGAAGCAAAGAATCGCCTGCCGCCAAACCCCACCCTGCTTGCGTGAGATCGCCGCGATCACAGCTCGCCCCAAGCTTCGCTGGCCCGCAGCAAGCAGCGATGAGGAGGCTGGGCCGGCAAACGCTGCTGCGGCAGCTGGCAGCCGCGGAGGGTGGCTTTGCCAGCAGCTTGATCACGCGGCAGCTGCACACCACGCCGTCTGATGCAGTCAAGATGGCAGGTGCGCGCTCTGCCGCCGCCGCCGCCGGTGCCGCCGCCGCCGCTGCCCGGTCGCCGGTGAGCGACGCCTGTTGCCTGCGATATAACTCGGCAACCTCGGCATTGAGGTTGCTTGTACTGCTCAGCCTCCTGTCACACGCAGGGTCCGTCCTGCCGCTCACAACCGGCCGGTGAGCAGCTGGCGCAGCCGCTTGCGTGTTGATGCAGCTGACGGCGCTGCTGGACGCTCGCCCTTTGTTCCCCTGAGCCCCACATTTGAACTGCTCAGCCGTCAGTGCTGCTGCTGCGCATGCCTCCCTGCAGGCAGCGGCTGGTCGTGCTGGGCACAGGGTGGGGTGGCGCTCGGCTGGTGCGAGACATAGATCCAGCCAAGTGAGCCGAGGCCCGGTCTTGTTGGCTGGGCAGCTGCTCTGGTCGCACCTTGTTGTGAGGCAGCACGCAGCCATGTAGTGACATTTGCAGCCTTTACAAGACACCTCCTCCTCCT
>JADXDR010000253.1:0-16867 GCA_025026875.1 Chlorella ohadii
CTGCATGTCACACCGAGCCAGTGTCGGGTCTCCAACAGGCGCCACATCACATCTAGGGCGTGCGTGATCGAGTCAAACGGCAAGCACCAAGGTTTGGGCCAGCCGCGCACACTGGCCGCACCTTTGAGTAGCCAAAGTCGCAGATCTTGGCGCGGGGCGGGGTGCCGTGGCCCTCCAGCAGCGTGTTCTCCAGCTTGATGTCACGGTGGCTCACCACCTGTTGAGCACAAACAAAGGTTGGGCGACATGGTTCATGCTCTCTCAAGCAGCAGCACGTTCTCCAGCTTGATGTCGCGCTGGCTCACCACCTGGGCGTGGCTTGCAGGGTGTGCATGCGAGGCACAAACCTTTTGGATGCGACTCAAGCAAACTTGCCACTGGTCGGCACATCTCTGCTGTGCCCATGTGCATGCTGTCACGCAGCCAAGCGCATCTGTTCAGCTCGAGGGTCAGCACTCCTCAAACAGCACGGCCCCAAGCCTGCCCCACCGCCGCACCTTGCTGTGGCACCATGCCACGCCGCGCACCAGCTGCTGGAAGTAGAAGCGAGCCTCGTGCTCGTCGAGCCGCCCCCGTTTCGCCGTCACCACATAGTCAAACAGGTCGCCGCCGCTGGGAGGGGGGACGGGCGGTTTGGGGAGGGGGCAGGGAGGGATGGGTGAATTCACGGTGCCTATGAGCGCAGAAACAAGCAGGTGGTCCTTCAAAGCAGCTTGCAGCCCAGGAGTTGGCGTGAGCAAGCCTGCTGCGGTCAGGCCGGCATGCTACATGCGACAGTCGGCAGGCTCACCCTGCAAACTCCATCGCTATTCCTAGATGGGTGGTGGTCACAAAGGCCTGCGTACTAATGAAAGATGAGCATGTAAGCTGGCACCCAGTGCGCTGGCGTAGCTGGCAGTGCACACCAGCCTCACCTGCCGCCCAGCACCCCTGGCAACCCGACCCCGGCTGCGACACACCCAAGCCTGCGCAGCTGACCTCTTTGAACTGCACAATGTTTGGGTGGCCGCTCAGCTTGCGATGGTTGAGCAGCTCGCGCTCCACGTTGTGGTCCACCTGCGGCAGGCAAGTTTGGGAAGTTAGAACTCACGTTTTGATGCTGAATTGACAGCTGGAAAGCAGGCCCGTGATGTGCATCCCTGGTGGCCACGGCGGCAAAACAGGTAGCACTACAACCCCCAAGCAAGTGGCTCACATCTCGCAGCGCGATGTACTTGATTGCCACCAGCTCGCCGTTTGCTCTGTCCCGCATCAGCTGAGCCGTGCCAAAAGCGCCAGACCCCAGCTCCTTGACCTGCATTCGACGGCAGCGCTCTCAAAAGGATGCCACCCACAAAGCAGCAGGATGGTCCGGCGCCTGTGCACATGCGCAGCCCGTCTGCAGCTTGGCTTACCCACTCATACCGCGGGCCGTAGTCCAAGGCACCCTGCGCCATGGCTGCTGGGTGGTCCACTCCCCGCAATCTGTGGGCAGAAAGGAGCAGGTCGGCAGGGTGTGGCGGCGGCGGCAAGTAGTGGCGGCAGCAAACCCCTGCGCGATCAGCGGCGTTCGCGCGCGCATGTTCGTCATTGGCCGTTGTTCTGCCGCACAGCCGCTCCGCCGCAAGCCGGCAGGCCCTCACCAGGTGGGAATACTGGGACGAGAGGCAGGAGGCCCGCGGGAGGCGCGGTGTGAGTTTTGTTAATTGATGCTGGTGTTGTGTTGAGGTGCAGACGGCAGCCCTTCGCGCTGCAAGGCAGGCGTCGAGGGTTCCACGGCTGCAGAAGCCTTCTTGGCAACGAGAACAGGCGATCCGAGCTCAATCGACTGGGCGCGTTTGCTGGGGAGAGGGCCAAGGAGCAGCAACCCTAGCCAGCACGCCGCAGCGCGGCGGTGGCCGGCTCGACAGGGGCCAAGCTGCAAAATCCTGACTGGCTGGTTTGAACTTTACATCAGCAACCAAAATGTGCACTGGCACCGTCACCAAAGCCTGGCGAGTGCTGCCGCCCAGCTCCTGCCGCAGCATGTCACGCCCTCACAGCCTGCTGACCGCATGCGCCGGCGCCTGCAATGCCGCATGCACGATCTGCACAATCCGCTCCGCCAGCTCGTCTGCAGCGCATACAGCAGGGGCAGCATAGAACAGGGTTGACATGCAAAGAGGGTGGAATGCTGCGCTGCCTGGGCAGCCATCGCCATGCACCTTCCAGCACCTAAGTTGGTACCTCNAGGCCTCATNGCCCCCCTCGCTCACCCGACTGCGCCTCCGACACACAGAAGGCATGCGTCTGCGTGTCCACCCAGTGGCTCTCCACTCCCGGCACCTCCCGGTGCAGCAGGTCCCACTTCCATTTCTGCGAGCGGTGCCGGTTGCGGGGGCCGGTGAGGGCGCGGTGAGGCTGGCTGGGCGCTGTCACAGCCAGGCAAGCGATGCACCAGCTCGCTGCGCGTACTTTGAACCAGGTGTCTCCAGGCGCCACGAAAATGGCAAAGCGCGGCCCCAGATCTTCTATCAGCCACCAGTCGGCTGGGGCGGCCAGCGTCTCGAACTCAGTCAGGCCCATGTACAACCCATTCTCAGCCGAGGTGGCGCTGGTGAACACTGCGGGGGGCAGCCAGGGAACGGCAAAGCGAACAGGTGAGTAGTGCTTGTGGCTGTTCAAAATGCCAACCCTATCTCGGCTGCGCAAGTGGGCTGTGCCAGCAGCGAAGTCATGTCAAGTCTAAATTCCAGCCAGCCATAGCCCGGCCTGCTCAGATTTGGCCCCAGCACAGAGCACACGTCTGCTTGCGTACCCTTCACAGTGGTGTCCACCGCATGCGGCTCCAGCTGGGGCACAACCAGGCGCACCAGCGCGCGGCGCAGCCCAAACGGCAGCGCGCCCACGCCGCCAGCCAGTCGGGACAGCAGCTTGTGGTGGCGCGTGAGCTGTGAAAGTCGCCGCTGGTGGCTGCAGTCGGGGTCCACTGCAGGCAGATGGGTGGGTGGGAGGCAAGCGGTGGAGGCACGTTGCTTGGGCAGCACAGGGCCAGCAAAGCACGTTTCCCATTAAGCAATCGTGGGCTAGAGGTCAGTGCGGCAGCTGCATGCGTCACGCAGCATGCATTCTGCTCCAACCACCCAGCAGCCAGCACACAGAGGGCGCACCGGTGAGGAAGGGGTACAGCCCGACGACTTTTACAATGTTTGAGGCCGCTGCTGCACCTTCATAGCTCGAGCTGCCACCCCTGCCGCTGCCGGTATGTTCCGCGCTGCCGCTGGCTGTGCCACTGCTGGGCGGCACCCCTGCCTGCCCCTGCTGCTTGCGGCGTGCATCCACTAGCTCCTCCTGCATGCTCTGCATCGCCGCATCCTCCCTGTCATCCCAGCCAGCCGACTCCTGCGCAGCCGTGGCAGGCGCCCCTGGTCCTGCTGCCGCTGCTGCTGGTCCTGCTGCCGCCGCTGGCGGCTCGTCAGGGTGCTCCCAGTGCTGCCGCGCCACGGAATCGACCGCGGCAGTGGCTGCCTGGCTGCTGTACAGATGGTGGTTCTCCAGGCGGTGCACGGCATGGATGCTCATGTATGTTCCTGCAAAGGGAGGGCACAGTGGACTGTTCAGCACAGTGTGACGGGAACAGCAAACGAGCATGCAACAGCAAGGCACCCGCCCGCGCCCTTACCGCTCCCTCACCGCTGCCCCGCACAGCAGGCGGCGCTCACCAATGCTGTGCGCCAGCACTACGACTGGAGGGCGGCCTGGCCCCACAAACCTCTCCCGCAGCAGGTCGACCTGAGCAGTGGAGGTGCGAACAACATCTGAAGCTTGGCCACAGACGTGTGCTGTGCCACGAAGCGACAGAGGCAGTCTTGTGCAATGAGCGCATTGGGACTGGTCAGCAAGGTACCCCTGCCCAGCAGCAGGCAGCAGAGGCCAGCACACCTTGTGCGAAATTTGCTCCTCCAGAGAGAACACACGCCCCTTGGGCGTCAGCCCCGAGCCGTCCTGGGGAATGGCAAAGGGAGACCGAGCCAATCAGCGTAAGAGGCACACCGTGCCTTCCCCAGCAACATGGACGCCAGTTTACCGCCATGCTGTGAATTGCTGTCCTCACCATGCCCAGGTTGGACACGCAGACCACGCCCGCCTGCCCGCCCAGCCGCCGGTGCAGGCTGTGCATGAAGGGGGTGTAGTAGGGCGCGGCGCCTGGGTTTCCTGGAATGATGAGCAGCTGCACACGCGCAGGGCCTGCAGGTAAGATCGGGGGATGCAGCCGTAAATCAGGGTGAATTGGCGGGCTGCAAAGCGACAGGAGAGCAGTAGCACGGCAGACAGGCTGTAGGGCAAGCGAGCTCCCAGGCGCTCCCCGGCTGCTGCCACCATTTTCACACCTGATGCCGGCAGCTCCAAGACCTCGGTTGGCAGGCCGCCAACCTCCCACACTGTGCTGGTGAGCTGCGGTATGGTGGACGCGGCCGAGACGGCGGCAGCGGTGGCGGCGGCGGCGAGGCCGCTAGGACGCCTTAGCGTATGATCAGCCGATGGCATCGAGCTGATCCGACTTCCCACTCGTTCAATTGTCCGCGCAATGAGGGCGCGGCGACCTGAGGAGGACGAACCAACCCGAGCCGCCCAAACTAGCTGTCCGCAGACTGTGCAGTGCATTCGATGCGAGACTGTCAATACTGGATCGCAGCTGCCAGCTGCCCCAAGTCCCTCGGATGCCATGCACAGTTGCGCGACCCCATGCCGAGCCAAGGAACGTAGGCGACGCAAAACTTTGTGATCTTGCATCTTGAAACATAGCGAGGCAGTGGGGAAGCGCACCAAGCGCTGCAGGGCTGCGCAGGCGCAGGTTGGCTCGCCGCCGCTCACTGGCTTCCTGTTCAGAGGCCGACGAGCGCTTCCAGCGATTGTGACTGAAGCCTCGCGATTGCGGACTCGGACGCCGCGGCCTTCTGAGGCCGCCACCACTGCCGCCGCCGCTGCCGCCGCCGCCGCCGCCGCCGCACAGCCAACATGCTGGACCAAGAGGACTGGCGTTGCCCGACCTGCTTGGACCTGCTTTTCAAACCGGCGGTCAATACGTGTGGCCATGTGTACTGGTGAGTGCACAGCGATGATGCAGCTGGAGGCCGATGATGTAGCAGCTGCTTGCAGGTTGTCTCGAGTAGACGGCCACGCATGTGCTAGCTGCCATGTCCCGTCCCTGCCCCGCACCGCTGCCTGCCTGCAGCTTTTGGTGCTTCCACCGGGCCATGAGCCCCTACACCCCCTCCACCTGCCCCGTGTGCCGCGCCAAGTACGGCCACCTGCCGGCGGTGAGCAGCCGGATGCCACTTGCACCAGCAGTCGTTCTGCAGCCATGCGGCAGGTGTTCCTGCACCCACAGATCATTTTGACAATGCAGCTGCTGGCTCAGACCGCCGTGTCGCGTTGCTCCACAACCACCATCCACACTGCTTCCGTCCACCCACAGATCTGCGCCAAGCTGCACCGCTTCCTGGCTGCTCAGTTCCCTGAAGAGTATGCTGCGCGGCGGGCGGAGGCGGAGGGTGAGGCGCACCCAGCCTACTTTTGAGCTTCCCGTGCCCTGCACGCCATGCTGCAGATTCATGCACCTGTGTTGGTTAGGATCGAAGGCTGTGTTGCAGCTGGCCAAACGGCAGCTCTTCTGTGGTGCATACACCGCATGGCTTGCATGCTGCACAGCAGCAACTTGGCACCCTTCGTCCTTGTGGCTGCAGCTGAGGAGGAGGAGAGCGGGGCTCAGTCGCCTGAGCCTGAGGCTGGCCCAGTGCCCCCGCCTGCCGCGCCCGGCGCCTGGCGGCCGGACCACTTTGCATGCGACAACCCCCGCTGCGGCAAGCTGCTGTGCCGGCCTGCGGTGCTCAACTGCGGACACAGTGTCTGCCAGCCCACCTGCCTAGGGGGCAGCGCAGCCGGCAGCCAGCAGGCCGCCCAGCAGGCAGCGTCAGCGGCCGGCGCAGCAGCAGTGGGCAGCCCAGCGGCGGGGCAGAGCACGGCTGCTAGCGGCGGCTGTAGCGCCCCCGCAGCAGCACGCTACGAGTGCCCTGCCTGCGGCATGGCGGCGGGGCAGCCGCCGGCGGTGTGCAAGCAGCTGTCAGACCTAGTGGTGGAGCTGTTCCCTGCTGAGAGCCGGCGGCGAGAGCAAGAGGTGGAGGCACAGCTGGCGGCAGCAGCGGCAACAGCCGGCAGCAGCAGTGGGGGTTGGCAAACTGCGCAGCAAGCAGCCCCCATAGCAGAGCAGCTGCCCGCAGGTATGGAGAGCGGGGATCCGGCCACACCGCACGCGTCGGCTGCCGAATCTGAGGGTGGTGCTGCTCCAGTGCTGTCCGCACTAGAGGAGCCGGCGCCGCAGCATGGCGGGCAGCAGGCGAGCGGCCCAGCTGAGGAGGGCGCTGAGCAGCAGCAAGGGCCGCAGCAGGGTCAGCAGGCGCAGCAGCAGCAGGTGCTCAGCCCCTCCCTTGCGTCGGCGCTGCGCCGGCGGCAGGCCGAGGGCGGACCCGCCTCTGCACTGGCTCAGCGGCTTGAGGAGAATCTGCGGCAGCTGGCCAGCGGGGACGGCTACGTGCACCACGGCGTGGGCTGCGACGCATGCGGTGAGGAGAGTGGGACAGGGGGAAGAGGGGAAGCAGGGAGTGGGCAGCGGTCGTACACAGGTGTTGCCGGCCTGTTTTGCTGGCTAGAAGCAGGGAGGCGGACAGTCCCTGATGTGAGCCTTCACTGGTGCCTCCCGCCCACTTATGCCTCCCAGGCCTGTATCCCATCAGCGGGCGGCGCTACCGGTGCCTGGACTGCCCCGAGGCAATGGGGTTCGACCTATGCGGGACCTGCATGGACCGCGGCGTGTCCGACATTGTGGGCAGGTGGGGCTGCGCCTCTGCACCGCACTGAGTGGGCTGATTTTACAGAGCTTGTGCTTTGAGGGCACTGCAGGTCCAAGAGATGTGCACCGGTGGCTGCCTGGCCAGACTTTTGGTGGATTGGTGGATCGAGCAAGTTGCAAGGTTCAGCCACCTGCCGCGCCCGTCTTGCTGTCCATTCGCAGGTTCAACCAGCGGCACACGCCGCAGCACCGCATGCAGCTGGTGCGCCCGCGCATCACAGCGATGCACATGCTGCAGGTGCGGCTGGTTGCTGCAGATGGGACAGGTTTTCGCATGCCTGGCCGGGGTGGGGGGGGTGATGCTCAGGGGGTGGAGGCAGTTGTGCAGGCCAGCAAGGCAGACATTGTGTGCTGCGATATGCGCTTGCCCCGTCAATGTGTAGCAAGTGCACCAGCCACCAATTATTGTCGCCCCGCGNCCTTGCCGCCGCAGGCCGCCAACCCCGAGCTGCCCATGCAGCAGCTGCTGTCGCTGCTGGAGCTGATGTGGCGGGACGACGACGAGGATGACNCGGGGCANGCAGGCGCAGCAGGGGCANGCAGGCAGAGCAGGGACAGCCGGCAGAGCAGGGCCAGCAACAGCAGCAGGGTGAGGACCAGCAGCAGCAGCAGCAGCAGCCGCAGCAGGGCCACCCTCAAGCCAGCAGCAGCCACGGCACAGGGGGCAGCGGGAGGCCTGTGGCACCAGGCGGGCGACAGGACGATGGCCATGGCGCTAGCAGCAGCAGCACAGGCGTGGGCTTTCCCCTGCTGCGCCGGGGCCCGCGCCCAGCATTTGACGGTCATGCCGTGGAGCCGTCTCCCTCGGCCTTTGCGCACTGGCACCCGCCGGCCGAGTGGGCGTCGGCGCAGCATGCGCAGCATGCGCACAGCGGCCCGCAGCATGCGCAGCAGGCGCAGCAGNCCGCCGGCGCANGCAGCANGCAGNCCGGCTCNTAAGCGCTGANGGCGCAGGGGCTGATTGATGATGAGCAAGAGGAGGGCCCTGCCTTGGTGCATGTGCCGCTGGACCGAGTGCTGCCACCGCGCCCGNCGCAGTAAATCGTGTTAGGCAGCTTTTNGGACTTGGCGCATGTGCTGCNTTTACACCTATCCCTTGGAAGCTTGCTGCACATNGGCGTTGCCCTAGNAGTGTAATGCACNAGCATAAATGAGAGTGGATGAATGCGAGAGAGCAGAAAGTCGGGCAGGCAATGAANTGAATGCAAAGGAAAATGAGCTGACCTGTAGCTGTTTGCATCAAGACATTTAAATCGAATTGTTGAACAGATATGCTGCTCAGCCGGCAACCGCACCCACGCCCTGTCATATCAACGCTAGCCGTGCGTCCCGCTCAGTGCCCCACCCTGCCGTAAACCTCCACCCGGTGCCTGCTGTCGATGTGGGCCTTGACAAACGAGATCTGGCCCGTCACATGGTCGCAGCGGGACCCAGGCCGCTTGTTGAAGCCGGGCACGTGGATGCGGTAGTCGCCCTTCTTCACCTGCGTGGGTTTTAAGAGATCAGGCGAAGCAGTCTCGGCMCAAGTGTGTCCCTTGGCAGATGTGGTGCTGTTTGCGCTTTGCGCTGTGTGTCGGCACATCTAGAGCCGCCAAGCTTGGMTGCAAGAGAGATTTTCACCTCCACTATACCACTCCCGTCCCACCTTCTTGCAGTTGCCCGACCCTGCCCGCTTGGGGTCGGCCACGCACAGGCGCGAGTACTGGGCAGGCATGTGTGGCGGGCTGCCAAAGTCGCCACCCCCCGAGGCCTGCCGGTACAGCGAGCCGATCACCTGCCAGGCATGTGTGTGGGGGTTGGAGCGAGGCGGTTGGGCCAGATACTTCCCCTTCAATGGAGCTAGTCGGCATTCGGCCAGGTGTGGGCCCTTCCAGATCTGATCACCACATCCGCAGAGCCACAAGCCCGTTCTCACCGTCCGCTCATGGTACAGCAGGTCCTTGGGGATTGCATTGCGGTTCTGCGGGGATTGGTACAGCAGGCAGCACAAGCTCAGGTATGACTGGGCAGAGTGTTTTCAGCTGACAGCTGCAGAGCTCACGCCTCCCCGATGCTCTTCCACAGCAGCACTCACCGTGTAGCCTGGGATGCAGTGATCGTACACAAGCTTGAAGCACTCCAGGGCGTCCTGCGGCCATGGCAGGAAATCGTAGGCTCACATGTGCCGGGATGGGGTCTTTGCAGGGGTGCGCAGCTAGCGCATCAGGCCGGGCCCCTGCCCCCTCGCCTCCCCTACACTGCTGCCAACCGTCACCCGCCACCGCTCACCTTACTGTCTCCCATGAACGTCTGGCAGGCTGTGCGCGCCGCTTCTGCCACCGGCCGGTGTGCCCCACTGATGGGATCTGGCGCGTTGCCCCGCTCAAACCACTGCTGCGCCCACAGGTCGGGGGGCATGCTGGAGTTGAGGGGCACCACCAGCCAGCCGGCGCACTGCAGGGAAGGCAGAGCGCAGAGGAGGAGGCACGGCATGAAGGGAGAGCAGGGACAAGGGCTTTGTGCTCAGCAGGGGCAGCGACACAAGGGTGCATGCGAATGCTCAACGGTTTGCACAGGCTCACCTTGTCGGCCGTGCCTGCCCAGCTGCCAAAGAAGTTGAGCTGCCGTCCATAGGCGCAGGGCGGCAGTGCGAGGGGATGTGTCTCTTCTGCCGCAGCCAAGCCTCGCCGGCCAGCGAGGGCCTGTCCTGCTGCTGCTGTGGGCCGCGCTGCTATGGGCCGCGCTGCTGTAGACTGCCCAGTTGCTCCGCCAGGCGCACGCAGATTGTAGAAAGTCGTGCGCTGCCCAGCGGCTGCACTGCCTGGCGAGTCAAACAGCCTGTTGCCCAGCCCAGCGTTTATTTCGGTGTACAGGTTTGCTGCCGGTCCTCCAGAGTGGTGGATGTTCAGGTCGCGAGCGCTGCCGCTGCTGAAGACGTTGAGCAGGGAACCGACAGTGGCAGACAGGTCATGGTTGAAGCGGGTGGCAATGTTGAACCTGCGCGAGAGAGGTGGGTTGGAGGATTAGAAGGGGGCCAGGCGGGGCAAACTGGCTGTGGTTTGGCATGGCATATCATGACAGTGAACGCATTAGTGCAAAAACGCAGCCAGAACGTGTCCATGCAGTTGCCTTGCCAAGCAGTGCTAGCAAGCAGAGGGCATCAACTGCACAGCCCACCTGGCCACCAGGACAGCGTGGCATGCCGACAGGGCAATGGCTTGGTGCCCCTCGCGCTGCCACACCGTGTCGTTGGCGCTCCAACGGGGCTTGGTGGTGCCCACAGTCACGTCTGCCGGCAGGGCGGAAGCTTCAGCTGGCATGCCTCAGTGATCGGTCAGCGAGGTGTGCAGTGTTGCGCCAGTAAGGTGCGCCGTCTGGGCTGCAGGGATTGCTGCCCTGCAAAGCTTGCGCTGCTCAGTTCCGCCGTGGCGTCTTCTGCTGGGTGGAGTCAACTGGTTGCTTTGCCTGGCCCCCAACCTCGACTCACCCAGCACTGAGGCATGGTCCACTCGGTCCAGCAGCAGCGCATTGTCGCTGTTCAGGACGGTAACCTGTGCATGGAAGGTGGGTGGCTGACCAACGACGGTCAAAGCAACTGCCTTTGGGTCACTGTGCCGTTGGCAACTTGCACCTGAGATGCGCCAGCGCGTCTCCTCATAACATTTGCCACAAAGGCCACGCATGGGCTTGCTACCAGCCAGCCCACCTGCTGCACCCAGACACTTGCAGCAGAGCTGATGTGAATTGCATTGAAGCCGCGGTCGGCTGCATGGGCGCCGTACTGACCAGAGCTGCAATGCACACAAGGTTGGAATGCGGTTGATGAGTGACACAACTGCAACAGGCAGGTGTAGCGCTGGCTGGACGACAGTGGCAGCAGAAGGCTAAGCGATTGCGACAATGCACACCCTGAACAGCTTGGCAGCCTCCCCCTCACCCAGTGAACTCGATTGTGAGCCGCTCCACTCCGCCGTCCGTCACAGTGGGTGCATAGCGATGCACGCTGCACACCCAGCTGTTGCTGCTGCCGTTGCCGCCGCAAGCAAAGGGCACAGGCCGGTCCAGCTCCACCCAGCCAGCGCCCACAGCCGCCACCCTGCAGGAGCAAGAGATATCAGCTTGGGATTACACCAGCGCATGTGCAGTGCCAGAATGCTGAATACCACCAACCCAAGCGGATGCTAGGAAAGCTCTGAAAAGCGGAAAGGGACGAGCCACACATACGCACTTGGCAGACGCCTGCCGCTCCTGCGCTCCCCGGGTTGCATACAGGCGAACCCACCGCCCCTTTGTCAAGCCTTCCGTGGAGTCCACCTGCGGGTCAGCAAGGCGGATGGTAACCACAACTGAGGCACCACTGCTGAGCTGCATGCCCGCCACGAGGCCATGCGGCCAGTGAGCAGAGAGCAAGCCAGCCCGATGCAATACCCACCGGGATGCGTGTGTCACCGGCTGCAACTGCTGCCGCCACTGCAGCCAGCCGTGTGTCATTGCGGCCGCTCCACTCCCGCTCGCCCTGAACGGTGATGAAGCCTCCGGCCTCAGCCCAGTGGGTGCGCACTGTGCCTGCAAGGAAGATTGGCAGTTGTTGGCACAAAGTGTGCTGAGCAAGCCTCGTGCACTCAGGCATCTGTGCAGCCGTGGCAACAGGCAGAACGGGCGAAGACCGCCTTGCGACACACCTGTACCATTCTGCGACAGGCCGCCCTCGTACACATCAGCCAGCGATGTGCCGATCAGGATGCGCGTCTTGTCTTCCTGTGTGGTTGATTGGCAGCGAAGCAGGTCAGCCCAGCAGCTCACTGCCCAGGCTCGTAAGCAAGGCCATCAACTTCCTTGAGCAGCCAAACGACACGGGCATGCGGTAGCCAGCCAGTTGCCCAGCATGCTCACCCCAGCTCCCCGCAGCACCACCCCGCTGCGTGTAATCATCAGCGGTGCAGACAGCCGGTAGGTGCCGGCGGGCAGGAAAACCACGCCCGGCTTTTTGTTGGCAGCGGCAATGGCGGCCTGCATGCCACGCGTTGTTGGGTATTGGTGAATCAAGTGAGCCGGAGTTTGCGGCAAGTTCGATGTTTTGACACCACTGTACATGCGCAGGACGTCCTCACACCTGAAGCGCCTTGGTATCGTCTGCTTTCCCATCTCCTTTGGCGCCAAATTCTTTCCTCACATCGTACATGGCGTTTGGGACGGGCAGCGGTGCATCGCTGTCTGCAGAGGGAGGACAGCTTACAGGTTGCCTGTTTTGCTGCGACGAGAGTGGAGCCAGGCCATGAGGGCGAACTTGCAAACACCCATGCCACGCATGCCTGCAGAGCGCATGCACCTCTGTATCCTGCACGGCTCCAGTCAACACCGCGAGCCGGCGGCAGTACTGCTGCGGTGGGCAGCCAGCGGCGCACTGGCGGCTGTGCCGCCGTGGGCGCCGCCGCCAGTCCTGCAGCGCATTGGAGCAGTGTTTCGGCGTTCCTCTCTGGCTCTGGATCCGCCGCCAGCATGCTCAGCGATGCCCACGTGCTAACTGCTGAGCCACGCGGCCTAACTCCCCACACCGACCTGCGAGCAGCGCCAGCAGCAGTGCCATGGTTGATCGCGCCATGTGCATCTGTAATAGGAAACGCTAGGCAGAGCCCCCGGGGCTGCAGTCAATGCACAATGCCAAAACCCTGCTGCCTGGCGGCAGCATGTGCGGCACCATTCACCGCTTGTTACGATCGCAGGGACAGTGCGGACATCTCTCATCGTGTGCAAGAAGGTCTGGCTCAGGCCGTCGCAATTTGAGCCTGCTCGTTTGAGCCTGCTCGACCGCTGCAGCGCTGCCCCGCCCACCATTTGCTTGCAGAAGTGAGTAACATGCAATTATGCATGCGGGGGCCGCCTGAGGTGCAGCACGATCACCGCCGCCGCCGCACCTCCTCAACCGCTGCCGCCTTGACCCCGCTGAAGATCGGTCCTTTCCCCGATGCAGAGGAGCCCAGGCTCGTCCTCCACAATCGCCATGACCAAGCCTGAGCCAACGCGGCTGGAGGACCGGTTCGAAGCGGATGGCCTGCACTACCTGGGCGGCGAGAGCCGGCTTGAACTGCTGCGCCAGGCGGACGTGCTGCTGGAGGGCGGCGGCTTTACCCTGCCAACGCACCGCTGCATTCTCAGCAAGGGCAGCAAGGTGTGTATGGATGGGGCAGGCAGGGCTGTGACTGTTCCTAGTGACAGAAAAGTTCCACTGGACGTTTTGGGCCGGTGGGCTGGTCTGCAAGCAAACTGTGCTGCTGTTGCAATACTGGTTGCGGCCGCAACCACCGCCTGCCTCCCGTATGCCCCTTCTCTGCGCAGGTGCTTGCCGCGCTGTTTGAATCGGTGCCGCCAGCACGCGAGTGCAGTGAGCCCGCGCCAGCCAAGCGGCAACGGGTGGATGACGGCAGCGGGGACAGCCTGGGCGTCCCGGCTTCGGGCACCCTTGCAGCCTGCACGGTGCTGCGCACGCCCTTCTCAGACTTCACCAAGCCCACGGTGGTGCTGCTGCTGCACCTGCTGTACAACTCGCACCGGGCGGGCCGCGTGGCGCGCTTTGCTGTGGGCAAGCCCAGCCTGGTCAGCGAGGTGCGGGCCAGGCATGGGGGCGATGCAGTGCCGATTTCGCGGCACACGCAGGCTTGCCTTGGCTGCTGGCGTGCGCTTTGCAACGAGTTGCCCTGCAGTTCATGCCCTCAACCCCAATCCAGCCACCTTGCACGATGCCACCCACCCTGCTGCCCGCAGCTCATGCGGCTGTGTGACGCGCTAGACGCACCGCGCGCGCTGCGTCAGCTGGACGCGGGCCTCGAGGCGGCGCTGCAGCAGCCTGGTGACACCCTGGATTGCAGCGATGAGGAGGAGGGTGATGCCCTGACTGAACCCGACTGGGACGTGGACAGCGAGCTATTCCTGCTTGACACGCTGCTGTTTGCTGAGCGCTGGCGCGAGCAGTGCCCGCGCTGGTTTGGCGCCGCAGCGGCGCGGCTGGGCGCGTGCCTCATGGATGTGGCAAACTTTGAGCAGACGAGAATGCCCATGCAGGTGGGCTGGTGCGCTGATCAGTGCAGCCAGCTGCGCAGCCTGAACCTGAATGATAGATTTTCAAGCCCAGTTGTGATGAGAGAGCTGCATGCGACTTAGACATTGTCAGAATACCTTGCCGCTTGCCCATGTGACCGTTCTCCATTGCTCACCCTTTCAGTTCTGCCTCTTGCGCTCCCACAGCGGCTTCTGGGCATGCCTGTAGCCCGCCAGCTCAAGCACGACACCCTGCTGCTCGTCATGAGCTGCGGGGTGACGTGCATGCGACAGGCCCTGCTGCAGCAGCCCGAGCTGCTGGGCAGAGTGCAGGACCCCGCTCCCGCATTTCAGTTCATGCGCAACTTGCGTGCATCGATGTCGGGTGTGGTGAGTAAGTGGCGCATTGTGATGCATTGGAATTTCGGAGGCACATTGTGTGCGATTCTGGCTGGCTGGCTGGCTCAGCTGCGCAGCACACCGCTTCTCAGCCAAAAACGCCCACTGTCCGCCCGCCGTTTGCAGCTCAAGTGCCTGTACCAGCCCAACGGCGAAACAAGCGCCCTCACAACCATGACACAAGGCCGGCAGGCGTGGTGAGCTGCGCTGCAGACTGAGACCGGCCTGAGTATCACACCTGTGCATCGCTCGCACCCAGTCTCGGTCACTCCAGATGGCAAGCTGGACGCATGCGGCATCGCTTATGGCTGCGTGCCCTTTGCTTGTCTGCAGCTGCACCTGTGTCAGTTGCCTCCCTTCCTTGCCGCTCCTCACTTGTTCTGCAGGCAGCTGAGCGTTGCCATCCCACAGGACCGCTCCAACCTCTACCTGACTGTGAAGCGGGGGCGCGGGTTCGAGATCTTTCACAAGTGGTCTGGCTACCGCCAGCTGGCAATCCGTGCACAAGTGCTAAGCTCCTCCGGGCATGATGTCATCACAGGTGCGATGGCAGGCCTGGTTGCAGTGAGTTGAATAGTGCACTGAGAGCTTCTGCACATCTAGCGCTGTGTGGGCGACCTATTGCCACTGCCCTACCACTGCAGAACACGCCCTGGAGTTTGGTCACGCTGAGCTGCGCGGCAGGGAGAGCCTTCGGTCCGCCACCCCGCTGGTGTCAGTGGCAGGTGCAGCCCTTCTCAGTGTTGCTGGCCTACATGCATGCGCTGCCTAGGAGCAACACTGCTGAGCTGCATCATTGTGTGCCCCCACAAGCTCACACTGGCATCTTGCAAAGCTTGAATGTTCAACACGCTGCACACTGAATGCCTCCACTCCCTCCCTTCTACTGCTGCCTTGCAGACCTGGAAGATGACCAGAAAGGCCTGCTCAGCGACCGGCAAGAAATCGCAATCCAGCTGCAGGTGCAGGTGACCTGCTTGGACATGTAGTGACTGGCCTGGAAAATACATGGCATGAAGTGATCGCTTGCTGTGCTGCCCAGCTGCCCTTCCTGCCACTCCGCGCTGTGCTTCACTGTATGTGGCCGCGGCTCTGCCTGCCTGGTCACTTGTAACTTTACACGGCTCAACGTTCAGTTGGTCAACAGCCAGGACGAGCCTCGCTCAAAAGTAACAGGCCGGCGCAAACCCGGCGTCAACACCCACGCAGCCAGCGGCCAGCCGCTCAGCTACTGCTTCAGGCCGGGTGGGAAGGAGGGTCCCGCGCCCGGCGCCGGCGCCTGCGTCTGCCCCTGCTCCAGGAATTGGTTGAGCAGGCGGACGGTGGAGGGGCAGAAGCCGTCGGCGGCGGACACCGCGCGGTTGGCGGAGCGTGCCTCCTGCACCTTGGCCCGCACCTTGTTGGCCAGCACCTGGGGGGATGAAGGAAGGGGGGAGGGTGCAGCAGGGAAAATGAGATCGGCAGGGAGGGGAAGCAAAGGATGACGGGGAGGGAGCAGCAAAAATGGTGTGAGCTGGAGGCGTGCAGTCACAGGCAACAACACACCAGGTCCCAGGCATGGCAGCAGCAGGGCCTNCCCCTTCCACCTTGCCCAGCTCCACGCCCCACTGGTCGAACGAGTTGATGCCCCACACAAAGCCGCTGGTGGCGATGCGGTGCTCGTACAGGCTGCGGCAGGGGCCCGAGGCATTGGTTGTGTGATGCGCCAAGCCCTCTAGTCGTCAACACCAACTAGCAATGCCAATCAGCAAGCACAGCTGTAGATCGCCCCGCTCAGCAGCTTGTACCAGCGCCAAAGCTGCAACCCAACATCCGCGCAGCTGGCGCCCACCTCAGCAGCTGGCCCAGCGTGAACGCGTTCAGCTCTGGCAGCAGGATGCTCAGCGACGGCCGGTTGCCTGCGGGCAGGTGGAGGGGGGCACAAGAGCAGGTGTACATTTCTGAGATCGCCATCAGTCAACTCAGAGCAGACCACACCAACGCTGCACCAGCCAGCCTGCCTCGGACCCTCTGGTCACCCCACGCACCCGTGAAGGTCTTGTGCGGCACCAGGTGCTCCGGCACGCCCTCCGCCCGCAGCGTGGCGGCGTCCTTGCCCATGGCCAGCGCATCCGGCTGCACGGGTGGTGCAATGGGAATGGCGAGGGTGTGGTGAACGGAATCGAACGAGCAGCGGACTGCTGCCTGCTGCCTCCGTTAAAGTTGGACATGGCATCTCGCCCAGCGCCGTGATGTGGAGCAAGCACTGCCACAAAACTTTCCATTGCGCAGCAGAGCGCACAGCGGGCGCACCTGCGCGAAGAAGTTGCACATCAGCTCCTCGTGGCTGCTGACCTTCTCACCCTGTTGTGGAGTGGCATAGCAGGCGGCAGGTGTTCAGGGTTTGATCCCGAGTGCCCAAGGCAGTGGCCGGCGCAGCCCCTGCCTGGACAAATTGCAGATCTGCCTGCCTGCTGCCTTTGCAATAACCAAACTGCACCAAACCCCTGCTGCCTTTGCAATAACCAAACTGCACCAAACCGCCCGCTACTGGCAACCCCTCAACGGTAACTAGGCACCCACCCTCCCTCTCCCACCACCCACCTG
>JADXDR010000253.1:27395-39259 GCA_025026875.1 Chlorella ohadii
GCGACTTGCGCACAAGTTGGGGCGGGCCCGAGGGCGGCGCCGCCGCCGCCGCACCCACGTCGCAGGCGCCGCTGTATGCCGCTGCCTGGTGGTCGAGCAGGCGGGCCGAGGCGCAGCGCAGCACCGCACGCGGCGAGGCGTCGTCCCCAGAGAAGGCCGGAGTGATGCTGCCGGAGCCCGCCTCGCTGACTGCAAAGCCGCTGGCGGCGCCAGAGGGCGCCCCAGTGCTGGCGGGGGCTGCCACGCTGCGTGCCGCCGCGACCGCCGTCAGCGGCAGCTGCGCCTCGGGTGAGGCGGCGCGCGGCGAGCCGTANGGAGAGATNGTCAANSGTCGCGCGCCTTGGAGGGCAGCCACCTGGTTAGAGGGAAGGAGGGAGGAGGCTGATCAACTCAGATGCTGCTGGATAAGTGCGTGCTCTTAAACCGTGGGAGCGCCCCGATTCTCGGTCCCGCCGCGTACCGGAGGCAGCCCCAGCCCAGAAGCTGGCGCAGCAGCCACCAAAACCCAAAGCAAACCCAAGCCGCAGCGCGCTCACTTGCTCAGCAGGCTCTTGCTCTGGCGCCAGGGCGGCAGGCTGAGGCCGTGCTGCTCAAAGGCCAGGCTCATCTCGGAGCACAGCAGCGTGACGAGCGGCTCCAGGCGGGCGGCGGGAGCCACCATCACCTCTGGCAGCATGCCCAACAGGCCGCTGTAGCGCGCCGTGGGGTGGCTAATCTCAAACTGCTCCCGGAAGTGCGGCTGCGGGGGCGGGGAGGCGAGCGGTGGGGCCGAGTTGAGGCGCAAAGCGGCGGGACTGCATTGGCGCGCTGCAGCTGCTGATGCGCGGCATTGCGCTTGTCCATACATTGCGGCTGCCATACATTGGCATTGCCAGCACAGCCAAAGCAAACGCGTGGTCAGCGCTGAGTGCCAGCCGCTGCGCACCGACATGCCAGCCAATCGTACCAGCTGCTTGTTGGCGGGGCATGCAACCGCCACCGCCACCACCCATGGCGGCGCGCTTGCCCAGCTGCACCACTCCCCAACCCTTGCTGCTCACCTCCACTATGAAGTCAGTGCCATCGGGCGCGGTGACTACAAGGAAGGAGTGGCGCAGGTTGCTAAACACGGCAACGCCGCTGCCACCGCCCAGCGCCTGGCGCACCTGCAGGCGGCAATGCGACGGGCAGCAAAGAGCAGCAAGCGAAGCGGTCAGCACACTGTGATACTTAACATAACACATGCCGCAGCAGCAGAATGGCCGGCTGCGGCAGTCTGCAATGCGCCAACCGCTGCCGGCCCGACCGACGCAGCAGCTTCCGGCACGGTAACTCACTGCCACTCTGTAGCCGGCGGTGGTCAGCTTGGCGGCCAGCGCGACGCCATCCAGCTCGTCCTCCTCCGCCAGCAGGATGTCGCGGAATAGGATCACGTCACGCTCAAGCTGCAGGGGGCAMGCGCAAGCAAATGAGGGTGGGAGGCGGCGAGGGGAACCTGCGCCTAGTACGGCGGCAGGGCGRGACCGCGGGCGAGGCGGTGTATTGCAGGGCGTGCGGCGGCGGGCGGCCSCCCCMGGGCGTCCAGGCGGGGGCCTGGAGCTGGGTTGCGGTGGCTGCAGGCCCGGAAGGCGGGCCGCCGGCAAGTGAGGAGCTACGACCGGCGCCCATCGCGGCCCGTTGCCTCTCCTAGGTGGCCGATCGGGGGCATCGGGGCCTCACCTTGCTGTGGAAGCCGTCCTGCCCGGTGGGCGCCAGCAGCGGCTCCACGGCGGTCTGCAAGAGTGCGAGTTGCGCCGCCACGGCTGCGGCCTCGGCGCCCGTCCTGGCGGCCAGCAGTCCATCCTCGCACTGCAGCAGGGGCGGCGGGGCCGTCAGGGGGCTGTGCAGGACGGGGGCTCAAAAAGGTGGGCGCTCGCCGCGCCGCCAGGCCCGCCGCGCCCCCCATCGCACCTCCAGACTGAAGAGCAGGGTGTGTGGGGTCGCGCTCTGGGTCGCCGCAGCGCCTCGGGCCATGGTGCCCCCGCTCCCAGCCAAAACACACACGGTGGGCGGACTTCTCAAGCGGAAATGAGCATCGAGGAGGAGCGTGGAGATGTGGGAGGAGCGCGGGGAGGCGAAGAAGTATAAACTAAGATGCTGGGACCCGAGCCCCACCGAAGCTGCAAAGGCTGAGCAGCAGTGCATGAGTTTGTGATGCACGCCCTTTGCAGGCCTCTCTGTGTCATGTGGAGAACCGTGGGAATGCAATGAGCGGCTGCCGGGCGCTCGCAGGCGCGTGCCTCCTTCCCGCCGCAGCTGCCGGCCCGCCACCGCCTTGCCGCCGCTGCCACACATTCGCCACACACCAGCCCCCACACACTTCCTGTCAATCGTTCTGACTCGGTGCAGACAGTTGCAAGGGCGGGAGCGCCCCAAAGGAGGGCCGGCAGCCCAACTGGCAGCGGCCGGGTGCGAGCAGGGACCCGGCCGGTACGTCACCGGATTTCGACGCAGAAATATCGGACCCAGCAGGTGCCCCAACTGGCAGGCAGCACTCTCAGGGCCCCATCCTCTCCCACACAGTGGAACATCCCTTGCGGCTCCCCAAGCCGCTGCTGGCCGCCCGCCCGCCGCCGCGCCTGCGCTGCCGCCGCTGCTGCCGCAGGTTGGGACACATTGCCGGCGCATGCAGGCGGCCGCGGCGCTCACGCCCCGCTGCCGCCGGCTTCACCTGCCGCCCAGTCCCCGCTCTTGCCGCCGCTCTTGGCCAGCAGGCGCAGATCGGTGATGACCACACCCTTGGAGGCGGCCTGCAAGCATGGGGCAAGGCTGGCTCCGCGGCGGTTGGTTGGTGGTTGAGTCGCCGCACCCCCGGCGGTACACGTGTGGGGAAAGTCGGCAGCGCGTCTGTTGGGCAGGGGCGCTGCTGTGCCACATCGGTCGTCTCAGCCGGTCGTCCTCCCACTCCACAGCAGCTGCAGCACCAGCACCCTGCTTGTGGAGCAAGCAAGGGCTGCCAGCAGCAACCATCCCCACGCACCTTGCACATGTCGTAGACGGTGAGCGCCGCCACGGCAGCCGCAGTCAGCGCCTCCATCTCCACGCCTGTGGGGCCCACGGTGGTGGCCTCCGCCCGCACATCCACTGCCGCAGCCTCGGGCGCCAGCGACAGCGCGACGTGCACCTTGGACAGCAGGATGTTGTGGCACAGCGGGATGAGCGCGGCGGTGTGCTTGGCACCCATCACGCCTGCATGGGAGGCNGGGGTTNGGGGGTTGGGGAACGTGTGGGGGCAGAGTAGCAGCCGAGCTGGCAGGCAGTAAGGGGCACAAACAGTACAAGCACTACAAGGCCTGCATGGTGCAAGGCTCTTTTTCATGCAGATCGCAGCTGGCGCAGCAAGCATCAAACTCTGCCGGTGTGCTGCGCACCCGCCAGCTGCGCCACGGTCAGCACGTCTCCTTTAGCCAGCTGGTTGCTGGCCACCAGCTCGTACACGTGCTGGCCCAGCACAATGCGTGCCGCTGCCACTGCTGTCCGCACCGTGTCACGCTTCTGCAGCACGCGATTGAGGGTGGCACCAGACTTGGCACACGAGTGGGAGGTTCAGGCTGGCAGGGGCATCAGCAGCGGCGCTGCAAGCAACAGCACCAGCAGCTGTAAGCTCAAGTTTTGCACAGCGAGACCATGAACACTGTGCCACAGCCTCGCTCACATTGCTGACGTCCACCATGGCGGCCTTGCCGGCGGCATCCACGTGGGTCAGTCGGCTGCCGTCGTCGCTGCTGCTGCTGCTGCTGCTGCTGCTGCTGCTGCTGCTGCTGCTGCTGGCAAAGCTGCCATAAGAGCTGCCTCTACTGCTGTCATCGCTGCTGCTGCTTCTAGAGAATGTCCCACCCGCTGCCGCAGCTGCCTGTCCAGCTGCGCCATCAGCCGCGGCAGCAAGGTGCCGTGCTAGCGMGGCGGCGGCAGCGGAGGAAGCAACATCCGTGCCCTCGTGCTGTGCCGGCGGGGCMCCCMGCACACCAAACAGCTCAGAGTTGAAGTCTTGCACATCGTTCAGCAGCTGCCCGCCGCTGGGACTATCCAGCATGGCTGCCGCCGCTGCCACTGCGCCTGCGCCAGCATGACCAGGCTGCGGCTCATCGCCTCCTGGTGGCGCACCAAAAAAGGCGGCCATCTCCCGATTGAACTCATCAGAGGGCGTGGTGGACAGCATACGGTGCGATGGCAGTGCTGCTGTGGCAGCAGGCACCACAGAGCACTGCAGGCCGGATGAAAAGGCAGACAGCTGGAGGGACCCTGCAGCTCAGCTGTGGCTCAGCCGGCTCGAGCAGGCAGCTGCGGCAGGCAGTGGTGGCGGCGGCGGCAAGGGTGGCGCCGAGCAGCGCGTGTTGGGGCAATGTCACCATGCCCTCGACACCTTTCCGCACCTGGAGCAAGGCAGCAGCCAGGCGCTGGCGCAGCCTAGCGCCGGCGAGCAGCGCTCCTGACATGATGGCGCAGCCGATCGGTGGAACGCCGTGCGATGTAGGTACCCAGACCTGCGAATTGGCCGATTGACGTGTGGAAGAGCGCTGGGGCGGGCCATCAAGCAGCGGGACTCCCATGATGCAGGGCTCTGGGGCGCACAGGGCCTGTGGAGACGCTGATCGGTGTCGGAGTGGCATCTAAACTATAAAAGCACGTTGTTCTGCCTCTCTGCGAGCACCCCGCAGCAGTTGCGGTCGCCATGTCGGCCCTGGGCAGGTAAACGCGGGCTTGAGCAGCGTGAACTACCTCGTGGATGCCCCCAAAAACGCAACAGCTCGACGGCAGCGCCGCTGTAGCCCTGCTGCCGCTGCACCGCTGGCCAGGCGGCGGCGCAGGCGCCCTGCCGCGCTCGCCGCTCCCCCGCTTCTCAGCTGTGGCTGCATCCACCGCCGTAGGCTGTTCAAGAAGGAACCCACGCCGCGCGAGGTGGCGCGCAGCAGCCAGCGAGACATCAATCGCAACTCCCGCGACATTGAGCGGTGCGCAGGGCAGCCGCCGTGCGACCGAGGGTGGCACACTCGCTCTGCACCGCATTGCGGAACCAGCCACAGAACACTTCTGTTCTGAAGATGCAACAATTTATTCTGCTGCATGGTGCAGGGAGATTGCGGCGCTGAAGCGGGAGGAGCAGAAGCTGGTCAAGGTGCGGGCGGGCAGCAGGGTTGCTGGGACCCAGTCCTTCTCCTTTGCCATCTTCTCGAGGCCCTTTCTCCAACAGTGTATGCACGTGATGAACTACACATGCCAGCTGTGAAGGCCGCCCAAGCACTCTTGCGTCCCTTGTCCGCAGGAGATCAAGGCGGCAGCAAAGCAGGGCAACCAGCAGGGCACGCGAATCCTGGCGCAGCAGCTAGTGCGGCTGCGGGGGCAGATCACGGCAAGCTGGGACGGCGGAAGGGGGCGCGGTTGGGGACACACGTCTGCATCTCGCAATGCAGGGGCCATTTGCCCAGCCTCCAGCATCTGCGACTGCCTGCCTGCCTGTGCCAACCAGCTGCCCCACTGCTGGCCGCCGGCCTGCCGCAGAAGATGCACACGCACCAGGCGCAGCTCAAGGGCGTGGGCCTGTCGGTCACGGTGCGCATGCGCTGGTGCTATGTTGGAACAGATTACTGCAGAAGCGTCTGCAGATTACAGGCCGCCTGCCGTGCCGGCCACCCATACACCAGGCGCCCTGCTTGCCAGCTTGTTTCCTACGTCCTAGAGTCCACCAGCAACCCCCTGGTCCGCCTGCCTGCTCCCATCTCACGCAGACCGCCGCCAGCACGGCCACAGTGGGTGCATCCATGGCCACCGCCGGCCAGGCGATGGCGCAGATGGGGGTGGCAGCTGACGCCAAGAAGATGCAGCAGCAAGTCATGCAGTTCAGGTGGGCAGGGGCGGGGAGGGCAGGGGACAGAGAGAGGTGGTGCCCTTTCTAGAGTTGCAGACACTTGGGGCTTGGTGACGAGGTGGTGGCGTCAACAGGCACAGGTCCTGCGGCGTGCTAGCTGGGTTGTTGAGCTGTCCTCCAGCTGACCAGTGTCCCGACAATCATTCCGTGTGCCCSTGCCTGCAGCCGAGAGAATGCCAAGATGGAGATGACAGGGGAGATGATGGATGGAGGTGCGCGGCTGAGAGTGCTGCGAGCTGCTTGCCCTGCGGGCTGCTTGCTCTGCCACTGCAGCTGCAGTTTGCTGCTGGACAGCGCTCAACAAGGAGCTTTGGCAGCCCCACACATGTGCTCCGCTGTTTGTTCCCCACACGCTGCACCTGCTGCCACACTGACCCTGCACTGTCTTATTGCCGCCTGCCGMTGTGCAGCCCTGGAGGATGCACTGGACTTTGAGGGGCTGGAGGACGAGACGGAGGACGTGATGGCGCAGGTGGGGTGGTGGGTGGGGGAGCCAATATGGGGGGGGCCCACACCGTGCAGCTGAAGTGCTGCCCTGCGCACAGCCCAGCCCACGGGGCTCTGCCGGGCTGCCTGCAACCTGGAGGGAAGCGGGGCCGGCACCCCGCCTGCGCGTGCCTCCTACCAATGCAACGCTGATTTGTTGTTAAATCATCACTCCCTGCCCCTGCCCCAGGTGCTGGACGAGATTGGCGTGGACCTGACCAGCGGGCTGGTGTCGGCGCCCAAGCAGCGCGTGGCGGCGGGGCAGCGGCAGCAGCAGGCGGAGCAGGAGGATGCGGAGGCCGACGAGCTGGCCATGCGGCTGGCGGCGCTCAAATAGGCGGGCGCAGGTACGTAGCCACCCCAATGTAAAGCATTGTACAGCCAGCTGCACCGCCGCTCGCATTCCAGGCAGTGCGCTTCACTGCTGCTTTTAACTCCATTGTTTGTGCTTCTTCCACCCTTCATTGTTCCTCCGCACTGCTTTCTCTCCTGGTAACAGCACTGACACACACATCCTCCTGTAACCTGACTCGTGCCCCCCTCTTGAGGGAAGAGAGGTCTGCCTCGGTGCTAGCACCACCGTCGGTGCTCAATGCTCGCGGCGCGCCAGCAAGGCGGCGCTGGCCTGCCATCTCGCGATGGGTCGGATCGTCGGCTGCTCACGTCTCAATTTGCGCCTCCCCTTGTACCCGATTGCAGCTGCAGCCATGCAGGCCACCCTTGCCGCCCGCTGCACCCCTGCCCGCCTGCAGAGCGGCCGCCTGGGCCGCCCGGCGGTGGGTCAGAAGGTGAGACGCCGTGCAAGTGCATCGGGCCAGCGAGGAGAGGGGTGGGCTGGCGCAACGAGGCATGGGGAGAGATTGCGCGCCGCTGTGAAGCGCTGCAACCGATCTCCCCATCGGCCGTGCACATTGCAAGGGAGAAGTGCGCTCTTCCTGCAGCCCGCGGCCCGCCCCCGATCGCTGCTGCTGCCGCCGCAGCCGCCAGCGCCGCTGCCGCCTCACCACCCTGCCTCTCCCCTCTTCGCCTGCGCAGGCCGTGCGCGCTGCTGGCCGCCGCGCAGTTCTCGTCTCTGCCCTGGCGGTTGGTGACAAGGTGCGCAGCGCAGCTGTTGTGCTTCATGGCTCAAACCTGCTGGCGCTGGCTGGAGCCGCACAAACCGACGCAGCCTGATGCGTGCTACCACCCACACCACCCTTGCCCTCTCGCTCCCTATCGCCCGCAGCTGCCCACGGATGTGAAGCTCAACTACTTTGATGCGGAGGGCAACATGCAGGAGGTGACGGTGGGCAGCCTGACCAAGGGCAAGAAGGTGAGCGCTCGCTCGTGGCCACAGCAGCTGGGCAGCTTGGCACAGTTGAAGACCCTGCCGCACCTCGCTGCCGCTGCTTGCCGCTGCTTGTGAAGCAAGCAAGGCTCTTGCAGGGTGCCGATGCAAACAGCATATGCACAGCTGCCAGCTGGTGCGTCCCCAACAGCTCTCTGGACGACGCTTTGACAGCACGGCGGCCGCCTTGCTACGCCGCTGCAGGTGGTGCTGTTTGCGGTGCCGGGCGCCTTCACCCCCACCTGCTCGCTCAAGCACCTGCCGGGCTTCATTGAGAAGGTGAGGGGGGCTGGCAGAGATGCTGCTGCCGCTTGCTGCCTGTGTACCGCGTTCAGATGCATGAGAGGTCTCAAGTTGCCTGCCTAGCTTGCTGGACAGCACAATCTGCTCTGTTGCCTGTTGTCAGCAAGCAGCTGGCCACTTGACTGCACCGCCTGGCTGCCTCTGCGGCCTGCTCGCCCATCAATCACGTGGTTGTGATTGCATTTGTCTTGCGTTATGCCTCCGCAGGCCGATGAGCTGCGGGGCAAGGGCGTGGACACCATTGCCTGCGTGTCGGTCAACGACGCGTTTGTGATGGACGCCTGGGGCAAGGGCGTGGGCGCAGGTGCGCGGCGGGGCGCACTCCTGCTGATTTGGTGGCAGGGCTGGGGCGTGTTACTTGATAGCTCGCGCGGCATGAGTACGTGATGAGCTTGTGGTGGTCTCTGCCGCTGCCTCGAGGTCGCTTGCTGCTTGCGCATACCCAGCCACTGACTCTACACCGCCGCCCGCCTCCCTTCCCCCCTGGCGCAGACGGCAAGGTGCTGATGCTGGCGGACGGCAGCGCCGTGTTTGCCAAGGCCATTGGCGCGGAGCTGGACCTCACCGACAAGGGCCTGGGCGTCCGCAGCCGGCGGTGAGCCCTCCGCCGCCTTGTGGTGTTGGCACGAGACCTGTTGTGGGACGAGACCTGTTTCCGATTGGCAGGATCCTGGGCGTGCGCAGTGCAGCGGGTGGCAACCCAGCTCGCCAGGGGCAGGTCATTGACACGGCAAGAATGTCCATGGCTGTGCGCCTCCATGCCAAAACTCAACCTGCCCCTGCCCGCCACACCCTTGCTCTTCTCCCAGGTATGCCATGCTGGTGGACGATGGCACTGTCAAGGTGCTGAACCTCGAGGAGGGCGGCGCATTTACCGTCAGCGGCGCCGAGGACATCCTTGCGGCGCTGTCATGAGCGGCGGCGTGCCACCTGGCGCGCCCCCAGGCAGCCTGCAGCATCAGGTGGCAGGGGCAGCCGACCTGCCGGCCCTGGCGTTTCTGGATCCGCTGTCCTGAGCGCCACCCTTGGACAAGCCTGCAGCGACGAGCCGCGCAGCTAGCCTGAGGCAGCTGCCGAGCTGTTGACTGCGTGCTTGCCTGTGCTGTTTGACAACAGCAGGCACATCCTGCAGGCTGGGCTGCTCGCTGGCTGTGCCGCACCGTCCTGTTTCCTTGTGTATGTGTGCCGTTGCTTTCTCTCCTGCTCCGCCCCTCGATTTTTCCGCCTGCATCCCCCCTCCCCTCTCTGAGCGCTGCTCCCATCTGTTTTCTCCAAACCTGAATCTCACTGCCGTCTCCTACCCGTGCTCACTTCACGCTGTGCCTCGCCGACCACCAAAACTCGATCCCTCCGGTCCAGCCTTCTTGCTCCGCGGCCATTGCCGATGCGCCCCTCTTTGCAGCCCGCCGAGTGCGGGTGTGTAACACAAACAACGGACGGGACCGAGGATTTGATAAACACAAATACGGCGTCTATGCATGCAAAGGGGAGTACGGAAGGCACAGGTGGTGCAAGGAAGGTCACATCATGCGCTTACGAGTGCTCTACTGCTGCTCCGCGGCACCCTCCTGCTCCCAGCCTTCCTCGCACTCCACCTCCTCATCAGCCGCCGCCTGCTGCTCCTCTGCAGCCCACTGCCCCTCGTCCTGCTGCCATCGCTGCTCCGCCGCGCTCTCAGCCTCCCGCCACTCCTGCTGCGCCGCGGGCGCCGCCGGCCGCAGCCCCGGCTTGCGCAGCAGCAGCATGGGGCGGTCAAACCCAGCGGACGCGCTCTCTTGCACCCCAAACTGCTTCAGCAGGCGGAAGCCCAGCTGGGAGCACAAGTAGTCAGCAAACTGGTCGGGCCGCAGCTGCAGCTCGTGCAGCCTGCGCAGAGCCGAGGGTGGGGCAGGGCAGGGCACGGCAAGAGGGGTGCGTTGGTTGCCCACACTGGGTCGGTTGGGCTTGCCTTGCCCTTGTGTGCACGGCTGGCTGTGCAGCACCAACCGCAAGCTGTCCCGACAACAGCTGCCATTTCAAGCTGCGCAGCGCTGCGCCTCAGGACACCCAGCCGTCACTGCACAGATGCCCTGCACCCCCCGCCCCACCGCCTGCCCCACCCMCGCCCTCCTCAGCTGCTTGCCTGKGGAAGTAGGATCCCGGCGGAGCTGCGTCCCGCCGCCCCTTGTCCCCCGCCTTTCTGTACGAGCGCCAGGGCTGCGGTTCCAGCAGCAGCAGGCCGCCGGGGGCCAGCGCGTCGTGGAAGGAGGCAAACAGCGCCTGCAGGCCCGCGTCGCCCCGGTTGAGGTGCACCCACTTGGTCACGCTGCGGAGTGTGGGGAAGGAGAAGGTTGGGGGTGTGAAGGGGGGGGATGTAAGGGGGCTTGCAGCGCCAACGGCCGGCAGAACCTTTGCTGTGTGCGCAGCCACCACATCCAGGGGGATCACACAGCCGGGGCATGGTGCAGCCCACATGACTGCTGGTGGCTCACTCAAGCCACAAGTCGTATCGTTCAGCTCATACTGGCCCTGCCCTCACCTCAGGCACGTGATGGTGTCCAGGCTGCCCGCCTCCACCGCGCTCTCCAGAAAGTCGCTGTGCACAAACATGGTCTGCACTTGGGATGCAAGAAGGGGCGGCAGGGCAGGCAGCGACGTGAGGACGGGCCTGCAGCCAGCGGTGGAGCTGTTTCAAGCAGAGCAGCGATTCGACACACCAGCCACCAGTGCAGCCGAGAAGCTCCACTGAACTGCCGCACATTGGTGCCTGCAAATGCCCATGCATGCACTTCCCAGCGCAGAACGCACCTGGGACAGTGCGGCCGCCGCCTGCTGCGCTGCGCGCCGCTCCTCAGCAGGCACGCCGCCCCGCCGCGAGGCCCACACGCGCTGCGTCGTTGCGATGCGCGCCTCAGACAGGTGCCTGTGCGGAGCAGCAAGCAGGGCAGCAGGTTAGGGGACAGTTGCTGGATGGGGGACGCAGGCTAGCGTGGTGTGCACATCGTGGAGCTGCCACACGGCAGACAAAAGCAAGAAATGATGGTGTTGTGGTKAGAGAAGAGAGAAGATGTCCACAGGAGCGAAAGGCGGCCGCTCGTGGGAGGCGGGCGGCTGCCCGATAGCCCSGGGCGGCGCCGCARGGGCGGCCGCTGCTGTGGCGCCAGGCACAAGGGCCAACGCCCGCCGGCACCGGAGCTCCGACGGGCGTAACTCTCTGGCGCGTGGTAAACGTGATATGACGCTGACCTAAGAAACACAAGCAGCCAGTACTAGACACCAGTCTGTGCACCGCCCTGCACACACATTCCCCCAAGCTGTAAGGTTTAGCGAACCTGCAGGCCTTGCCGATCAGCCCGCTGTCAATGTCCACGCCTAGCATGGAGCGAGGGCCAAAGCGCGCCGCAAGCGCCAGCGTCAGCAGCCCCTCGTTGCACCCCACATCCAGGCAGCGCCGCCGCGCAAACCAGCGCCGCTCAAACACCTGATAGAAGGAGAGCACGCAGAGGACGGTGGGTGGGTGTGGTTGAGTGCAAACTGTGACTGAATGTGAGTGAAAGCACTGGTGCCGGCAACGCAAGGGCCTTGGCTGGGGAAAGGCATCCTTCCACTGAAACCCCGTTCCTCCTGTGACCCAACAGTCTCCCCCTNCCCAGCACACTGCTCACCGCCAGGCGAGGGTCCTCAAACTGCCAGCCCTGCTCCGGCCCGCCGCTGCTGGCGCTGGCGCTGCTGCCGGCGCCATTGGAGAAGTAGCGGTAGCCGTAGTATCGGTGGTAGTTGCCATGCACGTATGGCTGCTGCCGCCGCGGCCGCTTGGCGCCTCGCTGCTCAGCCTCCTCATCCTGCTGCCCTTGCTGCTGCTGCTGCTGCACTTGCTGCTGGCTG
>JADXDR010000254.1:0-11554 GCA_025026875.1 Chlorella ohadii
CATTGCCGGCACACTGGCCGCCATCCGCGAGACGGTGAGCGTCTGCTGCAGCTGCTGTGCTGGCGTTCAAGGCCGTGCATTGTGTACAGTGGATCAACAAGGGGACAGGTGCTAGCCCTGCCAACCACCGCCACCTCACCACCTCCCGCCTCACATCCCCCCAAACACCCCCCTGCTCCCCTCCACCCCCACCCCTGTATCCCAGGTGGACGTGGGCGAGGTGTACAGCGGGCTGCCTCGTGGGCGGCACCGCTACGCGCTGCGCTCCATGGTCTGCTACTACGGCGCGCACTACGAGGCGCTGGTGCTGGTGCCCGAGGCGGGCGGCGCCTGCTGGCTCAAGTTTGACGACAAGAGCGTGAGCTGCGTGGGCGACTGGCAGGCGGTGCGCCGCAAGTGCGAGGCGGGCCGCATCCAGCCCAGCGTGCTCTTCTACGAGGCGCTGCTGCCGCCGCAGGCGTGAGCGAGGTGGCTCTGGCAGCAGCAGCACCCTGTCGCACTGCTTGCCAGGCAGCAGGCGGGCAGGTGGGCGGGCAGGCACTCATGCACCGCCCCTCTGCGGCGTCATGCCCGTCCAGCCCCTGCCTGCCTGGTTGCCAGCCCAGCTCTTGGCCCACTCACACGTGGTCCAGACCAGCAATAAACAACCCAACATAATCAAACAAATGCACCCAATTTTCAGCACTGCTCAATGTTCTGTACGATCTGCTCTTTCATGCACAACTGTACCCCTGCCTTGTTAGGTGCTGCCCTCTGTACAGCTTTGTAATCCTCACAGCATGCACCGGATCATGGATATCGCACCATGTTGCCAACTGTGCTTCCGAGCAAATCCAGGTAACGAGTGCCAAGGCAGCGCTGCCGGACCAGTGCAGGGGCCAGGGGCTGGTGGGTGTTGCATTCCCGTCTTCTGCGCTTCCTTCCTCCATGGAAATCTGCACCCAGGGTTGTGCCTTCTACGCAAGCAGCAACGCTCATGATATGGTTGCAACCTGCAATAGCTGATGCATTACGGTCTGCCATGCTGATTGCCTCGATTGTACCGCTCACTGCTGCAGGGCTGGTAATGGCATGCTGGCATGCGGCGACAGCGGCGAAGAGCCTCCCTGCCTTCTGGCCTGATCAATATGCGCAGTTAGTTCGCTCTCGCCAGTTATAGCTGCGACTCTGTTGTACACGCATGGAGTTGCGATTTTTGACCTGCCTAAATGAAAGGCATGTGAGGCACGCCAGTGCTCCAGGACTACATTGAGGTGCATGGCGGCAAGTGCTGAGGTTGTTGCATTTCATGGCCCTGCCTTCCTGCTACATGTGCGCTCCCGCGCTGCAACTGCTGCCCATTCCGCTCCGATGGCAAAGCGCTGGGTCCCATTCACGCACCTATATTGTGCAATCAGGCAGGTCATCAGCCATGGGCATGACTGCCCTCTGCATCGCTCCTCGCCGCCGCTTGTGACGGCATGAGCGGCGCCGCGGTGCCCGAGCCCCTCCGCCTTCCGCCCCGATCGATGTGCATTTCGCCTTTCACCCATCTGATTGTGATTGTGGAGTGATCAATTGGGCTGGAACTATTTTCTGGGGCGAACCGAAACGAAAGGCTTCGCCGATGGCGCAGCGGCGCGCCCCAGGGCGCTGAGCAGCGAATGGCTGGCGGCAAGCGAGGGGCCAGAGACCCAGCGGCGGGCCGTGCCGGCCCTGCAGCCGCTCCTGGCCCGGACGCCGCTGCCGCTGGCGAGCCTGGGCCGGCGTCGGCCGCCCAGGGCGACCTGGAGCAGGGCGATCAGCCATCTCGGCCTGCCGCGGCCAGCAGCGGGCCCACAGGCAGCACCGGCACCGCTGCCCGCCGCGGCACCGCCGCCGCCAAGCAGCCGCAGCTGGATGCCAGGGGCGCACGGCAGGTCCAGGATGCCTTCCAGCAGTACTGCCGCGGCAGCACCGAGGGCATCAAAAAGCTGCTGCAGGGGCAGAAGGCCAGCCGCCTCGCCCTCCTGCTTCGCGCCCGACTCCTGCTTGCTCAAGCATGCCGCGCTCCAAAGGTGGGTTTGGTGGCATGAGCATGCTGTTGTGGAACGGCCAGCCCTTGAGACTTACTTCTCGATAATCTGCCTCGGGTGACAACAGCGAGCAAGCCGCACTGCCCCGACTTGCTGTGCCCCTTCGCTTCTCGCCTCCATGCATCAGGTGCAGGAGAAGGAGCCGATGAGGACGGACAGGGAGCTGCAGGGCCAAATGCTTAGCGCGCTGGAGTTCGCAGTGCAAGCGGCCACCCACAAGCAGCAGCCGTCCCTGCTGGGCGTAGCCTACGTGACCACGCTGCTGCGGCTGCTGCATGGCCGGCCTGGCATTGAGGTCCGGCGCGCTCTGTGGCACCGCCTGGCCGACCGCTTCCCCCCGCCGCTGCGGCAGCAGCTGACCGCTGCGCACTTTGTGCCGGCAGACCAGGAGGCACTGTTCTCCGGGGTGCTTGACTTGGAGTGAGTGGCTTGGAGGGGCTGGAACCTGGCGGATTAGTGCGAGCATGCAGAAGAAATGCTGGTGCCCTGGCGGCACATGGGTGGGCTGGTGTGACATGCAGACACTGGTGTGGCTTGCAGCAGGTGCTGCGCTGCCATTTGCTGAGTGCCTCATCGTTTTGCCACCCATGCTGTGCCGCAGCTGGCCGCTGGACGCCGCAGTCGTTGCAGCCCGCAGCACAGCGGACGGCATGGCGGCATGGGCGGCGCAGCAGATCCGGGAGCTGCAGCAGCTGCTCAGCGAGGGCTTGGACGCGGATGCGCGTGCTTTGGAAGAGTGGAAGCAGCAATTGAAGCAGGTGAGCTTCTGGTGTGCCAGGTGGGGCGAGCTGCAGGGCTGCTCGAGGGTGCTTCCAGAAATGTTTGCCCGCCGGCAGGGGGGTTTAGCTCAGGCGGCCGCCGCTGGCGCTGTGGGCGCGATTGCAACCCTGTTCACCTGTATGCCTGGTTTCGCCCGTGTGCCGGGTGTTCAGGAAGAGCATCGCCAGGAGCATTTTGGACTCGAGAAACTTCTCGAGCTGGCGAGCCGCCTCGCCAACCAGGTGGCCAAAGGTGGGATGTTGCTTGAATGATGAAAATTCAGCAACCTAGATGTTTCAAGTTCACGCATGTCCTTTCGAGCATGGCGACCCTCTTGATTGCTTGCAAGCCTACCGGTCACTCTGGCGGTGCTGCCCTGCTCATGTGGATTGCAACACTGACAGTCCGGCCGCACGCTGCCAACTCCCTCGCCTGCAGACCAGTCGTTGCTGCCAGGCAGCTGCCGTGGCGAACTGTTGGCGCGGCTGGTGCAGGAGGAGCGCGATGTCAAAGAGCTGTGGCAGCAGGAGGAGCGGCAGGTGCTAGAAGCGGCGCAGCGGCGGCAGCAGCAGGAGTTCCAGCGTCGCATGCAGCGGGTGCAGCAGCTGCAAGAGGGTGCGCGCCAGACACTGTCGCGAATCGGGGTGGCGAGCGAGCAGGAGCAGCAGCGGCTGGTGCAGGAGATTGAGCGGGTGGGCATCCAGGCGGCTCGGGTGCGTGCAGTCAGGTCCTGGGGGCGGGCTGCCCGGCACAGCCTGAACCGGGTTTACACGCTGCCCCTGGTTGAGATTGCTGTCGCAAAGCGAAGGGCCGTCAGCTTGGGCACACGGGCACGTATGCACTGCCAACCAGCCCCCTGCCATGGCAATCAGGCTCCACAAGCTGCTCCTGCATGCGCCCTCCTGCAGCTGGCGGGCTTCCTATCAGCGCAGCTGCAGGCCGCGGCCAGGGCCGCCGCCGGCGAGGGCGGCAACGAGGACGGGCAGCTGCGGGCGCTGCTGCGCCTGGCCAGCATGCCGCTGTCGCAGCTGGCCCGGCAGGCCGTCGGCGCAGAGCAGCTGGAAGCGGCGGGGGACCCACCAGCGGCTACCCAGGCCAGCCGTGCAGAGATTCTGCACGCGCTGGCGGCTGTGCTGGAGGGCAAATCGCGGTTGGAGTACCGCCTGCCTAAGGAGATTGCCGGCGGTGCCAGCGTGTCCAGGCACGACATGCAAGACATTGCCCTCGCAACGGCGGGCAGCCGCGACTTCCTGAGCTTGTGCTCCCAAGCCTTTGAGCAGGCGGGCCTGGGCGAGATGCTGCACCTGCTGAGCGCGGGGGACGCCTTACCCGCAGAGCTGCCTGCACAGGTGCGGCCTCAGCAGCTCAGCTGCATGCCTGGCATGCCAGGTTGGGGGCACCCCTGCTGGTGGCCACCGCCTGCAGTGCCGCCTCTTGTGCTGCCTGTCGCTGTGCTGTTGTTGAGAGGGGAGCGAAGCTGCCCTGCGCAAACAAGCTGGCCTGCACCTGTGCAGTATGTGTACTGCAGTGACGCTGCCGGGCCAGTGTGTCTGCTGTGCGGTCTGCCACCACGCTGTGCACACCGCACCTACAGTCCGACTGACGCAGCAGTGTTCTCCGCCTTGTGTGCCCCCAGGCACGGGGCCACCTGAGCAGGGAGGAGGACGCGGGAATGGATCTGGAGATGGCGGCCGCTCGGGCCATCATGCAGCGCCAGGAGGTGCACCCTGACGATGCGGAGGGTGAGTCGGGGGCCTGCACTGCAATGCATGACTGCTGAAGCGCAGGCGCACCCGCTTGCCCACTGACTGTGCTTCATCAGCTGCCACTGTGCAGCAAATCGTTTTCAAAGGCTTGGAGCGCGTGCCTCAGCGAGCTCCTGCAACTTTTCTCAGGCTCCTGTTTCGCTGTGCCCTCCATGCTGCAGTGCTGTTGGAGGTGCCACGCTGGCGCACTCAGTCAGGGGCCCCGGCGGGCTCTGCATCGGGCGGCGATCTGCGCTGGGTAGACGACCCGCACACGCGGCTGCTGTTTGACCTGCAGCGCCATGCCAGGGCCGCCCTCAGCGAGCTAGGTGCGCATGCAGGGCGTGTGGGTGCATCCATTCCGCGCTGAGTCGCCCAGCCAAAGTTCGGTGCACGAGCCGCGGGCTGTGGGTCCATCTCATACCCAGCCCCGCAGTCCCATCAGCCTAGCCTGCACTGGACAGCCCCTGCGTTCCACCTGCCTGCTTGCAAACCGCCTGCTCGGCGGTTCGTGCCCCGCACTGATCTGGACGTCTCTGCCCCTCGCTGCCCAACCCAGGCAACCTGCTCCAGTACATGGGGGCGGCACACCTGCGGTCAAGCATGAATCTGCCGGGGGGAGTGGTGGATGCGGACGAGTTCCTGTCAAAGATGCTGGCCGGGCACCTGATGCTGGAGGCAGCCATGGAGCAGCAGGAGGCAGCAGCTGCTTCCGAGAGCAGGCTGTCTGGCGGCTACGGCTCCACCAGCGATTCTGATGCCACCGACCCTGATGCGGAGGGGGAGCAGCCGTTCACGCCCCGCACGCCCAGCAGCCCCGCTGGCGGCATCAGCTCTGAGCTGGCGCAGCGCCTGGCCAGGCTGCAGCTTGCGATGGACGCGCACCCGGCTGAGGCGCATCGCTGCATGATCCTGTACTGCATCCAGGTGAGCACGCAGTGGCCTGGCCGGCAGGTGCCAGCGCTAAAGGAATAAGGGCGCATAAGGAAAGCGTGCGCTCTGGTCCAGCAAAAGGTCCAGCCACCATGCGTGGCCTGGCACTTGCGCTGACGCTTTTGCACCTACGCCTTTGCCAAGCTGCAGGATCAGTCCGTGCAGCTTCGGGCAGCCACTGCGTTCACTGCTGTTCGGCAGCAGGCCCGCGAGCCGGTGCATGGCTTTTACCCCGTGGAGGAGGGTGGGCAGCTGCTGCTGGCCCTGCTGGCGACGCCGCACCAGCTGCCCAAGCTGGCGGAGGTGCCTGCCGCTCCTTTTCCAGACGAGGTCACCCAAGCGCTCAGTGAGGTGCGCGGCACTAAGGGCAGGTGTACTCCTGTCTGCAACTGCTTGCTGTGCGCCCGAGGACTCGCAGCAGCGGGCCGATGTGCTGGATGCTGGGGCGCCCACTGTTCATCACTACTGTTCATCCCTTGGTCAGCCCGAGCGTGCCTCTCCGCGAGCGTGCTCGCTCTACCAACCTGCTTGTTACTGCATCGCTTGCACCCACCAGGCCCCCCATGTTCACGATGTCCAAGCTGCAGTTCTGCCCTCACCCATCTGGCTGATGCAGGCACGCCAGGCCACGCTCGAGTGCATACTGGCTGCCCTGCTCCTGCTGCACTCCCGCGACCGCCTGCCATCTGTGCTGCTGGCCCGCCTGCGTGTGTACCTGGAGCGTGCTGCAAAGCACAGGTGCGCCTGACATCAGGTTGCTGCCCTGTCCATGCCATCAGGCACCAGGCAGCCATGGCAGCATTGAGTGCTCGGTTGCATTTCGCCCTCTGCTTGCACAGAAGCAGCTGCAGGGTAGGACAGCAGAGCGCATGCGTTTGTGCAGCAATGTTGCCCATAATGTGTGCAGCAATTCCAGCCCTGGCTGCCCAGGGAGCCGACGTAACTGTGGCATGCCCGCTTGCCATGCCCTGCTGCTCTGCAGGGGTGTGCAGCTGGCCGCAGAGGCTGGGGCCCAGGATGCAGGCAGCAGGGACGGCGCGCTGCCTTTGGAGGTGCTGCCCCGGCTGCCGCTGCGAGACTTGCTCAATCTGTACGGCGTCCTGGCCACCTGGGTGGCAGACACGTTTGCGGCTGGGCCGGTGGACCTGGGACCAGACTTTGAGGTGCGGTTTGGACCGTCAGCATCAACTGCCCGTGCCTCCTGAGCAGCCATGGGCAGCCTGTGATTGCTGTGGCTGGCTGCGTGCCGGTGGCACTGCCTGCCGGCCCGCTGCATAGCTGCCCTCGCTATGCACATGTTGTTAGCTTGTCAGGGGTGCACCAAGTCGCTGTTGCATGTCCTATTGCTGCTTGCTCAGGACTCCGCTTATTGTCCTTGCTTGCCTCACCTTCTGCAGGAGGCCATCATGCACGCAGCAGCGGGCAGCAGCATTGTGTTGCCCCCTGGGCCGCTGGCAGGCGACCGGCGAGCCGCGGAGCTGTCCCTCAATACGCTGGGGCTGTGCCAGATGGCAGGGCGCATGCAGAGGTTCGAAAGGCCCAAGGGCACTGACGGGCCGCTGCCGCTGCTGCTCCGCCGGGCACACGGGCGCCTGCCGCTGCCCCGCCCGCAGGCAGCCACCTGTGCAGACAGCCTGGCAAGCTGCGCGGGCGGTCTGACATCAGCGTTGGAGGCGGCGGTTGGCCTCCAGGAGGAGGGAGAGGCGAGCGTTGAGCGATTCGAGGTGCGAGAGCGTGGGACATGGGGACGTGGCGGCAGCCACATGCGCCGGAGGCCTCAGCTGCGCTTTGCCTCGTCCACCCGGCCTCCCCTGCCACCCGCTGCCTGCTGCATCGCAGTTTGCGCTGCACTTGCGCCAGCTGGCTATGGCGCGCTGGTGGCAGGAGGTAGTGGACCGCTCTGTTGCTGTCTGGCGGCGGGAGCTGCGGTGGCTGCTGGAGCAGACAGCCGTTGCAGCTAACATGGCAAAGGTCGGCTGGCAGGTGCGTGCCCGAGCGCAGGTGCATGCGAGAATGCGTTGGGGTGGCATTTGCCTGTGCGCATCTCTTCATTGGTGGCCCAATTTTGGCTGAATGGTCAGCATGCGGCTCTTGTGGCTTTGAGTGGCGCATATTGCCGCGCCTCCGCCTCTGCTGCCTGCAGCACTTTGCCGCTGTTGTTCCAGAGGAGGTGCGAAGGGTGCTGTGTGGCACACCGGGCCAGCCTGGACACCTGGAGCGGGCGCAGCAGATGTACGTGGAAACACGCGCCAAGTTCTGCGCCGCAATGCTGGACGCCGAAGTGACGCAGGTTGGCTGCCATACATCAGCTGCTGCTCTCTCTTTAGGGCGGGCTATCACTTGAGTATGTATGTGCATGGTGCCATGTGCTGCAAGTGCGCAGAGCATGGCGTGGTAGTGCTTGCCTGGCTGCTCGATGCGGACAGCACTGTGTGCTGCGTGCTGAGTCCTGTCCCCAGGTCGGGCATGGTCGGTTGCAGGGAGCCTGCTGCCTGGGATGAGCTTGCTCCCTTCAGCTGCCCCAAAGTCGGCCTGCTGCACACTTGTCGCTCCACCTGCAGCGAGCGCTGACCCTGCTCAGCCACACGGTGTCCACCGCCATGCTGGATGAGGACATGCAGCTGCTCCAGAAAGACTCCCACGAAGACGCGTGGGCAGCGCTGGCACCGGTAAGTAGCAGATCAGGGGCGTCCACGCAAGGTTTTTCTGTTGCCGCACGCCCGCAGCCCGCTTGGCCGCACCTCATTACCCTGCAGCTTGTCCCCTGGCTTTTGTTTTGGGCGCCAGCGGTGTGCGGTGTGGGTTGCAGTATGCAGTCCTGCCAACGAGCTAAGCCCCCTACTCTCTGCAGTTGCATGAGATGGCTGCAAAGCTGGACGAGGAGCTGCGCGCAAGTCTGGCCGCACTGCGTACCGCAGTGGACGGTACGGGTTGGCCTGTTTTAGCCGAAATTCTGGGCTTGTACCACCAGGCAGCTGCTCAACAGACCTGGCAGAGAGCAGATGGCACTTTGGGGTTTCATGGCGCATGTTTTGAGGGTGCAGAGTGGGTTGGCATGGTTGGTCCTTTGCATGAGAATGTGCGGTTTGCTGTGCCTTGGCATGCCTGTGTCACATGGACTCCATGAACAGAGCTGACTTGGCATGGCCAGCCCCTCGTAAATGCACAGAGGATGGGCCGGTTCCGGCCGCGAGGCAGCTGGCTGCTGCGCTGGACGAGCGGCGAGAAGAGCTGCAGGCCATGCAGCGGGCGGCAGCTAGCTGCGCCAGCTCCGACCTAGTGTAAGTGCCATAATGCTTATCTGCCGCCTGCCGCATTGTTTGTCTGTCATGCCTTTCAAGGGGACATCTGTAGCTGCAAGGGGGAGGGGAGAAATGGGCGCTCAGCCGCCTGCCTGCTGCCGGTTGTGCTGCAGGTCCCTGGCCGGCTTTTTCACGATGGAGATGCAGGCCCTGCAGGAGTGCATGCAGGTGAGTGCCTCCTTCCATGCTCTTAGAGCCTGCTGTCCCGGACTGCAGATGCCAGGGCTGCTTGCAAAACTGTTTATGCCCTGCTTGCCCACGCATGCACGTGTGGCTTGAATTTCGGCTGTATACCCCTGCTGACTTGCGGGCCTTCCTTTGCTCGCAGTGCGCACGTGGCATTCGCTTTCATCCAACTACAGCACGTGTGCTGAATCATTTTATTGCTCACTGTCTCGCTGCAGGCCGCAACACAAAAAGTGGCTGTTAGTTGCCTGATGCTGGAGTCGCTGCACTGGGCGGCCACCGCCAAAGTGCACGCCGTGTTAGGGTGGGTGCACACGTCTTGCGTCCATGCCTGGCACCTGCATTGAGCCAGCTTCTTACATCGGATCTAAGCAAAATCACAGCAGACAGTGAGCAGTCGTGCCATGCAAGCCGGCTGCCCGGCATGGCATGGACATGCTCAGTTTGCTGGCTGTCGTCGCCGCCAAGCGGCATGTGCTCTGCGCCAAACCTGCGAACTATGGGCTGGCGTGTGTCTCTCGCTATGATTACAGAGCACGTGATCCGTACCTCTGTTGTCAAGCTCTTACAAGCCTGCCCCGCTTATGCTCCTCCTGCCGCAGCCAGCTGCGCGTCAGCTGTGCGACCAGCCCGCTGGCGGTGCTCACCAAGCACTTGGTGGAGCATGCCCTGCCAGAGCGCTGGGAGCGGGAGCTTAGGGCGCAGGAGGTGCAGCAGGCGCAGCTGAAGCAGCAGGCACAGCAGGCACAGCAGGCACAGCAGGCGCAGCAGCAGGCGGAGGCGCTGCCGCCGCTGCCTCCAGAGCAGCCGCAGCCAGCGGAGCGTGATACGCCTTCTGCGCCGCCGCTGCCCTTGGCACCGGGCACGCACAGCACACGGGCCGGCGCCAGCAGCAGCGGCAGCAGCCAGCAGCCGCCTGAGCAGAAGCCGCGCGCCCAGAAGGGCCAGCGGCGCAAGGCAGCAGCGGCACAGGCTGCCGCTGGGCAACAGCAGCAGGACGTGTCTGAGGAGGAGTTTCAGCGGCGGGAGGCCGCCATGCAGGCGCTGCTGCGGGAGGAGGAGGAGCAGGAGGAGCGCAAGGCGAGCTGATGTTTTGGGGGCTGTGGGGTTGGGGTTGCGAGGGCGAACGCTGTGCGTGGCGGGCTTGGGAGGTGGGCACCAGCCGGCCACATCAGCCGTGCACGAGGGCGTACGTGCGTGTTGGTCTCGAAGCTGCTGAGCCTGTGCGATTCTGCAAATGCAGGAGCTGGCTGGCTTCAACCTCGGCAGTAGTGTGCATGCTGCAGCACAGGACATGACTGCTGCCCTGCAACCCCTCCCCCTGCCCGCCGCCGCCTGCAGAAGAAGTTGCAGCAGAAGCAGGAGGAGAGCAAGAAGAAGGCCGCCCAGAAAAAGGCGGCGCAGGTGGCCGCTGAAGCCAAGCGCAAGGCTGATGAGGAGGCGGCAGCAGAGGCAGAGGCGGCTCGTGCGGCGGAGGAGGCCAGGAGGGAGGCKGAGCGGCGGCGGCAGGAGGAGGAGGAGGAGAGGCGGCGGCAGGAGAACTATCACGCCCTGTTGGCTGCCGACCAGGCGGCAGAGGAGGAGCAAGCGGCGGCGGCGGCAGCGGCGGTGGCAGCTGCTGAGCATGCTGTGCCAGCGGCGGGTGCTCATGGGGCGCAGCAGCAGGAGGCAGCCGGAGCGGCTGGCAAGCCATTGCAAGGCGCCGATGAGCCTGCTGCAGCGGCCACGCCGCAGCTCAAGCCGGCTCGTGAGCAGCGCTCGAGCCGCCAGGGCAGGCGGGCCGACGAGCCTGCCGCAGATTCCGATGCTGCTGTGWCGCAGGCGGCGGCAGGCTCCAGCAAGCAGCCAGCGGCTGCCGGCAAACGCCCTGATGCCGCAGCGCCCGGCGCCACGCAGGCGGCAGCGGCGGCAGTCCAGCCTGAGACGCCTGCTCCTAGCGCTGCGGCGGCAGGCAAGCGGCGGGGGTCGGGTGCTCTTTCGGAGCGCAACCCCGCTGCCCCAGCAGAGGCCAGTGCTGACCTGCAGCCGGCAGACGGCCAGCGGGCGAAGGGAGCTGCGGCAGCCGCAGCGCAGCCGGCGGCAGCGCAGCATGCGCAGCAGGGCAAGCCGAGGAGGCAGCCTAAGGCGCCCAGCCCGCAGCCTGATCAGGCACCAGAGCAGCGTGCAGAGGCGCCGGCACTGGACCAGCCTCGCCCGCCACATCCGCAGCACCAGCAGCAGACGCAGCAGCGCCAGCAGCAGCAGGAGCAACAGCGCAGGCAGAAGGAGGCTGCGCCGCCGTCGCAGCAGGCTGCGGTGCAGCAGCCGGCACAGGCTGATCGGCGGCGCAGGCATGGCCGGTTTGAGGAGCCGAGTGCCCCTGCTGCCCAGCAACCTGACTGGCAAGACGACGCGGAGCTGATGGCACAGCTGGCCTCCCTGCCTAGAGGGCCAGATGGCGAGCCGGACATTGCCGCCGTGGAGGCGCTCTTCCGCAGGCGCGAGACTGGGCGGGAAGGCAGAGCGCCCTCGCCGCCGCCAGCAAGCACAGCGCCCGGCGGTTGGGCGGAGGCTCAGGGCGGGCGGCGAGCAGCAG
>JADXDR010000254.1:11629-28482 GCA_025026875.1 Chlorella ohadii
CACGCAGGCGGCAGCACCGCCCGGCAGGACTGCTGTGGGGTCAACCGCTGGGGCGGGCCGCGGCCGGCAGCTGCCGGCAGAGCAGGCGCCAGGGCCTGCTCGGTTTGTCAGCTGGACGGGTGCATGGGTGTGCGAGTGCGGCCAGCGGCATGCAGGGCTGACGGAGTCGTGTGTCTGCGGCATGGACGAACCCTGCAGGTTGGTGGGGTTAGGTTGGTTGCCCGCTCCTCCCCTGGCTAATCTGCGCAGCCTGGGTCACTCTGCCACTGGGCTAGCTTGCTGATTTGCTGAGCAGGGTGGCCGTGCTGGGCAGCTGTGCAAGGCACTGGGGGCGGCAGCTGAGCGCATCTGCCGTACTGGCCCCTGCTCTCCTCGAATGACGGTTGCCATTCCAAACTCATCATACGTTGCAGGCGCTGGTTCTACGGCGAGCCGTGCGCTGTGAAGGGCAACCAGCCCTGCTGCCATCCGCACCTGCTGTTTGCGCTGCCGGACCGGCCCAGCCTGGAGGACAATGTGAGCCGGCACAAGCGGCGCCCCAGCAAGTAAGCTTCGGTTGGGTTCTGCTGGTGCATCAGGGTGGGGTGGTGTAGGGTTCAAGGCGGCGTGTGGAACACAGATGCGATGGCTTTCAATGTTTGTTGCAGCCAGCAGTTGGGTGTACCCAAGCGGTTGCCATCGCAGCATGGCAGCGCCACAGCACGGCAGCGCTGCTGGCAGAGCGTTGCAGGCAACGCCTTTGCCTCTGCCATCCCCACACTGCAGGCCGGACCCACAGTTTGTGTACAGGCCGCCTCCCAAGCCAGCTGCCACTGCTGCATGGCCCAGGAGCCAGGCCGCGGCCGCGGCGCGCGAGGCGCCGCATGCTGCTGCCGCCGCCCCAAGCAGCCAGCGCCTGGTGCCGCCCAGCCCAGCCAAGGCCGCCCAGGCGCCAGCGGTGGCCTCGAGGGCGTGGCCCCACCCGCTGCTTGACCCTGCTGCTGGCACAGGCAGCAACATTCCAGCGGCTCACGCCGAGCCGCCTTCCGTGCCGCAGCAGCAGCCAGCGGCCAGCAGAGCTGTGCCTCCCCTCGGCTTCCAGCCGGCGGCGGACCTGCCCGCTTTTGCTGCGGCCTTGCCTCCCCAGCGCCGGCCGCTGCCTGCTGCGCTTTCAGCTGCGGCAGCAGCACCTGCGCCAGCGGCTGCAGCGGAGGACGATGACTTGGACGGCCTGCTAGCCAACATGGGAGTGCTCAGCAGTAGCGTGGAGCAGCAGCCACAGCCGCTGCTGCCCGGCCCGCTGCACCAGCTGGGGGCACTGGTGCCCAATGCTGCCGGCTGGGGCGCCGTTGGCGCCGGCAGCGCAGCCGCTGCGCAGCCGCAGGCGCGCCCGCAGCTGCCCTGGCATGCGCCAGGTGCCAGCGKNTGGGGGGCTGSCGAGCAGGCGGCCGTTGCAACTGCCGCTGTGGAGGTGGGGCAGGGCAGCTGGTCTGCTGCCGCGGAGCAGGAGGAGGATGTTGAGCTTGCTGCAGCGATTCGGGCCAGCATGGCATCTGCCACAGCCATTGCCACACAGCAGCAGGCGGGCTCATGGCAGCAGGTGGGCAGGCACGGTGCACAGCGGCCGGAGCAGGCGGCGGCAAGCGGCGCGGCGGCCGAGGTGGGCAGCGAGGTGCCTCTGGCGGGCATGCGCAACGAGACTGGCGAGTACAACTGCTTCATCAACGTCATCATCCAATGCCTGTGGCGCTGTGCCGAGTTCCGGCGGCAGGTGGGTTCCAGCTGGCAGAAATTGGTTGGGGCGGGCCTGGGGCATTGGTCGCCCCTCGGCAGCTTAAAAGATTGTCTGGCCTGTGTGTTCCCACATCGATAACAGGTCACCACTGCATTGGGCTCAACATAAGAAGGGTTGAACAAAGCAGTCTTGCTGTGGCTTCCCTCCCCTGCAGGTGGCGGGCTGGGATGCCGACTTCCGCGCCGCCGACCCTGTGCTGCACGCTGTGTGCCAGCTGTTCCAGCAGGCAAGCCGTTGGACGTGTTGGAGAATGGAATGCAGCGCGTCCGAAACCTGTTTAGCAGCATGACACAGTCGGTGTAAAGTCAACAGCTGCCCTGCCTGCATGTCTGCACCTGCAGACGCTGCGTGTTCARCTGTTCCTGCTGGTCTTCCCTGGAACTCRCCACGATGCCTGACCGGCTCTGCACCACCGCCCCGCCCTGCCTGCAGTTTGAGGCRCAGGAGGCGGCTCGCCGTGCCAGCTCCGGCACCGTTGTGGTGGACCCCACCCCGCTGCGCACGGCGCTGGCGGCGCTGCCCGGCCACAACTTCCGCGTGGGTACGTGCAGGGATGGGGGCGGGGGTGGGGGGCGGTTGCAGGGGGGCATGTAGAAGGGCTGGGGCTGGGCATGGTGGTTGGGCATTTGCTGCATTTCTATGCACCCTCACACTTTGCAATCAAGTTACATGTGCACGACGTGGTAGCTTGCACAGGAGCAGCCCAGCACGCCTGCCTCTCACCGCCCGCCCCCTCTGACCCTCCCCCTGCCATTCCTCCCCCCTGCCATGCCTCTCCCCACCTTGCATGCCCAGGCGAGATGAACGACGCGGCGGAAGTGCTGCTGTGCATCTACGAGAAGGCCATGGATGTGGCCAAGGCGCTGGGCCGCCGCTCGGGCATCGACGAGACGTTTGGCCTGCAGGCGAGGATGCGGTTGCATGCTGTTGGGCTCAGCGGCTGGGCGCATGGCGGGAATCGGCTGTTGGGATGCACCACCTGTGCTTGCAGCCACCCCGGCCTGCCATCGCAAAGTAGCAGGTGCCCACCCTAGCGTTTCTGAAAGGTTCCCCTTCCATGTTCTGTKKTGMCCCCCAGGTGCACGAGGCGGTGAACTGCGGCTCGTGCGGGCGCACCACCCAGCAGAACGAGTACACGCAGTACTTCTACAACACGCAGGTGGGGAGTTGGTTTAGTGGCATGCAAGAGGGAGGGAGGGTGGCAGAAGCATGGTCCTGCGCAGTTTGCTGCAGCTAGCAGGCAGGCTTGGCTTGGTAGCTCTGCAGCAGCCAACTCACTGGGCACACCACAGCAACGCAACGCGCCCAATCACGCCCTCTTGACTGACACCCTCCCCGCCAATCACTCCCGCCTCGCCCCCAGGCCACCACGCTGCGCCTGCTGGGCGGCCTGCACCCCTCGCTGGGCGCGCTGCTGGCCAAGGACGCGGCGCAGCACCTCAAGAGCTGCGACACAGATGTGCGCGGCTGCGGGCAGSCCAACCCGGTGACCCACGAGCTGCAGGCGGTGCCGCGCGTCTTCACGCTGCAGGTGGGGTGGGTGGGTAGGAGCGGGTTGCAGGGAGGGATTGGCGGGMAAGGGTGATGGCCCTCATGAGGGTGGGCKGTGCATGCCACCCCAGCAGCTGCTCGGCTGTAGTACTTCCCGCCCCTCCCGCTGCGTACAGGTGGCCTGGCAGTCGCACAACGAGGCGCCCGCCGACATTGCCGGCACACTGGCCGCCATCCGCGAGACGGTGAGCGTCTGCTGCAGCTGCTGTGCTGGCGTTCAAGGCCGTGCATTGTGTACAGTGGATCAACAAGGGGACAGGTGCTAGCCCTGCCAGCATGCATGGATGCTCCCAAGCCGCACCACCGCCTCACAACCACCCCCACACCCCTCCCCTCCTCCCCACAACCACAACCCCCTCTCCAGGTGGACGTGGGCGAGGTGTACAGCGGGCTGCCGCGCGGGCAGCACCGCTACGCGCTGCGCTCCATGGTCTGCTACTACGGCGCGCACTACGAGGCGCTGGTGCTGGTGCCCGAGGCGGGCGGCGCCTGCTGGCTCAAGTTTGACGACAAGAGCGTGAGCCGCGTGGGCGACTGGCAGGCGGTGCGGCGCAAGTGCGAGGCGGGCCGCATCCAGCCCAGCGTGCTCTTCTACGAGGCGCTGCCGGCGCCGCGCGCGTAAGTGAAGTGGCCCTGTCACAGCAGCAGCCTGCCGTGTGGAGGACCTGCACTGGCCAAGCTTTGGCAGCCAGGCATGCAGGCGGGCACCTGTGTTTTGCCTTTTGGCGGCCTGCCTGCCTGGAGCTTGCCTGGTCCCATGCCCTGCGGCCCCTGATGGTTGGCCGCCTGGAGTCAAGCTCGCGCATGTGGGGTATCAACCCAACGCCCCAACCCCATAGCCCTATCAACCCAATGCCCTCTGTTTGGCTCTCTGCACGGCCTCACCCATGTGGGGCCAATAGCCACAACAACCCAATCAATCANCAAATGCACNCAAAATTCCTGCACTGCTCATCCTCTGTACAATCTGCTCTTTCATGCACCACTGCATCTGTACCCTTGCCTTGTTAGTCGCCCTTGCTGGGCTGCCTGCCCTCTGTACAGTGCTGTAATACTGCCTCTCTCACACCGCATCAGGCCAACTGGTGAATGGCGCCTTTCAGCAGTGCAAAACGCAAACAGGCATCGTGCAGAAAATGGGTACCAGCAAAGTGTGTGACAGAGGAGTGTGGACCAGGCGCCATCAAGGCACATGGCCAAGAGCCAGCCGCTCCTTCTGCTTGTAGCGCCAGCTGCTGCCAGACTCTCGTTGCCCTCAAAGAGTGAGCTCTTCCAGGTAGGAGGAGAAGAGGTGCAGAGCTCTCTCCGGCTGCGTATAGGGCACCTGCATGGTGTGGCAAGGCAACGCAGCAGGGAGTGCAGTTGTTGGGCGCCTTCAGCACGCCTCGAGCAGGGCGGGGGAGACCGGGACTGTGAGGCGGCTGCCTGGTAATCAAGAACTACCACACACAGGCCTTGCCCTCCTGCTACCTGTGCCAGCCCTGCCAATCAACAGAGCCTGCCTCACCATGTGCCCTGCGCCTCGCACTGAGGCAAAGGTGAGGCCCTGGTGCTCCACCGTCCACCCGCCGACCTGTATGGGAAAAGTGGGCATGAGAGCGACAGCAGGCAGCGTTGGATGGTGGTGCCAGCACCAGTTGGGACGTGGCTTGTAAACCACCAACCCATACCCCTATCGTCCAAACAGCAGTGCTGCACAGCCACCCGGCTGCTTGCATGCAACACAATGCCCGATGTGTGGCAGACAGCAGCGGAAGTGAACATTGTGCGCGCCTCCCCACCTGGCCTGTCGCGGACGTCCATGGCCGCCACGGCTGCGAGGGGAACGGCAAGGGGCAATGGGTCAAACAGTTTCACTAAAGCGCGCCTTGAACCGGGGCGAGCCAAGTCTTGCGTGGTTGCAGACCTGGGCCCGCCGCATTCCTGCTTGCCCCCCAGTTCAACAGGCATAGGAAGGCATTGGTGCCTGAGCCCTGCATAGCTTGCCTTGGTGATCGGCAGGTCCAGCTTGCGAATCCAGTTGCGCGTGCCAATCACTGCAAGGTGGGTGGGCGAGCAGCGCTTGCTTGCAAGGACGGAGGCGATCGGGCTTCAAGGAGTCTCGACCCCGTGCAGTTCCTCCGCAGCACCAATTAAGGCCGGCCAATCTAGTAACACCCTCACCCGGCACAATGGCATCCACACCCCCGCTTTACACCAGGATGCAAGCCTTCCATCACAACCCGCCCACCTCCTCCACAGCAACCACCGCACTGTATGAGTTCAGCGAATCCACCCTCACCTGGCACGATGGCGTCCACATCCCCGCTGTACACCAGGATGCGCAGCCCCGCGTCAACCAGCTCGCGATACAGCGGCAGGATGGAGCGCAGCACGTCGCGCCTGCAGCACAGGGAGTGATAGGCAGGTGAGCGCACTGAGTGGGCAGCAAGGGGGAGGGTGGAGTGTGGCATGGCATGCGTTGCAGGAAAGGAGTGTACAGCAGGCTCGGGGCCTTATAAGTCCTCAAGCCAATCAGGAGCCGCACAGTGCGCAGCGCATTGCTGGAGAGCACAGCACAGCAGGCACAGCAGGCAGCCCACCGCTTGTACTGGATGTCCTGGGTGCAGTCCTTCCACGGTCCCGGCAGCTCGCCCGACACATTGGCGTGCAGCGCCAGCTGGACGTCCCGGCGGTTCAGGTACGCTTCCGTCTCCGAGTCGATGCACGGGTCGTAGTGCTTGCCTGCGGCAAGGAGGAGTGCAGAACGGATTGAAGCTGTAAGCAGGGTTGCCGTGAGCATGCAGGAGCACAGGGCACAGGGCAGCAACGTGATGGACAAGGGCTTGTGCCAGGCTCCTGGCGTGCCAAGCCGTGCCAAAACCGACGGCCGCGTGTGCTCTCACCCAGCATGGGCTTGGTGCTAATGCCGGCAGGGTGGCCGCGCAGCATCAGCGCCAGCTGTCGCGCCTGGCTGGCAGGGAAGGCGGAGGGCCGGCGGGGCGAGGTCGCATCCACAGCGGCCGCTGCTTTGAGCGCCGGCTTGAGGCAGACATCGGCATAGATGTCATCTGGTGTGGACAGGTGTTAGGGCAAGGGAGTGGGGTGGTTAGGGCTGATACATGCAGCAGGCTCTAGCCAGCAGCAACCATGGGTCTGTTGGCCTTCGAGCCACAACGCGCACATGCACTCCCTTCCTTCTGCAGCCCAACGCAGATACACCCAACCACTCACAGATGTTGATGTTGCCCATCTCTTGCATCGCGCGGTTCACAAACTCATCGCACTTCTCGGCTCGGCTGCCCAGCGGGGGCACCGCACCAACAGGCAGGGGGGCATCAACTGCAGACACGTATGCGTCCTCTCCCTCCTCCTGATGCGCACAGGGGGTTGCAAGGGACGAGAAGGAAGGTGAAGCCGGGCTGCTCGTGTCCAGCACACGTATGTCACAGTCCAAAGGCTGCCCCCAATGGGACAGTCGAGCCTCGCAAGCGTGCGGCGCTCGCCCGCGCAGGCATGCGGCAGGGGAGGGCAGCAACCAAAACGCACGTCAGTGAGTGGGTAGATGCTTGCGAAGTCGCAGTTGTCCAGCGCCCCGTCCCGAGTCTCTGTGCTGATGATGCCATGGCTCCACCTGAAGCGGTCAGGGAGCAGAGGGAGGCAGGCAGGGCAGGGAGGGAGGTGAGAAGTGAAGGCATGATGGGGTGGGTGCCCTGCATGCACAGGAAGGCAGACCGGCCGCAAGGAGCAGAGCAGGTGTGGCGTGTGAGGGCATACAGCATGCCCTTCATCCTAGCCCCAGTGCACCAGAAGTCGACGGCACCCCGGGAGTCAATCGCAGGCACCGTCAGCGCGTTGCCTGGGCGGGCCAAGGGGCAGGTGGAAAGAGAGGGAACGGCAGCAGGGTGAGTGCGGTGCGTCAGCAATCTGCAAAGCTCACCAGGGGGCCGATGGCCGAGAAGTCGCAGTACTTGAGGGCGCCATCCCGCGTCTCCGTGGACAAAATCGCATGGCTCCACCAAAACTCCAGGGCAGCCCGGTTGTCAATCTCGGGGTCGCTCCATGCATTGCCTGGGCTCGAGCGGTGATTGTTGTACCCACCAGTGTGCATGCTGTGCTGCGCATGCCATGTGTGCTGGGTGGCAGGCAGGCTGCGCAATTGCACGCTGGTCTGCCAGCCAACTGGCAAGTAACGCGCACTCTCTGCGCTTTCCCGTGCATCCCCCAGCTAAGAAATGGTTCAGGCTCACCCACTAAAAAGCCCTTCAGATTGATGGGCTGCTCCTGGCTGTCCTCCTGGTTGCCCCGCACGATGGCGCTCGCCAGCTGTGGGATGTACTGCACAGGCGAGCAAGGGGGTGACAAGGCGCATGCGCACAGTGGACAGGCCAGGCAGGGCGTGAGGTCAAGCATGGGTGACAAGGCCATGGCGCCGCATTTCTCCCCAGCCACTGCATGCAGACAGCTCAGCCCATCCCGGCCTGCCAAGGCCTGCCAACTGGCACGCTCCACCCTTCTCACATGGCCGGCGTACGACTCTCCAGAGATGTGGAAGTCGTGGTCGCGGTACTGAGGTGGTAGTGGGGGGTTGTAGATCAACGCTTGGCCAACAGAGGCTGGCGGGCTGCACAGCTGTGCAATCGCACAATGCACAGTTCCACAGCCCACACGTGGCTCATTACGACGCAAAGGTCACAACAGCTGCAGCAGAAACCAGAGCCACACTCAATTGAACCACTGCACCTGCGGGAAGCGGTCCAGCCAGCGCAGCAGAAACTGCCGAGCGTCACGCGCCGTGCGGGCATCCCCTGCATGCGCAGAGGCACGTGGACTTATTTCCAGGACTGGCCTGATTTGACTGAACTCAGAGGCACACCCATTCTACCGAAATGATCAGGTGTAATGCAAGCAACGAGCAGTATCACTGCCTGCCCGCTCACCAACGCGTGCATCTCGGCTTGTGTTGGAGTAAGAGAAGCCCACAAAGGCAGGCGACTGCAAACACGCAGCGGTCGAGATCACGTTTGTGTTCGATTGGGAGGCCGATCCGCAAGGCAGGCTGCTTTGCAGTGCTGGCAACCAGGTTGGGAGGCAGGGAGTTTCACTGCAGGCGCAAGCAAGGCCTTCAGTTGGCAGACAGGGGCAGCCCCATCTGCAAGGTGTGCAAAGCTTGAGCAAGGCGTTGAGCTTGCTGTCTGCTTGTGAGCTACAGGCGCACCTCAATGAACAGCATGTTGGCCACACTGCAACAGGAGGAGCAGAGTGAGCGGGGATGTGGGGCGCAGCACAGCAGCTTTTGACTGATGAAGCCATGCTGCGCATGTGCCTGCTTGACAGTGCACGGCCTGCACACGGCACACGCAGCAAGAGGAGCACAGCGCAAGGCCCCTCCGCCCCTCCACAGAGCACGTCCCCCCAAACTCACCGGTTCCACGCAAACTTGTTCGCAATCAGCTTCTCGCCGCCCGGGGTGGGATAGAAGGGCCCCAGCTCGGCCAGGAAGCCGCCGCCCAGGGAGGAGCAGCCGGGGCCGCCGTTGAGCCACAGCACCAGGGGGTCGTTCTCTGGCGAGCGCGCCGACTCCACAAACGTGTCTGGGGTGCAAGAGGGGCGAGCAGCAAGGCGGGGCAGGATTTGAGGCAGACGTTGCAAGGCAGTCTGCATGCCGCCTGCAGGGAGGCAGCACAGGCCGGGCCAACACAAGGCGGGGAGGGCTGCCGGGTGCTAAACCTTTGCTGGCGGCACCCCAGCTCACAGAACAGCGCGCGTCCAGCGTCCTCATCGACGGTCACGTATCTGCGGGGAGAAGGGGGCCAGCCACAAGCTTCGCCCTCGGCTGGCGGCAGCGGTGGCAGCAGCGGCGGCGGGCAGTGCCTGCAAAGCTCCAGGCACGGCCATCGGCCGATCAGCCGCAACCACTGTCACCACCCTCACCCAGCAAAGATCTTGAGCTTGTTGGGCGGGGCGCCGGGGAGCGTGGGCACAAAGTCGGCCTGGGCCTGGAGCGTATAGCCATCCAGCGAGTGGCTGAATGTCACCAGACCATCTGGATCGACATGCAGGCCGGGATGCTGCTCTACAGGCCTCGCCCCGACAGTGGAGAGCCCTAGCAGCCCGAGCACCGCCAGGGCAGTGGCCCACAGCCGGGCCATGATGCCTGCTTGCTCCTAACAAGCACTGGAGATGCACGAGAGGTCTGCAGACGCAGCCCTGGCGGCCTGCATTTGGAGCGGGGTTGCCTGACTCATTAGCAAGCCCTTGGATGCGACCCAAGCTACTCTACCCCGCGATCGCAAGTCGAGGCGCCATGCAGCCCGCGCTCGGGAGCTCGGGGGTGGCTCAGGAGGCGGCCAGCGCGCCGCCAAAACCGAGCAGCAGCGCACAGGACCTGCAGCACATCCAGGCCAAGGCGAGCAGCAGGAGCTGCTGTGATCAGCGGCAGAGCGGGGTTGAGCAAGCTGCCGCCGCCGCCACCGCCGCCGCTGCCGCCGCTTGAACTCTGGGCTTGACCAAGCGAGACCCGCCAAGGGATTGCCCTTTGGCCCTGTATGAAGGCACCCTGGATAGCTTCCTTGCCATGCCCTGCAGATGCAGCCGGGCCACCAGCCCAGCCTGCTACAAACCCTGGCGGCATTTTACTACGTGCTAACGTTTGGCCTGGGCATCTACTGCTGGTGAGGTTGCTGGAAAGGAGCAAGGATGATTCCCAGTGTAGCAAGTCGGTTGGACCAATGCCCCTGCCTGCATGCATCCACCTCTCCTGCTCACTTCCTGAAACATCGCCTGAACGACCTCCTGGCACACTCGCAGGATCTTCTGCATCTGGGTGTGCACCAAGCTGCCGCTGCTGTGGCCGGCGCTCGGGGCGTGAGCATTTTGGGGCTGGTTGTGTGTGTGTGTGTGTGTGAGTTTTGCACCCTGTGCCACGTTTGTTGGCCTCGCCAGCACGCCTGCAGCCCAGCTGCCGCGCAGCCTGCTGCAGCTACTTGACGTCTTCACTCATGCCTGCTGCCTGCAGGTACGTCATCTACCTCTACTCTAGTGCCGGCATTGCTCCCACGCGGGACGGCTCCTGGCCGCTGCGCCTGCGCAAGTGAGTGCTGCGGGAAGTCTTGACAGACTGGCCTCCGCCACAGCAGCCCCTTCCCCTTGCCCGCTGCCCGCTGAACCCGGCATCCCCCAACCCACGGTGCCCTGTCCTGCCGCAGCCTGGCGCTGTGGCGCTGGCTGGCCGCCTATTTCCCTGCCCGCCTGCACAAGACGGTTGACCTGCCGCCCGACAGGCCCTACATTTTCTGTGCGCACCCGCACGGGATCGTGTCCTTCTCGGTGCGTCCTGGCTTGGTGTGGTGCGAGTGCATGCAGAGGGCTTGGACAGAGGTACGCTGCATACTAGGATGCATATGCATTGTGGTCGTACTCTCTTGCATGCTCATCTACAACCCTAACCACACCATCAACCTGAGCGCATGGCGCATGATCCGCCCATGAGCGCTTGCTTACCATGATCCATTCAACCGCTTGCCATGCCGCCCACAGATCTGGCTGAGCTTTGCCACCTGGGCGCTGGGCTTCAACCGCCTGTTCCCCGGCCTGGACTGCCGCCTGCTCACCCTGGCCATCAACTTCAGGGCGCCGCTGCTCCACGCATACCTGCTCTGGAACGGTGTGCGGGTTCAAGCTGCTGTAATCAGCGCGTTGGTTGGGTTTTTTGCACCCTGCCTTGCAATGCTGCTCTGTGCTTACCTTGCCTGGCTTGGCAGCAGGCTGCAATGGGTTCAGGGTTGCCATCGGTTGCGTGCTTGCGAGTCGCTGCTGCTGCATTTCTCTGGCTAGATAGACTGGCTTGGTTAGCAGCTCAGCTCGGGTTGCGGGACACGCGACCTGCAGCTGTCCGCCTCAAAGGCAGCATGCTCAATGCCCTTCTGTGGTCCTACTTTCGACTTCCTCGGGATGCAGGGTTGTGCGACGTGAGCAAGCGCTCCTGCCTAAACCTGCTGCGCCGCGGCAAGTCGGTTGCCATCGCTGTGGGCGGCGGCACGGAGGTGGGTTGAATGGGGCGGGTATCCTGCCTGCGGCTGCAGCGGCGGTTGTGAGCGGCTGGCGCTCCTGTGTGGCTGTGCATCGGCATGTGTGAGCCTCCCTGCCAAGGTCTTCCATGCCTCCATCGTATACCTTCCCTGCCTGCCAAACCCCAGAGCCTGTACGCCGCCCCTGGCAAGAACGACCTGGTGCTGAGCCGCCGAAGGGGTTTTGTGAAGATTGCTCTGCGCACGGGCGCCTCCCTGGTGCCGGTCTACTGCTTCGGCGAGAACAACACCTTTAGGCAAGCTTGGTTGATGCTGTGTTGTGTTCATGTTCTGAGCTTGCCATGGCATCCGAGTCAGCATAAGCTGGCTGCCGCTGCTGCTGCCGTTGTGTGCCCTCTGCCGCAGCAAGCAGCACTTCAATCTTTGCAATGGCATCCACGTCCCGTCCCGTCCCTGGCAGGACGGCCAACGAGCTGCCATCAGACTCGCGGATCCGCAAGGTGCAGCGGCGCATGACACAGCTGGCGGGGTGAGCAGGGAGGGGCTGTTGAGGCCTTTCGTGGAAGAAGTCTGCAGGCGCTGAGCAGCCGGTGGAGACGAGTGCGAGATGATTCGCAGACGCAGGGGCTTGCATGTCGTGGCTAGCTCGGCTATCGTGTGCAGAATTGTGAAGTGCAGAGGGCTCCGCACAAGCAGCTGCCATCTCTCTGTCCCCCTCCCTGGCCTCCCTCGGAACAGCTTCACACTACCCCTGTACTTTGGTCGCGGCTTCGTGCTGCCCTTTGGCTTCCTGCCCTTCCCGGTGCCGCTGGACGTCGTGGTGGGAGAGCCGGTCCATGTGCCCAAGTTCGAGGGTGAGAGCGGGGCTGCATGGAGGCTGTGTTTTGTCTGTGCTGCGGCAGTGCCTCTGGACGTTGTAGTGCCAGTGGGAGAGCCGGTGGCCGTGCCCAAGTTTGAGGGTGGGTGTGCAGCTGTGCTGCGGGCACAAGGGCGAGCCGGTTCAGGTGCCCAAGTTTGAGGGTATTGTGCAGCTGCATTGGCAGCTTATGATTGTTGCGGAAGCTGCTGGTGTGGCAGTGCCGTTTGCCGTGCTGGTGCACCAGCCGGTGGCAGTGCCCAAGTTTGAGGGCGAGAGCGGAGCTGCGTGCTTGCGAGCATGCAGCAGATTGTCGGCCCTGTTGCAGACAAGCCATTGCGCACAAGTGTTGAACCGATTTGCTCAGCGACCGCTGCTCCCCTGTGCTCTAGCAGGGTCGGAGAGCTCCGGCGAGTTTGATGCGCTGTGAGTGGCAGTATTGCGGGGCCGCTGCGTCTAGGCGTAGTGTCGTGCCTGTTGGGCCGCTGGGCCAGCGGCGTGTTCGTGTTCCGTGCCGCTTGCTTTTCTCCACATGCCTATTGCCAACTGGACTGATGTTCATCTGATCAACCCCTTATTTGCCTTTGCAGAGTGGACCAGTACCATGAGAAGTACGTGGTAGCGCTGCAGAAGCTGTTTGATACCAACAAGCACAAGTTTGCCCAGGTGGGTTGGGGGAGCGGGTTTACATGTGCAGATGGGCATGTCGACAGCACAGCAGCGCATATGCATAAGGCCGTGCGGGTGGGCTGCCTGTTGCTGTGGCGCCTGCCGCCATGGCACAGCTGCGTTCCTCCAATGACTCTGAGCCTCCTTTGTGCCCCTCTGCCTGGCGACAGGGTGAGGCTGACCTGCGACTGGTGGAATAGGCAGCGGCCAGCAGGTTGCATGTACACTAAGCCACGGCAAGGCACAGGACAGCAGCACCGCCGCTGCATGGATACGATTGCATAGCTTGTTCATTTGTTTGATACATACATACATAAGTTTGCAAATACCTGCCAGCTTCAACAGTAACAGTGCACAGACCTGCAGGCACTTGCAAGGGCCCTTGAGCACACCCACCCACCTTGCCGTTGCATGGGAGGCGGGTGGGGCGACGATCTGGGGCCAGGGGCGGCCCAACACCTGACCGAGTTCCCAGAGCAGTCTATCCGACGCTCAGCTTCCTGCCCAGCGAGCAGGCCAGCTGGCATGCAGCAGGCAGCCTTTGAAAAGGCTTTGCAACGCGGCCCTGCAGAAATGCAACGCACAGGCGCTGTGCTGCGGCATCTGCCGCCGCGCCGCGCCGCCGTCAAAGCAGCTGCTTGCCCACCCCGCCTGCTGCAGACCCTTCCTGCACAAGCTGACCTGCACAGGCTGTTCACGCACGCTGTGGCCTCGATGGACGGAGCTCCCTCTCGCCCCGACGAGGTGCGCAGCCCGGAGGACGTGTGCGTTTGGCTTCTGCATGGCAACTCTTGCTCTACGTCTTGAAGGCAGCGAGTGTCCCAGCGCGTTCCCCCTGCGTCCGGCTCGCCCTCCCCCGCACCCCACAGCTGGCCCTCTTCCGCTGCCTGCTGGCCAAGGACATCGATGGAGCCGCGCAGCTGCTGGCAGAGGCGCCGTCCGGCAGCCTAGCGCTGGAGGGCCCGCAGGGCTTCACCGCCCTCCACGCCGCCGTCGGCGCATGCGGGCCTGCCGTGCCCCTGCTGCCCGCCCTTGTCGCAGCCGGCACACCCCTGGACGTGTGCCTGGAGGCCATGGAGACAGACGATGGCCAGCAGGGCAACGGCAACCTGCCTGGCAGCGTGCTGGCCTTCATGCGCGCATGCGGCATGCAATGCGTGTACTACGAGCAGTTTGGCCGGCTGCAGGTCGGCATGACGCCCCTCGGCTTTGCCGCAGCGTGAGAGGGGTTGATGGCTGCTGGATGGCCAAGGTGCTGGTGAACGAGAGTGCTTTGCGCCTGCCTCTCACCTGCCAGCCTGCCAGCACGGCATGCGGTCTGCCAAGCATGGTTTCCACAGAACATTCATGCATGAGCCCACTGCGCCTGCCCAACCCTTCCCCACACTGCAGGCAGGCTGCGCAGGACCGTGGCGCGTGCGCTCTTGCACTGCTGGAACTGGGCGCCGACATCAATGTTGGACTCCCCTCTCCGCTGGCGGCCCTGCTAGAGCACCACAACATCACGCACGGCGACGCCAACCAGGCATTGGCAGCAGCACTGCTGCGGCGCGGCGCCGACTGCTTGGCCCCTGCCGGCAGGTCCAACAGAGTCGGCATGGTGGCAGCCACTCCGCCCCGGCGCCTGCCCAACCAACTGTTTGCTCATGTAGAGCAGCAGCTGCAGCAGGGCCAGCTGCACATCAGCGGCTTCATGGCGGCCGCGGGCCTACTGGAGCTGGCGGCGCAGCGGCAGCACCCCGGGCTGCTGCAGCACGGTTTGGACTGGCTGCATGCTCATGCAGCCACAAGCGCAGAAGCTGTGCCCACATTGGATGAGGAAGACCTGTGGGCGCTGGCCGACATAGTTGACAGCCTTGCTGCCGACAATTGGGTGGTCGAAGCGGCGGTGACGGCCCTGCTGTCCTGGCAGCCGCCCATTACCCTGCACCGCGCAGATGAAATGCTGGGCCAAGCTGCGCTGCAAGCTCACCGCAGCCCCGCAGTGCTGCGGCGCTTGCGTGCCCTGGGCGCCCCGCTGGAGCTGCATGACGTGGTTGAGGCCTGCCACAGGCTGGATGTTCACAGGCTAGCGGCCCTGCTGGCATGCGACGCGCCCCCAGTGGACGTCACCAAGCCAGTGCTGGCCAGCCACTGGCGCTTTGAGGTCGTGTGGAGCAACCCGCTGCACCAAGTGCTGGCCCGCCTGTCACAGGGCAATGAAGCGGTGAGCTGGGGTGTGATGGTTGTGCGCTGCGGCGGCTAGTGTGCAATCGCAGGCATGTACCGACCTCGGCATCACACCGCCAGTGCCTGTAACTGTTTATTGCTCTGCTGCCTGGCCCACAAACTTTGGCCTGATGTGGAAGCTCCTGCCGAAGCGCAGCCTACTGGGCTGGCCTCCAGCTGGCATGACTGCTGAATTGGCTGCCCCCACGCCCACCCTCGCCCCCCACGACCATGCAATGCCAGCGCGTTGCGCACTTGGAGGGGCGGGCCCTGCAGTGCGTGGAGCTGCTCATCGCGGCTGGCTACCGTCCCACGGTGTATGCCAACGTGCGCACCGGAGAGACGCGTGACATGCTGCTGCACTTGGAGCAGCAGGGTCTTCCAGAGGTGCTTGCTGAGCTGGACCCCTTCAACCCGGCCCTGCAGCTGCATCCTGCGTGGGTGCGGCAGACGAGGTAAGAGGCCTGGGACAACTGAAAGGTGCTGCGCCCGTCCTGCTTTTGTGGCTGCTGCATGCATGGTGTGCTGTGCTATGCGACTGACCATGAACTGCGCTCCGCTAGAAGTGTAGATAGTTACATACGCAAGCTGCTGTCATCCATCCCACGGCGCTGGCTGCAGGGCGTACTGGCTGGCACGAGGGCTGCTGCACCCACCCATCTGGAGCATAGAAGAGCATCACAAGTGGCCGCCCTCTTTCAAAGCGGCCACCCGTGCGCTGCTGCTGGTGGCCTCTCAGCTGAAGGGGGAAGGCATAGCTGCACTGCCACATGAAATGGTGATGCTTGTGATCCGCCAGGCCGCCACCCTGCTGGCCGACTGGGTGACTCTCGACATGCGTGCCGCCGATCCAGCTGCGGCAGCTGCTGTGCCAGGTGGTGCAGTGCTGGCCACCTTTCATGCCGCCGGTTTAGAGTAGAACTTGTGCAGCACCACAGCGCACTCTTGACGATGTGACTGAATGTCGAAGCTTCAGAAGATGAGCAAGGCCCGGTGATCAACGGCGAACAGCTTGCTCAAGCCGCCGCTGCGGCAGACGGCACAKCGCATGCAAGGGGCCCATCGGGGTTGCAGCTGTTCGCGCTCGGTGCTCATTGCAGCGGTCGTGAAGCAGCGCGGCTGCTCAGTTCAAGCGGATGGGGGACGTCAGGGTTCAGGAGGCCGGCTGGGCGGCGCACTTCCCCCGCAAGACGGGGCAGGCCTACGATGCCGATCTCCGAGTGGGACTCTATGCTACGGAGCAGGAGGCGCAGGTAAACATGCGAAGGAGGCCCGACCCGGCGCTGGGTGGCCCCTCCCGCCCCTGCCGCAATCGTGATAGGACTTGCAGCCTCTTAGCCGCCCCAGTTGAGCGCGCGATGGGCTCATCCGTGATCCTGGGCACCGGGCGGGGCTGGCGCCGCTACCGTCTCCGCTGCGTGCCACCCCTTTGCTTGCAAGCGAGCCTCCTTCACCCCCCTGATTGCAGAGGGTGGTGGATCTGCTGCGCCTGAAGGCTGCCATGGACAGCGGCACCCCGCTCGAAGACGTGTCGCTGCACCTGCCGCTGCAGGCAAGCAGCACTGCCCGCCGCCGGTGTATGTGCCCGGGATGGCCCGGCATGGCCGCATGCGGACGGGGTTTGCATGCCCGCTGCTTCAGCATGTCGTAGTGAAGTCTTGGTTATTTGTGGGCAATGGCTAGGAGGCTGACTTGCAGGTCGCCACGCTTGCCATGGCAGGCTCACCTGCAAGCCTCCTGCCTCACCGCTTCCTTCCCACCTTCCCTCCCCCCTCTCCCCTGCTCT
>JADXDR010000254.1:36235-48477 GCA_025026875.1 Chlorella ohadii
CATGCCGGCTGCTGCAACTGCCACCGCACCAGCTGCACGACAGCCTGCGCCTGGCAGCCCAGCAGGCCAGCTCGAAAGGGCCAGCAGCATCAGCAGTGCCAGCAGCAGCAGCAGTGCCAGCAGCAGCGCTGCGCCTGCTGGCCGTGCCAACGCATCTCACCAGCGGCAGCGGGTGGCCACCGCCTTTCTGCGGCAGAAGCTGGCGGACGCGCTGCTTGCAGGGCAGCAGGCGCTCGGCCTCAGTGAGAGCCAGCAGGCCACTGCTGCGCTACGGGAGCTGAGCCAGAGCAGCGATCGGCACGTCAAGCACACATTGGACCGCGTGTCCCGCCAGGCTGGCCGCCAAGCGGACAGGCAGCGCGCGCGGCAGCAGCAGCAAGACCTGCTGCGTGCCCGGCTGGCCAACCTGCAGCAGCGGCAGCAGCAGCGCTTCTCCCAGCAGGCGGCCAGTGCCAGCGCAGGGCAGGGCAGCGGCGCTGAGCAGGCGGAGCAGCCTGCGCCGGGCTGGGACATTGAGGCGGCAGAGGCGCTGTGCAGCGTGGGCTTGAGTGCAGAGGAGGCGGCGGCCGCTCTGTTTGCGGCGCACAACTATCGTGTGAGGCAGCTGCAGGCTGCGGCCAGGGCGGGCGCACCAGCGGCCCAGGGCCAGCAGCAGGCAGCAGCAGCAGCACGTGGCAGCCCGGGAACAGGAGGGGCCCCTGCGTCCCAGCCAGCAGGAACAGCAGCAGCAGCAGCACGTGGCAGCCCGGGCACAGGAGGGGCCCCTGCGTCCCAGCCAGCAGCTACAGCAGCAGCAGCAGCAGCAGCACTGGCGGCAGATGGACTAGCACCAATGTCCGCTGCTGATGTAAAGGCGGTGTGCGATGTGCTGCTGGGCACCGCCAGGCTCGGCATAGCGCAGCTGCGGCCTGTGCTGGTTNGNCCGCCCCACAACTGCTGGCCTGCTCGGCAGAAGACATGCAGAAGCAGGTGAGCATTGTTGCAAACGNAAACGGTTGTGGATCGCACTCTGATGGCGACATGTTGTTGGTGCAGGCACTGGCCATTGATGCCTTGGTGCGCCCTATGCCCCGCTCATGCTGCAGCATGCAATGCTGACGTCTGTATGGAAGCAGCCGCGGCAGCTGGTTGCAGCCATCGCAGACTTCCCTGCCATGCTGGGGCCTGGCTTCCCCGCAGCGGTGAGATACCTGGCCAGCTATTGTGGGCAGTAAACTGCCTTGGCATGGCCGCTGCTTGCAAGGCTGGTCTGCCTACGGCCCGCAGCTGCACCGCAACTCACATTTCTGCTGCTGCTGAATTGCCCCGNCCGCTGCCCCTGCAGCTGGGCGCCAGCCTGCGGGAGCTGTCAGCCCTGGGCATGCGCAAGAACCAGGTGTCAGCCGCCATCCTGCGCTGCCCCGCTGTCACTCAATATACGTGAGCTTTATGGGCTGGGCTGGGGAGCTGAGCTGGGACGGAGCAATGAGCAGGGGTGGCTGATGGGCCAACACAGCCAATGACATTGGTGCCGACTGCCGTTGCAACGGGTTCTCTCCCACAACCACGCCATCCATACCCGCAGGCGGCAGCAAATGGCGGCGAATTTGCAGTCCGTTGGCCTTGACCTCAGCAATGCGCCGATGGAGGTGATACAGGTGAGCTTGCTGGCAGTCAACTGCTGCATGGTCCAGGGACGTTTCGCGCCTGCTGCCTGCTGCGCCTGCCTGTTGCAACTCTGCCACGTCCAGTGGCAACAGTGTGACGAACATCCCATTGTGCCGCCTGTCCTTGCCCCTTGCTCTTCCATCAGTTTCTGGCCGACCACCCACGGCTGCTCACCCGAGAGGGTGCACCCGAGCTGGGCGCCAAGCTGCGGCTGTTTGCCAGCTGGCGCTTGCCGCCGCCCATGTGCCCGCTGCTGCTGGCGCGCTGCCCCCGCCTGCTGAAAGAGAGCGAGGAGCAGCTCCAGGTGCGCTGAGTGTAAGGGGTGGTCCATGCATTGTGGCCAGCGGCGGCATGGGATTCATCATCTCATGCATCTTGGCGCTGGCCGCACATGCCCTCGTCGCACTGGCGGCGTTTTGACCAGCCATGTGCTGTCCACCGCATTTCTGACACCATGTTTTCCGGCCTCCTGCAACGCAGGCTGTGGTGGACATTTTCCTGGGCTACGGCCTCACTTGGGCCAACCTGCACGCCGTGCTGCTGGGCTATGCGCCCGTACTGCGGGTCGAGTGAGCCACTGGCCGTATTGTAATGTTCCTCCTTGGCTTGAGCGGCCCGCCATGCTGCTGCTGGTGATGGAACCAGCCTGCCGCGCATGCACGGGCTGTTTTGGCAATGCTATGCTGAGCCGAGCAGCATCCGAGGCCTGGAGTACAACTCCGATGCAGACAGCCAACCTACGAGCGCTGCCTCTCCCTGCCCATGCCCTGCCTGGCCTGCAGGACCAGCGTTGTGCGCCTCACACTCAAGCTGCTGACCGATTTCGAGGTCGACCTTGGCAGGGTGAGGGGGCTAGCAACTCACAAGCTAGCAGAGCTTGCCGGCATAATGTCACACTATGCAGCAGCATCTGCTGCAGCAAGCCTGTCCTGCTATCCGCTGCATGCCTTGCAGCTATGCTCGGCTTCAACAGTCAGCCACCCGGCCCCTGCGCAGGTGGTGCGGTATCCCCGTGTGTTCGTCCACGACCCAGTACAGTGCATCGGGCCGCGCCTGGCTTACCTGGCCGCCTTCAAACCGGGTGGGCAACGGCAGCAGCATTGTGCCGACCCGCTCTGCAACCTATGTGGCTGTGTCGGGGTGTTGGTATGAGTGCGATGTGCTGGTAGCGGCGTCTTCTACTCTACTGGCTCCATGCCGTTTCGTCTCTACTGGGCCCCGTACCGTTTCGTCACGCCATGCCCTGCCCGCCTCTTCCCGCCCGCGCAGAGAAGCAGTCGTGGCAGCTGGTGTCCCTGCTGAGCCGCAGCGACGACGAGTTTGCCTCGCTGGTGTGCCGCCGCCTGCCGGACGAGTACGCCGTGTTCAAGGCAAGCACGCAGAAAAGTGTTGGGACGGTTGGAGGGCTGCAAAGGCTGCCTGCCCATGCATGCATGTGCACGCGTAGCTTGCCTTCTACTGTAGGCTTCCCAGTGCAGCGTCGTGTACCTAACCTGACCAACGTCTCAAAGGCTGGAACGTTTGCGCCAACCACTCGCCACGCCGCAGGACGAGTGGGTGCGCCAGTTTTACGAGCAGGTGCAGCTGCCGGCCAACCGCGGCGGCGGCGCCGGCCAGCGCCCCAACACGCTCAGCCAGCGGCTGTGGAGCAGGGAGGTGACGGATGAGCTCTGGCTGTGATGGGCTCAGCAAGCACAGCCGGCTGCGATTCCCAGCCGGCGCTGGCTGGTGGCGCCCCGTTTATCGCAGCTGAACAACAAACACAGTGCGTTGCCTTGCTGCCTTGCTGAAAAATGCAAAACATTTCTTCAGTCCTTACGCGGCCAAGATTGACATTCATAACAGATTTCCAAATTGGTTGAACATTGAACTGTCTGCGCAATCATATCATCGTCAGGGAGCTGAGGCAGGGCTGGCATTGCGAGAGGCCGGGTAGGGCGCACCGGAAGCGCCGATCAAACGGCGGCGGCGGCAATGCGACGGCGAGCGCTATGCATTGCAAAGCCTGGATGCGCTTTGTTTGGCGTCGCACGCATCGCTGCCATCGTTTGATCGGGCGGACGTTGCGCCAAGCCTCAATTCTGCTCAACTCCCTTGCTCGGGGCTTGGCTGAAGTCGAGGTCGCAGCGCAGCCTTCAGTGTGCTGTCACCGCTGATCGACGTCATCAGCAACGGCTTGAGCGGCCTCTGTCAGCAGCAGGTGTGTTGCGGGGCCCCAGCCGCCGCTGCAGTGGCTGGCGCGCACTGGACTGTTGCGCAGCAGGAGTGATGTAACTGCCGATCGCGCTAGCTGCTGCCACTAGCCCTCTTGCCCACCCGCCGCCGCTCGCTGCCCACCCGCCGCTAACGCTCCGGCCCCGCAGTGTACCTGATGAGCAGCCCCCTCGGCTAGGCAGCTCGCCGGCATGTCCTTCTTCTCTGGCTTCGACTTGTCGGCAGGGCTGCAGCAGCTGCAGCAGGTGCGCCGCCTCATGTGGGTGCTGGCACGGAGCGGCGGCAACACAAACGTCCTGCTCCACCTCGGCTTGGTTGAATGCAGGAGCCAGCCCTGCCGCTCTGCCCCTGCCCTGCTGCAGGTGGGTGACCGCTTCTCGGCACTGAAGGATGAGCTGGAACGGAACATCGAGGACTCCATTCGGGCGGAGCGCTTTGGCGGGCTGGCGGGCGATGGCGAGGGGCAGGCGGCAGGCACCCCCTCGGCGGCTGCTGCAGGGGAGGGCTGGGGCGGATCGGACATTGGCTCGCCGCTGGCCCTGCGGCTGGAGGATGCACCAAGCGCTGCAGAGCAGGCGGCTGATGTGGCAGCCGACGGCGCCCAAGCTGGGGCTCCGCAGCAAGGTGTGGATAGCCCAGCAGCCGCCAGCCCAGCAGGCACTGTGCAGCAGGCTGCGCCGGCTGCAGCAGGCACTCCCACCAAGCAGCAGCCGGTATCGCAGCAGCAGGTGTCAGCGCCAGCTGCGGCACCTCAAGGCGAGCCTGCAGACGATGGGGTTGAGCAGGGGCCCGGTGGCGCAACAGCATCGCCTGGCGCCCCACCCTCGCCGCCCTCTGATGCTGCGCCGACCGGACCAGCACCAGGGGCAGATGCCGAGGACAGTTTGGTGGCAGCAGGCAGCCCAGCACCTGCAACAGACGCCGCGGCAGCTGCAGCAGGCGGAGCGGCAGGAGAGGCAGCTGCGGTGACCATTGCTGCATCGCCCGCCGCCTCCCCAAAGTGGGCAGAGCAGCCACAGGCTGGCACTCCTGCCCACTCTCCCACGGCAGCCAGCCCGCCACGGGCTGCAGCGGCACTTGACCAGGCTGCTGTGGTTCCACCACCGGCAGCACCAGAGCAGGCAGCAGGAGCAGCTTCAACAGGAGCAGCAGGAGCAGCAGCACCCAAGGCGGCGGTTGTGGGGGACGAGGGCCTTGATGAGCGGGGGCTGAGGGCCCTGGTGCTCCAGCTGCGAGAGGCGCTGGCCGCTCGGGAGCAGCAGATTGAGCGCAAGGCGGAGGTGAGGGGCTGTTTGGGCGTCTGGCTGGCATGTTTCCCGGGCTAGCTGCTCCATGCATGTTTCTTTGGCAGCGGTCACGTATACCTGCGATTTTTGCGCTCTGCGATTGCTTGCCGCTCTGCGATTGCTTTGCTGCAGGAGGCGGCCCAGTCTGCCGAGGTGCTGCAGAAGCGAAANGAACATNGTGCTATCTGGCTCCCTTTCATTCACGCCCATCGCAGGAGGCGGCCCAGTCTGCCGAGGTGCTGGCGGCGCTGCAGAAGCGGAATGAGGAGCTGGCGGCCAGCAAGGATGGCGAGGCGGTGGCAGACCTGCAGCGGTGAGCTGGGGCAGCTTGTAGCCGGTTTGATGTGGCAGCGCGGCAAGGCAAGCTGGTTGCACCGCACCGCATGTGTGCAGCACATGTGTGCAGCACGTGCCAATGCTCTCCAAGTTGGCGTGTCTTTGGCAAAGCACTTCCTGCGGCTTCTCGCTTTATTCAACTGTCAGGGACTTACCCCTTGTACGCAGGGAGTTTGAGGCGAGGGTGGCGGGCCTGGAGCGCAAGGTGTATGCCCTGACCAAGGAGCGGGACGCGCTCAGGTGGGCAGCTTGGATGAGGAAGGGCGGCGTATGCTGCGGGTTGCGAGCATGCGCCCGACAAGGTGTTGCTGTTGCCTCGTGGGTGGGCTGGAAGTGTTCAGCGCAGCTGTGCGCTTTGCACAGGCGTAGTGCAGCCGCCTGTACGTACCCTGCCCCGTCACTCTGTGATGCCGATGCACTGCCTGTTCTTTGTCCGCTCAGGCGCGGCTCCGAGAAGCTGACGGGCATGGACGACTTGGTGCGGGAGAAGGACGCCATCATCAAGCAGGCGAGCGCTTGGTGCAGGTTACGCATGTCCTCTTGTCTGCAACTTTGTGGTCCGGCCTGAAACACCCGATGGCTACAAGCCCCACCTGCTTGCTCTGCCTGCGGGGGTGTGTGTTAGGAAGAGGATCTCAGCTGCTCGCACGCACTTGCCCTGTTTGGTCCCCCACCTCTACTGCAGGTGATGGAGGAGGGCGAGGCGCTGAGCAAGAAGCAGCTGGCGCAGGAGCAGACGATCCGCAAGCTGCGGGGGCAGGGCAAGGAGCTGGCGGGCAAGGTGGGTGGGTGGGTGGAGCGGGGTGGGTGGGTGGTGGGTGGGCTGTGGTGCACGCACCGTGATGTCTATGGGGCATTGTGCACGGGTTGGCAGTGCTGAGACCACAACGGTCCTGTGTCTGATCTGCCTGTCTTGGGGACTGTGCGACAATGCTTCCTGGGCTCCATCTGACTACGCTCTTGTGTCCCTGACTGCCCGCAGGTCAAAGAGCTGGAGGCTGCCCTGGAGGCGGAGCGATCAAAGGCAGCGTCAGCAGCCAGCGAGCGCGCCTCCACCGTCGGCGAGCTGGCCGCGATCCGGGAGCAGCATGCAGCGGAGCTGGCGGCGGAGCGGCAGCACTATGACCGCCTGCTGGAGGTGCGCTGTGACTGAACTTGGGCGTGTAGGGGTCAGCCTGGTGCGCCGTGGCGATGGCGCGTATGCCTCTGCTGAGTGGGAGTGATGATCACCTGTGGAGATGCGCTGGAGGAGGGGATCCTGGACTGTTGGAAGAGCAGTGCCGGCTGACTGGCTGGGGCGGTACCTTGCAACCTTGCTGGGCTGCCTCACCCCAGCTGCCGTTGCTCTGCGTGTGGCCTTGCGCAGGAGGCTCGCAGCGCCCAGGCGGCAGCGGAGAAGCAGGCAGCAGAGGCCGCCAAGGCGGGCGCTGCGCGACGGCTCAAGGATGCAGAGGCGCGGGCTGAAGCGCTGGAAGGCAGCCTGGCGGAGCTTCGAGGGGAGCTGGAGCGGCAGGTGGGTGGGCAGCTTGAGAATGGCGAACAACACAGTGGGCTCAAATGTAGCTTAGGTGCAAGGCCTGGTGAGCGCTGGCCAGGCTTGCCTGCAGCATCACTCGCTGGTACTGCGCTTTCGCTTGCCTGGCCTGTGCAGCGGCGTTGCCTTGCCGCGCACACCAGCTGCTCACTGTGCTGCGTGCACCTGCCTTGCTTTCCCGCAGCGCGCCGCGGCGGATGAGCGGGAGGAGATCCTGTCTGGAGAAGTGGCAGACTTGCAGGTGCAGCCCCACTTGCTGCACTTCCTGCTGCTGCTGCGACTGCACCCATCCTTTTTGTGCTGCTGCCGCTGCTGTGCCGGCTGCTTCAGCTTATTCAGGGCAACCAACAGGCAGCCTGCCAAGCTCCCCATCAAACAGTGAGACCTAGTCTGGCCCCCTTGCAGCGACGCTGCGCGGAGGCGGAGGCGCGGCAGCAGGAGGCGGCGGCGCGCATACCCGAGGCCACGCAGCCGCTGATGCGCCAGCTGGAGGCCATGCAGGTGGGCTTGCTGGAAGGAGTGTGGTAGGCTTGGCTAGCCTGGCACAGCTTCATACACTGCACTGGAGAGATGTGCAGAGTTTCATTGGTGCGCCCGTCGGTCTCACAACCGCGCTGCCATGCCTCGCAGGCCGCGGCCAGCGAGCAGGCGGCGGCGTGGCGCGAGGCTGAACGCGGCCTGCAGGACCGGCTGAAGGCGGCAGRGGGAGCGGCGGCAGGCGCGGCGGCCACGGCGGCGCAGCAGGGGCGGGRGCTTGAGGAGGCGCGGCAGCAGCTGGCGGCCGCGACAGCACAGGTGGGAAGATAGTGTGCATGTTGGGTGGGCATGTAGGCACAGCCGCTTGCTTGCTGCCCAACAGGATGCCATTGGCATGTCCTGCTGGTGCCTGCCCGGCAACTCAGCGCACCCTGCCGCTCCTGCATTTGCCCACTGCCCGCAGCTCTCAGAGGCGCAGGCTGCTCTGGCGGAGGCGCGGGCCACAGCAGAGAGCGAGGCGCAGCGGCGGGCGGCGGCTGAGACAACCGCGGGGCACCTGCGCTCCGACCTTGCTTCTGCACAGGATTCGCTCAACACGCTTGAGAAGGTGAAATTTGTGGTCAGCTTAAGCTGAAGCGCCGAGCCGCTGTGTTGTGGTCATGCCTGCCTTCAGCTTCTATGACGGTACATGCGTTGACAGTCTTGTGTTGTGGTCTCGCAGTCTGCCGATGCCTGCCGTTCTGCCGTTTGCCCCCACAGGTGTATGCGCAGCAGATTGAGTCGCTCCAGGCGCGCGAGGCGGCTGCCCTCAACAAGGCCCAGGTGCACGGAGTGGGGGCTTCATCTCACAGCCCGCATAGCTGTTGTCATACCCCACTCGCTTCGCTCAGCAGATAGGGAGGTGCCCTGCACACAATTTGCGATTCCTGCCCCAAAAAGGCTGCGATTTCCGCCCCAAACTAGCTGCGACTCCTGCCTCATCATGCCCTCAGGCGCTGGAAAGCAAGCTCAAGCCTGCAAACGGMGCCGCAGCAGATGCGCCTCCTGCCCTGGCTGCCCCTGGTTTCAAGTGGGTGCTGGTTCGGGAGGGGCAGGACGCCCCTGCCGCATCAGCTGCTGCTGGCGGCAACACCGGCCCCTCGCGGCAGGGCAGTTCAACGGCGATGTCTGCTGCAGGGGAGGAGCCCTCAACAGCGGCGGCGCCCTCGGCAGCAGCAGCAGCGGCAGAAGAGGAGGGTGTGCGAGTCGGCGGCAGCTTGCTGTGGGGCGGCTCTCGCAGCAACCAGTCTGGCGGCTGGGGCGGCGGCGGCGGCAGTGGCGGTGCGTCTGGCCGGCCAAAGGACCAGCAGCTGGCTGCGCTGCAGCAGCAGATACGGGAGCTGGAGGCCACACGGGACCGGCTGGCAGAGGAGCTGGTGGCAGCTGCCACGGAGGCGGCCGCGGGGCAGGCGGCCCAGGCGGCAGCCCGGCGTGCGGCGGCTGAAGTGACCGACCTGCAGGTGAGGGTGGGGAGGGTGGGAAGGGCGGCAGGCCGCGTGGGTTGAGGAAGCTGGAACAGCTGTGTGCTGGATGCACAGACCTCATGCCACGCCATCCAGCCAACCGTGTGGCTTGCGCCAGCCTCGGCAACGACCCACACCACACGCACACCAGCGGAAACACGCTCGCCCTGCTGGCCTGGCCCCTTTCAGGAGCGGCTGGCCGCGGCGCTGGAGCTGCTGGGAGAGAAGGCGGAGCTGCTGGAGGAGGCAATGACCGACATGGACGAAATGAGGGTGAGTGAAGAAAAGAGAGAAGGGGACGTGGCTGGCTGGGAGGGAAGGCGCGAGGGCTGAGCTGCTAGAGCAGGCAATGACGACATGGACGAGATGCGGGTCAGTTTAGGGGTTCCAGCCGACTGGGAGCTGGAAAGAAGCCCTGATGCACGCTGGGGTGCAAGGTACAAGTGTGCAAGGTACAAGTGAGCTGGGCGGAAGCCTGGGGGGATGACATGTCCGTACCAAACAGGCCTCTGAGCACTCGGGGTCTGCCCTCCCAACTTCACCGCAGGAGCACTTCAAGCAGCAGGTGAGCTTCCGGCTGCAGCAGGGCAGCTTGGCGCTGCCTTCAGCTGAACTGGCGGGGCAGGCATTTGCAAATTGTACCTTGTGACACTGGTTGTGGGAGGTGATGTTGGCGGGGCCTGATCCTGAGTGCCTTCAAGTGCCCCTCTGACTGTTCCTTCGCCTGCCCAACATCCCTGGCCACAGATCGACTTCATGGCGGCACGGCTGCTGCAAGCGGAGCAGGCAGCAGCAGCCCCTGCACTGGGCGCAGCAGCGGCAGCAGGGCCGCCCACATGAAATGCAGCAAGATGACCGCCTGTGCGTGTGCAGCTTTTATAGCTTAGCCAGAGTGTAGTTTTTGGTGCATCAGTCAACAGCAGTTGGTTAGCAGGGCCAGCCTGTTTATTAGAGCATGCCAGGCTACAGCAGTTGCTCCACAGTAAGATGAGGCACCGACACCCGAGCACCGTCCGAACGGCGGGGAGCGCTAACCTATGTGCGGCCGGCAGGGAGCCCAGCGCTGCGGTGCCTGACTGACAGGGGGTCTCAACTGGTTGCATGCATGGCCAGGAGTGGGAGGGTTGAGTGTTAGATGTTTGTGGATGGTAGCTCTCATCCCCCCCCTCTCGCACGACGCGTCATGAGTCCAGTCGGGCGGGCAGCGGCAGCATGGCGTGAGTCGCGGAGTGCGCTTCGCGTTCTGACGCCTGCCCTACAATCCCGCAACCCCACGTGCCCGTTTACAGCTAGCGCGCAGAGCTCGCAGCTGGTCTACCACCCACCGACCGGCGTTCCACCCACGCGTAGCTGGCCTCGCGGACACCCCAAAGGCGCCTTGCAAGGCAATGGAATAGCTGCGGCGGGCGGATGCCGTGGAGGGCGGGCCTCCCACCGGCCCTGCGCCCGGTGGCACCCGACGGGCGGCGGCCGCCGCCGCCGCTGCTGCCATTCGGAGCCACACTGCACTATGCCGGTGGGTGACAGCACACCAAGAGCTCTGCTGCAGTCTTTGTTACTTTCTTTGCTGCACTGTTCTGCCCTGTTCAACACCCGCCAGCCTGGGGCTTCAGCCTCCCGGCACGGCTCGAAGGTTGCCCACCCCGCCGCCTCTCCCCCACGTAGGCTGCGGCTGCCCCTACTCCTGGGCGCCTGGCTGCCGGCTGTGTGACTGGGGCGACTCGTGGCTGCAGCAGGCGCACGCCAGCCTGCTGCCCAAGCCCGGGGCGCCGGTGCGGCTGTCCCCGATCCGGCCGCTCAAAGTCGCGTTCTGCATCCCGCACCACAACGTCACCGGTGGCCTGAAAATGCTGCTGGAGCAGGTGAATGGAGGGGAAGAGCAGCGCTGCCGATGCTGGGAGCGTGTGATTACAGGTATCTGGGCCGTCTCACGCTGCAGACGCTGGCTGGCGGGCTTCAGAGACCGGCGGTTGGCCCTGCCTGCTTCAAAAGCCGCACCTGCCCGTTGGTTTCCCCGCCGCGCTTGCCCAACCAACGCTGGCCTCTGCGCCGCGCACTGGACTCCACCTGCAGATGCGGCTGCTGAAGGTCCGGGGGCACCACATTGTTGCGCTGACACGCTCAGACACGGCAAACACGGCAGTGCCGCCCTGGAGCGACGTGCAGGTGCGCACCTCTCACCTCCAGCCGCGCTTCTTTCCTGTGGCACACCTGCTAGCCTCTGCGTGTTGTGGACAATGCAACGCCGTGAAACGCATGTGCCACTGTTTTCTTGCGCTGGCATGCAGCATTTGCCGCGCTTTCTTTGCCCACATGACCAGCCTTGCGCCCCCCACAACACCCGCACATGGCAGGCAGATGACGGCTTATGGTGCCGCCAGGACCAGCATTTCCGGGACGCTGCTCGTCTGCCCGCCTGCCCGCCTGCCCCGCCTACCCCACCTGCTCACGCCCCTCCTCTCCCGGCCCTTGCTTGCTGGACCGTGCAGGCGGATGAGGGCGTGGTGTGCCGCCAGGACCAGCGGTTCCGGGACGTGTACAACGTGGACTCATGCGATGTGGTCATCACCGGCATTTTCCACCAGGTGGGGGCAGTGCGGGCAGCAGGGCAGTAAGCCAGACCGATTTGGGCGTCACAGCCAGCAGCAGCAGTGGGTCCGTCACGGTTCAGCTACTTCTCACCAGCCTCCCCTCCTCAGCCCTCGCCGGCCCGGCCTGCTGATGCTGGCTTCACTTCACCCCACAACCAACCCCCGCAGGTGCCCGAGTGGCTGACCAGCTGTGCCGCGCCTGTGCTGTACTACGAGCAAGGCCACGAGTGGCTGTTTGGCGACCCCGTGCGCTTTCACGAGGGCAGCGCCGCCGCTGCACAGGTGCGAGTGAGGGTGGGACTGTGCGAGGCGGCCTGTGGTATATAGCGCAGCAAGGCAGGATGGGCAGTCTGGTTTGCGCATTTCCGGGCAAGGACTACACACGTGCATGAAACTGGCTCCACTACCTGCTTGCGCTGCTTCCTTACAAGCGTCCGGTGTGTGTGTGCCTGCCCCCGCTGCTCGGTGCAGGACAGCTTGTTCCACCAGGTCATGCATCTGCCGGTCGCCCTGGCCGCCGTGTCAGGTGCGGCAGACGCCTTGCCATGGCTTTGCTGGGCGCCTGCCTGCCTCGGTGCGCCAGTGCGTTTGTAGCGAGCACTGCTGCTGTTCTTCATTCAACGTGCCGGTCCTTCAACTGTGCCTGGCACCCATC
>JADXDR010000254.1:56140-71543 GCA_025026875.1 Chlorella ohadii
ATCTGCTGTTGCAGCCTATTTTCCCGCGCCGGCTGCCAGCACGTGCTGCCACCACCAGCAGCTGGCCTGTATTTGCACCACGACTTGTTGCTTGCTGCTCGTTCTGCTGCTGCTCTGTTGGGCTCACCACCAATCCGCCTTCTCTCTGTGCTCTCCTCTCGCTTCCTGGGCTTGATGGGCGGGCCACCGCCCCTGCCCTCGCAACGGCCTGCCGTATTGGCTTGCCTCCCCAACTTGTTGACCTCTCATCTCACCCTTACTCCCTCACGCACTGTGACGCGACAAACTTGCTGTAGCAAGCCAGCTGATGACATTCGCAGCCAGAACAGACCCATGTGCCCCTGCATGCTGTTTCCCTCCGTGCTGTCGGCGGGGCGGCCGCCATGTGAGCCCGGGCGGGTCCATTCCTGGCTCGTCACTCCCATCGTTCAATTGTGCGGCATCTGAGCTGAAACCCGCCTGCCTGCGCGCCGCAAGCGGTGCCCTAGCTCTCGGCGCTATGAACAGGGGCTCCCTGGCGCTGGTGGCTGGCTGCTGCCTGATCTTGGCGGCATGCGTGATTCATCTGCGCTGCCCGGGCAGGGTCTGGCTGCTGGGGGGCTTCAGCGGCCCAGAGCCCCAGCCCACTCCTAGGGACGGTGAGCACCGCTGGTGGTGCTCCAGACATGCTGCAGAAAGCCGTTCAATGCTGCGATGCCCCAATCGCAGCCAGCCCGTTTCCCCGCCCCTCCGCCTCCCTGCCGCCGCCGCTCAGGCCTGGCCCCGCCATGTCCCCTGGTTTGCAGACCCGGTGTGGCAGGCGTGCCATGCCCAGCACGTGCAGGAGATTGCGGCTGCTGACGTGGCTGACGACGTGGGCATGCAGGCTGGCTGGCGTGGCCTGCAATACCGCTCATAGTGCACACCCGCCCTTGCCCTTGCATATGCTGCAAGCTGGCTGTGCTGCGCGCAAGTAAAGTCTGCCATCTGAACCGCTCCCCATGTGCTGCAGGGGTACCACCTCTTGTTCTATGGAGGTACGTGTTTTCGTTGCTGCAGCCAGCCGGTCTAGCGCTTTGAGCCACAACACGTGCTGTGCTGCTCGTGACATGTCTGATGCATTGCATCTGCTGCTGTCTTTCACCCACCCCTGACCCAGACTCCATCACCGAGGAGTGGGCGGGTGCTGACCACTGCTACTCATGCCTGGACCAGGAGCGCTGCGCAGGTGTGCGAGGGGGGCTCGGCTTGCATGAAGCACAGCAAGGCCAGCCCCAGGGTGCTTCGCCGTGCATATTCGCCATGCCATGCCCGCTCGCGTGAGGCCCCTGCTGCACTCACCCCCACTCTGGCCCGCGCGCTCAACTGGGCAGGCGTGCCCGACGTGTTCCGCCGCCACTACGCCAAGTGGCGGGCGGGCGCCATGGCTATCGGCGGCGACCAGACAGCCCACCTGCTGTGGCGCCTGCGCAACGGCGAGGCTCCACAAAAGAACAAGGTGAGTTGACAAGTTGCAAGGCAAGTGTCTGGCTAGTTGCCCACTTATAGTTGCCCACTTGGACAAGTGCCTGGTTCCCCCGCCATGGCAGCCGAGAGGCTGCCGAGCAACCAAGAGCGGCTGATGCAGTAGCGCGTGCTTTGGCTCTGCTCTTGGAAAGCGTCCTGTGGTGCCCCGTGCCATGTGTGCACCCACCGGCCCCATGCGCACCTCCTGCCTGCCTGCAGCCCAAGGTGGTGGTGCTGCTCATTGGCACCAATGGTGAGCTGGCCTGCCTGTGGTGCACATGGGTTGGCGGGGCGAGTCGGCACGATTCGTGGGGCCCTGCTGCCCTGCTGGTGTTTGTGGCTGGCCGCAGCCAGCTTGTGCCTTCTACCCGCCAGCCCTGCCTTGGATGCATCGCCCCACTGATGCCTTCTGACTCGTGCGGTGTGCCTGCAGACCTGGGCGCGGCTGCGGCAGATGCCTCCGACTTGCGGGAAGCCGAGCAGCTGCTGATCCAGGCGGTGCCTGGGGTGACCCTCCGGTGGGCAGGCAGGGTGTGTAATTGGCAGAGTCTCGGCCAGAGCGTTGAGAGGCGTGACTCCACCCATTTGGGGAAACCAATGTGCAGTGCAGGACTTACTGGACTGGCTGGCTCGCCACCCACCCTGCTGCCCTGCCCCTGCAATCCTGGGCCGCTCCTGACCTGCGTGCTTCCCCTTGCGCTGCACGCATTCGCTCCGCAGGGTGCTGCAAACGCTGCACACGCTGAAAGACCTGCTGCCCGACACCCACATCGTGCTGATGGGTGTGCTGCCACGTGGCAACGGCGGGCCGCAGGGCCTGTACCACTGGCCTAGCGCATTCGCGCAGCCCATCCACATGATCAATGCGCACTTCAGGTGGGGTGGGGGTGCAACGCATGTGAATCTCTGTGGTGCAGTTGCTTGCTGGGACGGCGAATGCGGAGTGCTCCGCATGCTTGATCCACACAGCGTGGCGTGTGCAGACAACATCTATGCCACAGCCTTCACAGCATGCTGCACCTTTCCACCTGCCCCAACAGCTGACATGCCTGCCTCCCCACTCCTGCCTCCGTTAATACAGGAGCTATGCGGCGCTGGACGGCCACCTGCACTTTGTGGACTGCGGCGACCGCCTGATTGTGCCGGGCGGCGGTGCAATCCGATCAGACCTGATGCAGGATGCGCTGCACCCCAACGCGGCAGGTGGGGACACGTCTAGTGTGCAGGCAGCAGGCTGGCTGGGGTGCAGGATTTGGCGGCGGCACAGCAGCAAGCAGGGTTGCACATCTGGCGCTCATTGCAAGTGCGGCTCCCTCTGTATAGCTGCCAACCTGATTAAATGCTCCCCTGCAGGCATGGAGCTGCTGGCGCAGTGCCTGGACCCGCTCAGTAAGCGGGGCGGGAATGGCTGCTGTGGCCGTGCCGCTTGCAGCACGCCGTGCCTTTGCATGCGTAACAATCATTTCCCAGCTTGCAGCGCCAGCCGTGCACGCCACAGAATGTATAGCAAACTGAGTGCTCGACACACCCACCCCTCGCTATTGTGTGCAGTCACCAAGCTGATGCAGCGGCCTGCCGTAGTGACCGCTTCCACGCGCACCAGCGAGTGAGCAGCTGGTACACGTGGCTGCTGAGCCCGGGCCTTGGCCGGCTGGCTGGGCAAGGCCAGCATGCTCAACAGCGCCACATGCCGCCCTGGACTTGCATTAGCATGCCGTGATGTCTGTTCCCAGCGGCAAGTAGCTGCTCTGCCTGCAATTGCCTAGACTACAACATGCTGCATGCACATGTGCAATGGCCCTCAAAAAATGGCTGCATAACTGCAATAGATTACAACAATCATCACTCACAGAATACACGCCAAGTCAACTCCAGCGCTCAATATATCTCTCTCAGTGGTGCTGCTGCTTGCAGCGGGTGCCATCACCCGTCATGTACCATGGGCAGCCGTCACATTGGCAGCACGAAGCCCCTGAAGCAGTTATCGGGGCGCAGCCAGCGCTGGCAGGCATCCCGCACCTCCCCCGGCTGCAGCGCCTCGATGCGCTGCAAGTCGGTGAGCACGGCCCGCCAGTCGCCGGACAGCGCCTGCACGGGAGGAGTGGTGGATGGTGAACGTTGCAGACATGCGAGCAGCTGTGCAGTGGCAGTGTGCGCAGGAACTGCGGCTGCTGCAAGCCATACACGGGCGAAAGCATGCACGGTGGTACGCAGGTGGGCAGCCGCCCATGCTGCTCAATCTACCTGGTATGTCGCCAGCGCCCCTGCCAGTGCCGTGTTAGAGCCTAGCGCATCCAGCAGCTCCATGCGGGCCCCCTGAGATGCAGAAAGCAGTACAGAAGGAGGAAGTTGGTCAGGTGCTTGCGTGCCCAGCAGCCGCATGCACACTGCCTCGGGCGCATGGAGGGCAGCATAACTCAGCGCAGCACATCAGCACATCCACAGGTAGCGGACTAAAGCAGCGCTGCCCGAAGGCCCAGACACGTGTTCATGTGGCAGCCTGAACGAGCACATTATGCACTACCAGACACAATCACAATCAAATCACTAACACACGTTATTCAACACCTTGAAGCACCCAGCCTCCCACCTTTTTGTAGCGCAGCAGCTCCTCTGCGCTTGGGCCGCTCTCCGCCAGGGCCGCCACCTCAGCGCTGACCAGCGAGTCCAGCTGGTCCAGGGAGCTGCAGAGGGGGGGTGGAGTTGGGAGGGTGTGAGGGGCATGTACTGAACGTGCTGAGCTGTGGCCGCGCTGACGCTGGCGTGGGTTAAGAAGCGATGGGTGTGTGGAGCCAATGGAGCCAGCCAGCAAGAATGCAGTCCGCCCCCCGCAGCCCGGCACATGCGCCCTGCCACACTTTGGTTGGCCCCGCCAGCCAAAGTGGGGAGCGCCTCACCCGCCCTTGGGGCAATGCAGGGCAGTGCGACGAGGCGGCATGTGACAAACTACAGGCCGCAGCGCCTCACCCGCCCTTGGGTGGGATGCTGTAGATTGAGAATGTTGTGGGGTACTTGTCGGCTGGGTATGAGGAGTAGGAGGCCGCGGTCAGGGCCTTGTTGTTGAGGACGAGGGAGCGGTACAGGCGGCTGGACCTCGTCCCGCTCAGCAGGTCGCTGCGTGGGAGGGGGAGGGGCAGAGGATGCGGGAGTTGATGGGCAGGACCTGCAGGGGAGCGATGGATTGGAACATGGCGCCCGGCAGGTTGCAGCAGAGGAGAGAGCGGCAGACATTGCGAACTTCACTCCAGGTTGCAATACACCCAGCCTCAGTTCCTTAGGAGCGGCTTCATCCTTCCACCCACCCACCAAACCATTCGCTCGCTCACCTGGCCAGGTCGAGCGTCAGTGAGTCTGGGTGCCGAACGCAGGGCCGGTAGTAGGCATGCATGAGCGCGGGACCTGCCCGCGACTTGGCCCGATACTGCCACTCCTCTTTTGGCACCAATGGAGCAGCCAGTGCCTCCACCCCGTAGGCGCTGCTGCCTGCGCAGGAGCTGGGCGGCTGGGCATCTGACCGCCAGCCTCCAAAGTATTGCTCGGCGAGGCGGCGGATCTCTGCTGGCCGCACATCGCCCGCCACCTGAAGGTGCGGTTGGTGATGGAGGCGGTGCAGTTTTGTGGGCGGATGGGGAAACCTGGCGAACGAAGGCGCAGATAAAGCGCAGCAGAGTGCGCAAACAAAAGCTGCAGGGGGCCAGACCTTGCAAGTGAGCCACCTGTCCGCCCTCAGCTTGCATCACATGCCCTGGCGCTGCCACACAAGCGCACCGCAATGGTCAGGTTAGCGGGGCCGTAGTGCCGCTGGAAGAAGGCCTGCACCTCGCGCCGCCCCAGCCGCTCAATGTCCTCGGGGTAGCCAATCACCGGGCGCCTGCTTGTGGGGGGTGGAGGAAAACAGCGTTGGCAAGGACAGGGTAGCCAATCACCGGTCGCCTGTGTGTGGGAGGTGGAAGGAGATGGTCACAGCCAGGTTGCCAGCAGGTTGCAGCAGGGCACTGTGCTGCATGGCTTCACCACATGCGAATGCAGCATGCCAGTGTAAACGCCTCCACGACCTGCTGAACACCGGACAGGCGCCCACCTCCGCCCTGCAAAAACATCGGCAACAACCCCTTGCGCACCTGTAGCGGTTGGACAGGCTGGAGAGCCGCTTGCAGGAAAGACATGCGTGCATTCAAATGGGCCAGCCACACTGTGCAAACTGCCCCTTGCCCACCTGTAGTTGTTGGACAGGCTGGCCAGCGCAAATGCCTCGGAGAAGGGCCCCAGCGGCGAGTTGTCCACGCGCAGGCGCCGCTCCTCCAGCACCACCCGCTTCTCGCTGTACAGCTCCCTATGGACAAGGGATGCAGAGCGGGCCTGGCTGGTCATTGCAACTGTGGTGGATCATCAGCAGGCGCCGCTCCTCCAGCACCACCCGCTTCTCTAGATAGAGCTCTCTGGGGCATGAGGGAGGCGGTGCAGAGAGTGCGTACGGGTACGCAAAGCTGCGGAGCGGCAGCAGCTAGGGCGGCTGGCTAGGGCAGACACGGCTTGCAAACTAGCCAGGCAACCCTCCCAAAAATGTGCTGCTCAGGGCTCACCTGAACACGGGCTGCTGGAAGCGGTCGGCCTCCATGGCAAACCACAGCTCCGCCTTGTTGGCCGGCAGCGACACATAATATCTGTGGGGAGGACGCGGGCAGAGAGAAGGCAAGCGGCTGAGCCGCAGGATTTGTTGAGACATGTGTGTGCACTTGCATGGCTCTGGGCAGCAGCGCAAGAGGCGGCAGCAACTGTTGGTGCATGCTTGCAAGTTGAGCTGGGCGTGCTGCTACCGCCATTGGGCAACAACCATACAAAAGAGGCACGCAAAGTCGCTCACTTGGTGGCATCATGGCTGGTGGCCGCGTTCAGCCCCACACCGCCCTCCTGCTGCAGCAGCGCTCCATATGCATTGGGCACGCTCAGCGCCGCAGCCTGCGGCAGAGGGAGCAACAGGCAAGTTGGGCACACAGTTATTGGACACGCCATTATTGCCCGCCCGCTCCTGTCCCGTTGTGCCACTTCGTTGCCACGGCGCATGACCAGCACATAACACGCAGCTGCTGGGAAGGGCAAGCGGCAGCAATGCAATCTGTCCTCACAACCAGCCGCCCCACCTGCCGCTGCAGCGCCTCCAGCTGCTGCTGCAGGCGGGCCGCACCGGGGCCGCTGCCTGCTCCCTGCAGCTCGTAGAACGTCTCATCCAGGGCCTCCAGCAGCGGCGCCTCCTGCCTGCAAGGGCAGCACGTTCATGGTTCAGCACTGCTGCCAGCTCACAGGCTGGCCCGGGTAGTCATGGGCATTGCTGACAGCTACAGCCCCTGAGAGCCTTTCGTGCCTGTAGTCCCGGCTGCCGATGCGGGGCGTGTATTTACCGCTTCCCATAACGACATCAAACTACAGCACAAACAGCACAACAACAACATGCACCCTGCACCCCTCACCTGTAGTCCCGGCTGCCGATGCGGGGCGTGCCCTTGAAGGCCATGTGCTCCAGCAGGTGCGCCAGCCCCGTCTGCCCATCCTCTTCGTCGAATGCGCCCACATCGGCATAGATCTGCAATCAATCAACATGTGCAGAGTGGTGTGCGTCCTGCCATATTGAATGCGCCCACATCGGCGCGGATCTGTGATCAATCAGTCAGCAAGGAGGGGAATAGCGGGCATGCTGAAGGAGGCCGCAGGAGAGCCCACCAAAGGGTGAAGCAGCCGGAGCAATGCATGGTGCCCAGAGTGATGAGCAGCCCTCTGCCGCTGGGGACCGGGGCAGTGCAATTGGACAGCTGAACGGCTTAGCCCTCCCTGCTGGCCAGACTGCAACGCAGTGGTGCATTGCCACAGCTTGACTGCTGCACGTCAGCCCCGCAGCATTCAACCGCGGCAGCCCAGCAAGGGTTGGTCCCCCCTCACGTGGAAGCTGGCGATGGGGGCGGCCCGCCGCTCAAACACCAGGAAGCGCAGGCCGTTGGGCAGTGTAAACTCAGTCAGCCGCTCGTCCAGCTGCCGCTCCAGCAGGCTGCTGGCGCTGGCCGCCTGCGCTGCGCCGCCACCCAGCAGCGAGGCGGCATCGGCGGCTGCCACGGCGCGCCCCGCCCACGCGTGCAGGCTGCCGACAGTGGCTGCCGCCGCCGCCGCCGCCTGCAGCATGGCGCGCCGGCTGCTGGCTTGGGTAGGCCTTCCATCGGTGCTGCTGCTGCTGCTGCTCGGCTGCGTGCTGGATCTGCTGCCTGCAATGCTGCCTGGGCTGCTGCCGGCCTTGCCGCTGCCGCCGCCGCCGCCGCCCTCCGCAGGTGTCTGAGACTCTCTCGCCACACACTGTGTCGAGCGCCGATTACTACAGCGTCGTGGGCTCCTTCCCATTCCTGTGCCAGGCGCCCATGGGCAGCAGGGCTGCAGCAGAGAGCAAGCCATTCTCGGCGCGGGCGCGTGGCGTCCCGGCAACCGTAACGAGCAGCCAGATCACACGCCAGGCTGTGCTGGGATGGTTAGCCGCTGCCGATTGAGCGTTTGGGGGTCATGGTCTGCCGGGCCAAAATGGCACTGCCCACGGCATGAAGCAGGCAGGCTCACCGCCGCAGCAGTGACTCGATCTGCATACAAACAATACATCGGAGCCCAAACAGGCAGCTTGTAAACTCCCACCCGTGCAAGCGAGTGACCCGCCAGCCGCAGAGTTCTAGTTACGGCCCATCGTCTGCATCTAAAGGCGACAGCAGTTGCTTACAGCCAGCTCAAGCAGCGGCAGCAGCAGCGGCGGCCATGGCGAGCGCCGAGCAGTGGCACCTGCGGCCACAGAACCCAAACAACCCCGTGGTGTTCTTTGGTAAGTTGTGACGACAGCAGCGACGCCGTGTGCGCACTCGAAAGCCGCCCCGTCGCCTCTTGCCTTTCTGCTGCCGCTCACCGCCTGCCGCCGCCGCCGCTGCAGACGTGTCGATTGGCGGGCAGCCGGCGGGGCGGATAAAGATGGAGCTGTTTGCGGACATTGCGCCCAAGACGGCGGAGAACTTCCGGCAGATGTGCACGGGCGAGTTCAGGTGCGATGGATGCGCGGAGCAAGTGGTAGCTGGCAGAAGCAGCTGCTGCCAATACACAGCCAGTCCAAACAAGTCGAAACGCAGGAGAGTAGACAATTCTATGGTGCTGCCTGCACGCATCATGCTGCCTGCGTGCATGACAGCAGGAGCTGCGACGGGGTCGCCCTGGCGACGACTGTGCACCGCTGCTGTTCACTATCTCGGCCTGAGCTGAGCTCACGCTGAGCGCATCGGAGTGGCTGCCTGCCACTGTGCTGCAGGCGGAACATGCAGCCGACGGGGTACAAGGACTGCCCCTTCCACCGCATCATCCGTGGATTCATGCTCCAGGTGGGATTTCGGTTGTGCTGTGTGTGGCTTCGGCATGGTGGCTGCTTACCGCCTCGCTGCCGCTGTTCCACACACACTGCGGCGACTGCCCGATCGTCGCCGGTGCCTGCTGCCCAATCCTGCTCTGCTGCCCAGTTCTGCTACATCTGCCCGCACGCTTCCTCCAGTCAATGAGAGCCTTTGTTTGCTGTTGTGCCACCTTGCACCTCTGCAGGGCGGCGACTTTTTGAAGGACGACGGCACCGGCTGTTCGTTCGTCCCTAGACCTTGCCTGTTTTGTTTGCAGGCTCAGCAGCAACACTCCTTGCTCATCTGTGCAGGACGGCGACTTCCTGAAGGGCGGCGGCGCCGGCTGCTCGATCCTTGCCATGGTTGTCTGTTTGCCAACTCACCATTCACTCAGTCTGCATTTCTATCCGCAGGGCGGCGACTTTTTGAAGGGCGACGGCACCGGCTGCATCTCCATCTACGGCTCGCGCTTCAACGACGAAAACTTCACGGCCAAGCACACGGGGCCCGGCCTGTTGAGCATGGTGCGCAGCGCAGGCTGGGCAAACGCTGCCGCATGCTAAGCACAAGCATGTTGAAGCTGCGCAGTGTCTGCTGCTGCTGCTGCTGCTGCTGCTGCTGCTGCTGCTGCTGCTGCNAATGGCGCCTCGCTGCTGCTGCTGCTGCTGCTGTGAACAGTGCCATGTGGTTGCCTGCGCAGGCCAACANGCGGCCCCAACACCAACGGCTGCCAGTTCTTCATCACNAGTGGGCGCGGCAGACTGGCTGGGTGAGGGCACTGGGGCAACCTTGCCACTACTCACAGCCTGCCAGTGCCCACAGCCTTGGGCTGCTGTGCGCAGCATCTGCTGCCCCTGCCGGTGCCACGTCAGCCTGCCACTCTCTAGGAGCAGGCACTGTCATGGCCTCTGAGGGGCTGCACTGATTCAGGCTCCTCGTACAGCAGTACTTGTTGTGAACAAGCTGCTGTTGTGTGCTGTGTCACTGCCGCTCGCTGGATGCCTTACCACTGCCAATGCATGGCTCCTCCCTGCAGACAACAAGCACGTGGTGTTTGGCAAGGTGCTGGGCGAATCGATNGCTCACGGTGCGCTGGAGAAGAAGGGGCGTCACCATGGCTGTGCTCACCGCCTCTGCTTGTGCCTGCTTCGCGGTGCTGTCGTGATGCCGCCCTGCTGGCGGAGCAGCCTGTGATTTAGCAGTGTGAAGGCTCTGTTGCTGTGAACCCGATGGGCAAACGTACTCCCCATCTGCCATCCACAGGTGCGGAAGCTGGAGGCGGTGCAGACGGGGCCCAACAACCGGCCCAAGCTGCCGTGCGTCATCACGCAGGCAAGTGCTTCGGGTGCAACAGGGCAGGCAGGTTGAGAGCTAGCATGGGGCCTCAGTGAGATGCAAGAGGGTCGAAGGTTCAGGATGCCAAGGGCTTGGGCTAGCCTGCTCCAGGCGAAGCATTTCACTGCCTGCACGAGGCACAATCACGCAAAGGTATGCTGCTGATGCGTGCCGCCCTCCTTGCGCCCGCCTCCTGCTGCAGTGCGGCGAGATGTAGGCAGCATTGCACGGCTGTGCACACTTGACTGGACTTGACACGTGACTTGCACTGTAATTGGAATCACTTTGCAAGCTCTGTGTTGCGGGAGCAGAGGGCCACCATGGATTGCACTGCCTCGTGCGCTCGCTGCCAGCCCTCTGGTGGCTGGCGCTCTGCATTACACCACCTCTCCTCCTCGCCGTAGGCCGCCTGCTGGTCTCTATTACACCACCTCCTCGTCCTCGCCGTAGGCCGCCACCTCCAGCCGGATCTGCTCCAGCTTGGCCCGCTGCTCCTCCTCGCTCATGGCCTGCCACTCAAACACCGTCTTGTCTGCAAGGGGGGCAAGTGAAGGTGGGGTAGAACAGCGTGCTCAGCAAGCTTTCTCATGGCCTGCCACTCAAACATGGTCTTGTGTGCAAGAGAGGCAGGCGAGGGTGGGGCACAAGAGGCATTGTGTTGCCGCGGGAGGCAGGCGAGGGTGGGACAGGAGAGGCATTGTGTTGCCGCGGGAGGCAGGCGAGGGTGGGACAGGAGAGGGGACCAGCAGCTCGATCGGCAAGCTTTCGCCATCTGTGCCGCCTGTTCTCTGCTGCCGAATCAAGCCGCAGATGGGCTGCTGGACAGCTGCAAGCAGCAGCAGCAGCAGGGCAGCAACACCCAGGCAGCAGCAAGCAGGCTTAGCACGCACCTCCAATGTCGGCATACACTGGCTGCGTGTACTTGCGGGCGGCGAAGAACAGCAGCATGCCCGCCACTACGGCTGAGAAGCCTGCAGGGGAGGCAGGGTGGCGTTGGGGCAGGGCTGGCATGGGCGCGTGACACAGGGGCTGTAGAGGAATGCTGCTCGATCGATGGCAGGGCAGTCCAGTCCAGACCGGCTAACGCATGACCAGCCCACAGCGTGCAGCATACACAGCATTGGCGAGTGAGTGTACACGTACATGGGCCGCCTGGGTGCCCAGCAAGCGTGCGCAGCAAGCAGACGCAGCAGGCATAGCTGAGGGCGGGTGAGGCACAGCACAGCAGAGCCGGCGGGCACAGTACAGCACAGCAGAGTAGAGCAGGCAGCAGTGCGCACCCTTGTCTGCGACCTCCGGCATGAGGCCGGTGAGGTGCAGCAGGCAGAGCAGCGGGATGAGGCCCGACAGGATGAAGCTCTCCCGCTTCTCGTAGCAGAACTGGGGGCAGTTTGGAGGGACAGGGGACAGAAGGGCATAGGCAGCAATGAGAATGTGACAAGGTGGTTGGGCAGCATGTGCGGCGAGCCGGTGGGGCATGCATGCGCACAATGTGCAGCAGGCATGCAGGAACCCAGCGAAGCAACTGTTGCGTCCTTTGCCTCCCCAACCCTAGGTGGTCACAGCCTGCCCCAGCGCACCCCTTCCTTGAAGCAGATGCCCGCAAGTGCCGCAAAGGCAGGGCCCACAAACCACATGCTGCTGGGGTGGGTGGCCACCCACTGCAGAGGGCAGCAGGGCAGCCAGGCAGGGTGAGGCCAGCAGAGCAGGGTATTTTTCAGCAGCAAAGCAGGATTTGGGTTGCATAGTGCCCGCTGCAATCTTCCTGCCACACGTGCAGTTGCGTCATCACCCCACCTGCACCCCACCCCCTAGCCCACCTGCGGCAGCGGCACGTCCGAGTGCTGCAGCGCCAGCCACGCGCCGCCGGCGCAGCCCAGGGCCGCCAGGGTTTGCAGCGCGCGCTTGATGGGTGTGATGTAGATATGAATGAGCGTGGTGGCGCCTAGGATGCCCACGCCGCCGGCCGCAGCAAGCAGGTTGCCGTTGGCCCACACCACTGGGGCTAAAACGGCGTCCTCCGGCGCCAGCGCCGCTACGGTGCCGGTGGCAAAAGCTGCGCATAGTGGTTGCCAGCAGCGGTGGTATGGCGATTGGAGCCGGCGTAGGTGTGCAGCACAGCCAGGCTGCATTGCATGTGGCACCATCCGCCCGAACCCGCAGACGCACCTGTTGCTATCAGGGTGAGCGAGACGCGGTAGCTCCACACCTCAACCTTGTCCGCCTGCAGCAACATACGAATCAGCATAATCAGGCAAGCAACATGAGAATGTGGAAGTGCGCAGCATCAACAAGCTGGTAGAAGCACATGTGCAATTGCGTTGGCAGCGGCGGCGGCGGCGGCGGCGGCGCTACTCACCGGTGTGACAAACCATTGCCCGAATTCTCCTTCGAATGGCCCATCAGCATTCTGCGTGGCACAGGGTATCACATCACTTGGCCTCCGGAGGCGCGCAGGACGGAGTTTCGTTTGCTGCAGGCACCGGCAGGGCGCGGCAGCCTTCAGCGGTGCGCTGCAGAGTGCGTTCATGATTGGTGCAAGGCAAATGTTGGGTTGTCGGCTGTGCCTGGCAGCCTCGAGGCTTGCCGCCGCTCATGCGGACGCTGCGCTGCCGCCGCTGCTAGGCTGCCTGCGGCCCGCCATCGCGGCGACTGCACATCCCCAGCGGTTCAGCGCATCCTTGGCTTCATTATTCAGTGGCCTCTGCTGCTGATCGTGTGCTGACAGCGGCGAAACAGCCCGCTGGCAGCACCGTCAGAGGCCCTTTCGCCGACCATTGCAGCTGTTCAACGCCATAGACATGGATTAGGCGCGTAGGACGGCTCACACGCGGTCAGGAGGCCCCGGAGGTGCCAGCCACCGCCGCCGACCGATGCGCTCGAGTGGAGCCAACAGCCGGGGCTGCCTGCTCCTCCTGCCCTGTTCTTTTCTTTGCAGGTACAGCTGGCATCCAAGAGGACTGCTGCTGGGTCGGCCAGGCTGTAGCACATTCCAGCTGCTGACAAGTGGGGCATGCCTGATGATGCCCTGCTCCAACTGCGCAGTGCAGGCTGCCCCTCAAGGGCTGTGTGGCAGTTCGAGCTGCGCCTATGCCACAAACCCCACAAGGGCAGTTTGCTTGTGTGCTGCATGAGCTGCACGGGAGGTAGCTGCGAGCCCCCATTACCTAGGAGACACAGCGAGTTTGGCGGCGGTGATCTTGCCACAGCGCAGCTGCAAGGTGCAGGCACAGGGGGCAGCAGCCGAGCGGTTCGCTGCAGGTGGAGCTGGCGCAGGCTGTGTTGCAAAGCTGGCCAGCGAGGGCGGAGCAGTGGCGGAGTAGGGCACAAGCAGGTTGGCGCTGGTGGGAGTTGGGCAGGGGCCACCCATGGCAGTCGCATGCATGGGCGGGATTGCGCGGAATGGAAGTAAGTCGCTGACTGCGCAGCCTTCAGCACGTGACGTGGCAGTGCTCTGTACGCTGCTGGCATGCATACATGCCTGCTTGTGGCGAGCTGTATGCCGCATGCTTGGGTCCTGCTTTGCCTGCAGTGCACCGCCTTCCATGCCATTAACCCACTCATACAGCACCACCCGCTTGCACTGGCGCTTGACGACAGCCTGTCCTGAGCCCGTCTGTCAAACGCTCAGCATAACCGCTTGCACGGGGATGTGAACGAAAGTATGCATTCAGCACAACATGACGGACAGGCGTGGTGCTGCTGCKTKGGKTTGAGCTGCACCACAGTAAGACCGGCTGCGCAGTCAGTAGAACCACAGCCGCCNAATCGTCGCNGCCCTNCGGGGGTGCATTGCTTCGCTTGGCTTGGCAGCTGNACGGGGAAGCGCAGCAGGCATCCGCCTCGGGCAACGTCGCGTCGCATGGCTGCCCATGCAGGCAGCAGTTGATGCAGCGGGCGCTGGGCTGTTCGCTGCAAATACTTGCTCGAGCTTTTGCGTACATTTTGTCCACGCTCTGGCTTGGCACACCCGGTCTTGGAGGGGCCTCTGGGCACGCGTCCTGTCGAGCGCCCGCGCCCTGCGGCCTGCTGCTGAGGTTGGCGAGCAGCTGTTGGGATCTCGAGCGGCACGAGAGGCTGTCGAGGCTGCAGCCTCGTGTCACCTGAGCGGCATGGCGGCGGCGGCGCTCACCCTGGCGCTCCTGGCCGCCCTCGCTAGCTGCCGGCCTGTGGAGGCCACCATCGCCGAAATCGGCCCAACGGTGAGTTGGTTGCCGACAGTGCTCTGTGGTCTGCTTGCAGCCCCTGGCTGCTTGTGGATGCTACAAGGAGGCTGATGCACTCGCTTCCGTGGTCCCGCCCTGGGCCGTCGATCCCCTTGTCCACCCGATCGGGTCCAGCTGAAGCTACCACGCGCCAGCACCCTGATCCCGACTCAGATGGTCCTGCCAACTGTTTTGCTCCGCACAGATCTACATTGGGGGCATCCAGGACCTCCAGCTGGACGGCAGCGGGGTGTCCAAGTGCAACCGCCTCGTGGACGCCGCGCTGAGCTACGGAGCCTTTTCCAACGCTCAGTTCCTGGTCTCAGGTATGTGGAGCGTTCTCTGCCGCCCCGCACATGACGTGGAGCAGCTGCCCAGGCTTTCACTGCTGCGGCGGCCAGACGTGGATTGCTACGCAGTTGCTTATTGGACTTTCTCCTGCACAACGTACCTCCCACTCGCAGTGCTGTGGTGGGACAGCGGGCCGCGCGACCCGCCGCCCGGATGGGACGGATGCGACAAGTACACCCTGTCCAGTGAGGCTCTGCAGCTGGGATTGACAGCTGGCAAGTGCATGCATGGAGGTTGTGAGGAAGAGCTCGGCATGCTTGGCACGTGGGGCAGGGCAGCAGCGGGCAGTGCGGCGGCACGTCCACGGCCACCTTTGCGCCTCCTCCGTCCTGGTGCAGCCTACTACTGCTTCAGCCGGTTCAACAGCACCAGCATCGAGTACTACTCCTATGGGCTGGACGAGAACAAGACAGGTGGGTGGGCTGGCTCAGCCTGCTTGGTGGCGCCTCAGCAGGCAGTGCCTACTGGACTTCCCTCTGCCGGCGGCGCCGCCTGCCTTGCGGCGCCTTCACATGCATATGCAGTATGTTTTACTGCATGACTGCCATGTTACTGTGTAGAGCCAGTAGCTGCCGGTCCTAATGCACATCCAGCGTGTATGCTGTCCGCTGAAGCGCACCCACTGCC
>JADXDR010000255.1:0-16760 GCA_025026875.1 Chlorella ohadii
CGGCCCCCCAAGCCTTGCCAGGCTGCCGCTGCCGCTGCTGCCCCAAGCTTTTGGGTGCCCGTGCTCTGCTTTTCAACCACCAGCAGCAGCTTTTCTTGCAGGGTGGGTGCCCGGATGGCGACCCGCGCCCACGAACGCACCAGCAGCCGCTGTTTCGTCGCCAACGACAACAGGGTGCCTCCTCCTGAGCCCGCCATTGCTGCGGAGCCCTCTAGCGAGCCCGGGGCGGCCGGTTTTGGAGCGCGCGTAGCCAAGGGCGCTGACCGCGTGATGGCCGCTTTCGGGCTACTCAGGGATCAATGCCCAACACCCTGGCCCTTTGATCGGCGGCAGAAACTTTTGGGCAGGGCGCATGGGGCGCCATGAGGGTTGTCAGCCAGCAAACCGATGAACACGCCGCGCATTTGGGCTCTGTGTGTGTCTTGATCGACCAAATAACCAGCGATGGCGACGCGCGCAGCTCTGCGGTCGGCGCCGCTCGCGGTTGGCGCGCTGGGCCGCCCTGCAGCCCTGCCCGCCAGCTCACGGATTGTGCACACATCACGGGGCCTTTACAGCACGCTTGCACCGTCGCAGCCGCAGCGGCTGGTTGCAGCGGCGCGGCGGCGGCTACCACCGCCTGCAGCGAGCGGCAGCGGCGAGCAGAAGCCTGCGGCAGGTGCGGGTTGTGACCTGAATGATACGAGCAAGAGCATGAAACAAATGAGGGGTATGGGGCTCTGTTTACGCAATTGCTGGTGCTGCAGCGAGGCACCCACTGCTCGTCTCCCGCAGGCGAGCAGCCACCGGCGGCGCCCGGCGGCGGCGCCCCCGACACCGGCAGCCTGCTGGCCAGCCTGGGGCTATGGGGGCTGTGGGCCGGCCTGGCCGCCTACGCCTTCCTGGTGGCACCCAACCAGACGCCGCTGCGTGACGCCTACTTCCTCGAGAAGCTTGTTGGCCTGGTGCGGGGGGTGGAGATGTGGCATTTGCGCAAGGAGCTGGGGGAGGGGAATTTGAGAGACTGCCAACTGCAGGATCAGCCGAGCAGGAACGTGGGGCGGAGTACCAAGTTGGCCTCGGCTGCGCTGCAAACAGCTTGAAATATACTTGCACATGGACGATGCTGCTTGCCGCAGGGCGTGGACGACGGCGTGACCATCAACGCGATTGTGACCAACCTGTTCCTGGTGATGGGTGAGGCAGGAAAAGGATAAGCGAGGAGGGAGTTAGTTGAGGTTTAATAGGGGCCCAGCCCCAGGTCCAGGCAGCTCCTTTCGGCTGCACCAGTCTCAGCAGCCGCTGTGCACCGGTGGGCCTCGCAGGCAACTGCCCTGCCCTGTCTCGCCCAACCTTCATGGTGCAGGCGTGTGGCCGCTGATCTACACCTCGCTGCTGATCCCCAGCGGCAAGAGCGACAATGGCGTGCCCGCCTGGCCCTTTGTCACGCTGAGCTACGGCATCGGTATGTGCGGCCAGGGACGCACGGATCATGTGCTCGGTGTGGCTTACTGCCGCAGGTCAAGCAGCATGCATTGTGCAGCCAAATTGAGTGCTGCCTTGCATGCCATCTGCCTTGCGTGCTCCTGCCCGCTCTCCTGCAGGCGCGTTTGGCCTGCTGCCCTTCATGGCGCTGTGGCAGCCGCCGCGGCAGCCGCCCAAGGTGCCGGCGGACGCAGCCGACCTGCAGGGCTGGCAGAACCTGATGCAGGCGAGCACTGGCTGGTTGTTGACTTCTGTGCTGCTGTTGCTGCTGCTGCTCGTGCCATCGTTGCATGCAGGGGATGGCTGCGGAGCAACTCTGGGGTGTGGCAGCAGCCAAGCAGCTGCTGAGCCAAGCAGCAAGTTGGCAGCAAGCCGGCGCAGGCTCCTGTATGCCCACTGACTGGCGCCTCCCTGTGCCTGCCACCCACCCACGCCGCTGCCGCAGAAGGGGATGGAGAGCCCGGTGGTTGCGGTGTTGTGCCTGGCGGGCGCGGCATGGTGCGTGGCGCAGGCGGCGCTTGCAGGGCCGCAGCAGTGGGACGCCTACTTCCGCCTGCTGGAGGAGAGCCGGTGAGCTGCTGCGCGGTGGAGTGCTGCTGCTTGTGTATGGGCAAGCGCCGGCTTGCGTCCTGGGAAGCACTACATGTTGCTTGAACCTGCGCAGCAGGTGTCGCGCTTGCACACCAAGCCATGCAGCTGTCCACCTGCGCCTCCCGCATCGCCCGCATCGCCCCGTCCTGCAGCTTCATCAACGTCATGACCTGCGACTTCCTCTGCCTCTGCGCCCTGGCGCCCTTCTGGTGAGTGCGCAGGCTGAAGCAGCATGCGATGTTAGCTGGCATTTGCACATTTGCATATGGTGACCGGTGCTGCCTGCCGCTGCCGGGCCTGAGCCCAGCCTCCTCCTCTTGCCCCTGCCCCCTCTCTAATCCCCAGGATGGCCAACGATGCGCAGCTGCGCAACTGGGACAAGCGCGACTCGCTGCTGCCCATCCTGTCGGTGCTGCCGCTGTTTGGCCCCGCCATCTACCTCTGCCTGCGGCCCCGCGCCCAGCTGTGAGGCAGCGCAAGGTGCAACTTGCAGGCAATTCATTTCATTCCAGTCAGCGTGTTCATTTGATTCGAGTCGGCATTGTAAGCAGCAGGTGCAAATGAAAGGACGTACAGGGTGTGTACAGGTTGGATCAGGGAGCAGGTAAAAACGTGAATAGTGCTGGGAGTAGGTCGGAGCAGTCTGCGAGGCAGGGCTCACAGTGTGCCATCAATCTGAGCCGCCCTCACTTGCCACTGCACTGCTGCCACTGCCACTCCTGCTCGCATCCTGGCTACTACCTTCCTCCTCCACCAGCACACCAATGAGGAAGGGCTGCAGCTGCAGCAGGGCGCGCGTGGAGTGCACCGCCCGCACCTCCTCGCTGCAGTCGGTGCCCAGCGTGCGCAAAATGGCCAGCAGCTGGGAGGTGCCGCAGCCGCTGGTCCATCCCGGGTGCTGCAGCACGTGCTGGGTGATGTCGTACACCTGGGTTGCAGGGGAAGGGGAGGCCAGGACAAAGTTGGGATGCGGAGCAGCAGGGCATGGCTGCTTCTCTTTCTAGTGTGCGGCAGTGCTGCAGGCCTGCGACTTGCAGCATGCAGATCACCCCACTGTTCCCACGCAAATGTGATTGTGCATTAACAACCCTTCTGCCTGCAAAGCTGCAGAAGCGCACCCTGCCGTCCACTGCGATCCAGCCGTCGTGCGGTGTGCAGTGGCGCGCCACCTCGGCCCGTGTGTACTGCCCCAGCCGTCCGGCCCGCTGCAGCCGCGCCTCTAACAGCTGCGCCAGCCGGCAGACACGGCCTGACTGTGGGGCCTCGAGGGCCATGGCTGCTGCAAGGGGACGAGACGAGGGTGGCACGGAGCAGCGGCGGCGGCGTCAACAGCGGCAGGGTGGGAGGGGAGAGGACAGGCCTGCAGGCTCTTGGAAGGAACGGCAGGCCGTGGGCAGCACTTGCAAGTAACTGTGAAATGGTGAGCGGGGCAGGGGCGGGTAAGGGTCGACCCAAGCTCTGAGCGGGGTGAGCGAGGGGGCACAAGGCGTGCGTTAGCATGCCGATCGAGCATTCAGGTGATTCTAGTGGGCTCACATGTCTCCCAACAACACTGGAGCGCGCAAAAGAGCACCTTGCGCCATTGCCCATGATGGGCGGCGTCCGAGGGCGGCCAAAAGCCTTCTGGCGCCTCGCACCCTGCAGTGCAAGGTGATCAGAGTGGGGACGGAGCGTCTCGAGGCCCGTAGCTTGCAGTGCGGTGAGTTGGCTTGCAAACTTTGCTCCTCGGGCTCCTGCAGCGCCCCCGGCAGGCCCAGCGTCCTGTAGAGGCAGTATCCGTTGCAAATTGGGCAGCGGCGACCGCAATTCACTGCCTTCCTGCCTCCGCCACCGCCACCGCCGGCGCCTTCCGCCTGCGGTGCAGGTACCTCGCAGTTAACCCACAGCCATGAGCGGAAAGGTGCTCATCTGCGCCACCTCGGCCACCAAGCTGCTGGACGGCAGGGAGACGGGCTGCTGGTGCGGAGGGCGGACCAGCTTCACAGTGGTTGAGGGCTGCAAGCTGGCGGCGGCGGCTTTTGTGCAGCGTTGCAGCATTCATCCTGCGTGGTTGGGCGAGGCAGTGCCTCACGTGCACAGTTGCTTCTGCACTGTTCCTGCCCGCAGGGTGGAGGAGGTGGCCTCGCCCTACCTGCTGTGGCGTGAGAAGGGCTTCCAGGTGAGACCGCTCTCCGGCTTCCTGCTGCGCCTGATGCTACTTTACCGCCGCTCACTTCCATTCATCGTGAGGGATTGACCAGCTGCCGGGGCGGCCACAGCCGGCCCACGGCATCGGTGCGGCTGCACTGCAACTCCACTGCTGCACGACAACAGACCGCCCCGATCCCTCCTGCTGCACCGCAGGTGGACCTGTGCTCCGTGAAGGGCGGGGCCATCCCCTGGGACGCCGCCTCGTGCCAGGAGGGCTCCGATTTCTTTACGCCCGAGGCTCAGGCCTTCTACAAGGACGGTGAGGCAGGGGGCGGGGGGCGCGTAGTGGTCATCGCAGGCAGTTCATGGTCTGCGCTTTGCATGCCTGAGGGCAGCAGGTGCGTTGGGTGGCATGCCTGCCTGCTGCTGCCGCTGCCCTCTGCGCTGCCATCGCGAAGCGCAATTTGTGCCCTTCCATCGAGCTGCACCTGCCAGCCCGTCTGCAAACCCCGCAGAGAAGCTGGCCGAGGCGTGGAAGAACACCAAGTCCATCGAGCAGGTGCTGGGCGGAGACATCGAGCACTACGATGCGCTGTTCGTGAGCGAGGGGTGAACCCTGCTTTGCTCGTGGGTAGACCACGTTTGCTCGCCATTCACTTTGTCACGAGCGTGCCTGGCTGCAGGACTGTTTGTAACTGTGTCAGGTGCAGGGACATTCCATAACCTGCAGTTGGGCTGTGATTCAGTGCTGCAGCGTAAGCGATTGGGCCCGATTCTGCGATCTCAAGCGCTCCAGTGCACTCCTGTTGCATCCCTCCCCGCCGCCTTCCCTCTGCCTGCAGATCCCCGGCGGCCACGGCATCTGCTTTGACGGCACCAGCAACGGTGTGTGCAGCCCTGCCCATGCTGACCAGCTGCTGCAGCGCACCTTAAGCATGGCGGCATGCTTTCCTGCTGCATGGACACTTTTTGCCTCCTGTATGAACTTTGCAGAGATGAAGCTGCTGGTAGAGACGTTCTGGGCAAATGGCAAGGTCGTTTCAGGTGGGGCGGTGAGGTGGGCAAGCAGGCAGCAACCTCTCCTGTGCCACCTCGATGGGTTTGAGTGGGTCACTCATTGCTCCTGTGCCCGACTGCCCCCGACTGCTCCCGCCCCTGGCTGCCCACCCAACCTGCAGCTGTCTGCCACGGGCCTGCGGCCCTGACCACAGCTGTTGGCCCCGACAACCAGTCCATCATTAAGGGCCGGCAGGTGCGCTGCGCTGTACCAACTGCTTGCCCCCATGCTGTGCTGCATTGGGCAGTCCGGATAGGACGCGTGCCATCACACTGCCTTTTCAGCTGCGCACCCCTCCCAACCCGCACTGCACCCAATCTGAACCCTCCTGCCCTCAGGTGGCTGGCTTCAGCAACCACGAGGAGGAGGCTGTGGGCAAGACCAAGGCGGTGCCCTTCCTGCTGGAGGCAAGCTGGGCGGGATGGGAGAGGGGCCAGTGGTTGGAGGAAGGGCATCTGGCGGCCTGCTGGTCAAGCCCAGCGGCAGCACCCCCCGTTTCCAGCAGCATCCCCTGACCTGCAGAAGGTGCCCGGCCTGCACTCACCAACAAGCCCGACACCCCTCTCATTCCCTGCTCAATCCCCGCCCCGCCTTGCCCTCGTCAGGACAAGCTGAAGGAGCTGGGCGGCGACTACGTGGTGGGCCCCGACTGGCAGCCTCTGGCAGGTGCAGATCCAATGCTGCAAGCTTGCCCAGCGGCGGCACACCTGGCGGCACCTTGCTGCGGGGCGCCCTCTGTTGAAGCTGCCATGCCAGCGCTGCTGCTGCTGGCCGACGGGGTCTGCGTAAGCCATGCCTGCTGCCAACCTGTCACACCACTCACCCACGCCCCCTGGCAGTGGCGTCGGGCAAGCTGATCACGGGGCAGAACCCCGGCTCCTCCAAGCGCGTGGCCGAGCTGGTGATCGAGGCGGTGGCCCCCGGCCTCAAGGAGCCGGTGCACGGCAAGGGAGCCGGGGAAGGCTTCCACCACCGGTAGGCGGCTCCGCCTCAAGTGCACTACCCAGCCCACATGCCCACGAGAGGTAACGCCCGCCTGGCCGCCGGCCCACTTGCAGCCCACCCACACGCACCGCTGCACTGGCCGGCAAGGTTGCGCCTGCACCATGCAACAGTTGGTTTGTCCGTTGCAAACAAAGCGGAACGTGCTGCCCACACTGCCTCGCTGCAGCGAGAAGCGCGGAGAGGAGGAGCACCACCATGATCACCACGATGAGGTGCGCTTTCATTGCCGCTTTTGATCGCTAGGGCCTCCAGGCCGGAGAGGTTGGGTTCCCTGTGATGCGCATGTGTCATCGCATTGCCAGCACACACCACCAACCCTCTCTGCCCCTCAGCCTGCCTGTACCCCTCCTTCCTGTCGTGGCTGCAGCACCCACGCCCTGGCGTGCGCCACGACGCACCGGACGAGTCCAAGCAGCGCAGCAGCTGGCACCAGTCGTACCGCCCGCCCATCTAAGCTGCGGCCAGCAGCGGTCGAGTGCAGGAGTCGAGTCGATGGGCCAGTGCGAAACCGACACCGCCCCACACAAGTTGTTTCATACATCCATCCATCACCCTTTAAGTTGCTGCATCACAAACCGAGCCCTGAAAAACAGCAAGAGGAGAAAAAAATGCAGATCGGCGCCCGCGCCAGCGCACAGCACGCCGCAGCTAGGCACGTCTCCCGAACGGACCCCAAGGGAATCCGCGTGATCACGCCACCGATCGACTGCAGAACCGCACCAGAGTCTGCTAAAAGCGCCGATAATGTCCGCTGCCGTCTGCCGCCCCTCCGTCTGCCGCGCGCACGCGGCCCGGGCTGGCAAGCGGCTTGTGGCTGCCATCGGGAGGCGCAGCATCAGCACACGGGCTCAGACGGGCAGCGGGGGCCTGACGGAGGAGGGGCGCCGTGCCGCCACCCGCGATGCCGCCGACCGTTTTCGTGCAGATCAGCTGTGAGCTGCTAATTTGTGGGAGAACTGCTGGCGACGTGATGGCAGTGATGCATGCTGACCTTACCATGTGTGGGGTACATATGCTTGCAGGTTTGATCTGAGCGGCTCTACCGCCTTCATCACTGGCGGCGCACAGGTGGGGGTGGGGCTGCATGCTCGCTTTGCCTGGCTGCAGGATGCTGCCTGTATGCGACGTGAGAGAGTGGTGCACAACTTGTTCTATTGAACATCAGCCTACTTGCCTGCTGTGCAGGGCATTGGCGCCGCCATTGCGCTGGGCTTGGCGCGGCATGGCGCCAACATCGTCATTGCAGGTGCCTTCAGCGGTACACTGGGCGGGCGGGCTGCCGCCGCTTCCTTTTGCTGTGAATCAAAGAGGGATGAACGTCTCCTCCACCACCAAGGTTGGAAAGCAATCTGTGTCGATCTAATCCTCCTCCTCCTCACAATTCCTGCCTCCTCCAGACATCGCCAACGAGGACAAGGCCGCAGAGGTGGTGCAGGCGGTGGAGGCGCTGGGCCGGCGCGCCGCCTTTGTGCAGTGCGACGTGCGCCGCCGTTCGCTAACCGACGCTGCGGTGCTGGAGGCTGTTAAAAAGATGGGCGTAGGTCCTGACATCCTAGTGGCGTCTGCAGGTGGGCACAGGGCGCCGCAGGGGCAAGGAAGGGGTGCTGGCAAGGTGTGTGCTGCCGCCCAGTTCAGCGGCTGGTGTTCGAGGGCTGTCGATCAAAATGTCGAGCCATTGCTCGCTGCACAGCTGCCGCAAGTGTACCTGCCGCCCTCCTGGTCACACCCAAGATGCACTGCTGGACCCCTTCCGCACCCCTTTGCCGCAGGCGTGATTGGTCGGCTGGAGCGTGCGGAGAATGTGAGCCACGACGGCTGGACGGAGGTGTTCTCCGTGAACGTGGAGGGCAGCTACAACGCCGCCCACGCCTGCTACCCCCACATGGTCAAGGCGGGGCGGTGAGTATTGGCTGGAGCGTGTGGCATGGAGGGGATCACGCACAGTAGCTAGCTGGGGCGGGTGTGGTGCCTGGAAGTGCTGTTTGTGCTGTTTGCGGCGCGTGTCCCTCACAATGGATGCCTGCTTCTCCTGCCCCTCCCCACAGCGGCAAGGTCGTGTTCATTAGCAGCATCGCCGGCATCCGAGGTGTGTCTGATGTGTTGCAGTGCAGTCACACCCCGGCGTGCACCTTCTGTAGGCCTGCAAGCCAGGTACAAATGAACACCTGCACTGCACTGCTTTTGCCCCTGCAGGTGCCGGCACGCAGGTGGCCTATGCAGGTGCGCTCCCAAGGCTGCCATACCACCGTTCCTCAGATAATGTCATGCATGTGTCCACATGGTTGCTGCACTGCAGTGGGGGTGCTGGCATGGCGCTGGCTGCTGCGGCAGCAGCTTATGCACCCGTCTGCTCCCGCCCCGCCCGCAGCAAGCAAGGGCGCGCTGCTTCCTCTTGCTCGGTCGCTGGCGTCTGCGTGGGGCAAGGACAACATCCAGGTGCGCAGGCTCTTGACTGACTGGGGCTGTGAGGTGTGGACAGGACGGGTGCCGCCCACGTGAATAGCACTGGTGGCCCAGCGACTGGGGCGCAAGGCACCTCGCTCACCCCATGCTCCCCGTCCTCTTGCCAGGTCAACACGCTGCTGCCGGGCGCGATCAACACGCCCTTCCTCAACACCATGCTGGCCAACCCGCGCAAGCTGGAGTACATCCTGGGCCGCATCCCGCTGGGTGCGCTGTGGTTGGGCTGCAGGCTGGGGGTCTCGTTGCCTTGCATCTGCGAGGCAGTTCAGATGTACGCGGCTACCAGCTGCTGCAATGGCCCTCTGATCGCCTCAGCAACTTTGCCGGATTTGCCGTGTTCTGCAGGTCGCATCGGCGTGGCCGAGGACATGGTGCGTACCTGGGGCGTCCACCCTGCACATCTGCTGGTGGTTTGGTGGCAACGCACACAGCCGCTAGGCAGCCTACGCAATACTGGCTTTGTGCGGCCAGCCGTGCTGCCTGCCCTGCTGCCTCCCATGCCACCCAACCATGCAGCCTGGCCCTGCATCCTCTACTGCAGGTGGGCCCAGCCCTGTTCCTGGCGTCCCACGCCTCGGACTACGTCACTGGAGCGGAGCTGCTGGTGGATGGTGGCGGTGCCGCGCTGCCCATGCTGGCCGCCCAGGACCCTGATGCATACAAGGCGTGAGGAGGCGATGCCGGGACTAACCCTCGTGGCAAGCACCCCGAGCCAGCCACATCATTCGAAACCATTCAACCCTCCGTCTGGCTGGGGAGCACCTATGGGGCTGGATCACGGCCAGCTGCACCATGACTGTCCACTATCACGGCACACAGCTGCGGAATGGATACCACCAATGCCACTTTCTAATGCAACACTGAATTTTTGCACCAATGCGGTTGGTTTATACGTCAGCAGTGAGGATGTTTTGCCTTGCAACACTTGTGTTTTGTCAATGTAATTCAGCGCCATCAAGCGTGGTGTTGCAGGGCCAGCTCCATGCGTGCGTTTTGCTGGCATGGGAGCCATGCTGCTGCCTCACAGGCGCCGCACCAGCGTATTGACGTACATGTAGCGCGACAGCAGCAGCCACAAGCGGCGGTACCTGCAAGGCCATCGGACGGCGGCATAACGGTACAGTGGTGTGTGATTGCTCTGCGACCTGCCAGGCCACGCAGATTTGCATGGCGGGGCGCTTGTGCCCAAGCCAAGCAGCGCTGGCCAGCCACTCACCAGACCATCTGGCTGCTGTGCGCCAGCAGCGCACGCTGCGCCCGCCGTGGCTGCCAGCACGCGTGCCACGCCGCTTGGCTGCGCCCCCGTAGCTGTTGCCGCAGCGCCGTGATTGCCCATGCCAGCGGCGCATCCAGCACTGCTGCATACTTGCGCAGCAGCCCCACGCTCTCTAGCTGCCACAGCTGCGGCAGGGACGTGGCGCTGCTGCTGCTGGGTGCGGCCGCCCACCAGCGCAGCACGCCGGCGCACACAGCCAGGTGGTTGGGGTGCCCCGACACGCCGCCCGCGTCAAACGTGTACACCTGCATGGCATTGCAATTGCCAAGCCTTTGAAGCGGGTAGAGTTGGGCTGCCGCACCCCACAAGCAGCAGCAACATGAAGAGAGATCAACTGTGTTTTTTTTGTTTTCCCACGACCCCAAGTGAAACACTTGGTTTAGGCTGTTCCCATTTCGCTCGCCACTATGGCTGCGTGTGGCACAGGGATGTGGCACGGCAGTGACCCCGTGCCGGCCGCTCACCCGGCTGGGCCGTAACCGCTGCACAGCCGCCGCCACGTGCTCTGCCACTGCATCAGCGGGCCACCTCTGCTGCATGCCGTCCTGCAGCCGCGGGTCGTCCACCAGCGTGACATCCTGGCGGTATATCTGGGGTCGGCGGGGAGGAGTAGAGGGCGCCCCTGAGTGGCAGCTATGGGAGCTGCAGCCGAGCCAGGCAAGGAGCAGCAGCCTTTGGCAGCAGCGCAATTGTGTCCTGGCACGTGCATGTAAGCAGTAGCAGCAATAGCAGCGGCGCTGCCCGACTCACCCCCAGCAGGCTGCAGGCATGGTACAGCTCCCGCGAGCGCAGCTGGCCCAGGCCATCCGCATTGCCTGAAGTGGAGTGGAGTTGAAGAAGGGGCGGGTCACCTCAGCTGATCTGCTGCACTTGCATCCTGTCTCAGTGCACAGTTCATCCTGCAACTGCCTCCCACCCCGAACCGCCGCCCTTACCCGTCGACAGGCACAGCAGCGCAACGCGCATGCCCTGCTCCAGCAGCGCCAGGATGGTGGGCGCCCAAAACATGGCCTCGTCATCGGGGTGTGCTGTGACCAGCAGTGCACAGCCGGCCATGCCAGGCTCGTCCATGGCTGCTGGGCTCTGGTTGGAAGGAGGAGGGAGGAGCGCAGGCAGACGGTGGCTGGCGGCAGTGGCGGCGGCGGCGGTGGCGGCGGCAGCAGCAATGCAACGAGGGCCTGCATCTCTGCACCAACCTGCAAAAGTCCTACAGCTGGCTTGTGGGCCCCTGCAGGCACCGTTTCAGGCCGCACCAGGTGAGGGCAGCTCGCTGCAGCCCGGCAGGTGGAGTCACTTGCAAATTGCGGTGCCGTGCGATCAGTCTGCGTGTGGGCCCCTCGCAAGCAGCTTTTGGAGACCCGCCACGTCCGCCGTCGCATGGGGCGCTCGCAACACGCATCCGAGCACTGCCCACGCACCATCGTGGCTGATCATTTATACCAAGCGATCAACGACGGCCTGGCTGCGTCCGCACGCTCTATGCTGGAGCAGTGAACGAGGGCGCTTGCAGGCGCGCCATCAACGACCGGCAGCACATCCAGAAGCCATCGGGACCTAGCACAGGCGAGCAGGGCGCCTCCCGCTGCCACTGCCGCTCCGAGCGCCCGCCCCGGNCCTCCTTGCCTGCCGGCGCACTTGCAACATGCATGGTCAAGCTCATTGCCGAAGTTGATAAAGCGCCGCGAGCTGTCCGCTCGCGTGTGGCCTCGCGCTCCCGCCATCCGGCCCGCCCAGCACACCTGACCTGCCGTTCTGCACTCCCACTGCATCGTGTGCAGGCCGTGACGTGGCCTGGTGCAGCAGTTGCGCGGCAGCAGCCCCACCGCCGCCGCCGCCGCCGCCATNGCCGGGCACGGAGTGGGTCGCCGACCTCACGGTACGTGGGCTTCTGCTGCTGCGGTGGCGGGGAGGGCAGGCCTGGATGGAGCAGAGCTGCCAGACTTTGGGATGCACCAGCTCGGCGCGTGGCTGCTGCGACGCAACCGCACTGGCAGCGCTTGCCGATCAGTGCTGACGAACAGCCCTGCTTTTGCACGCCCACTGCTGCAGGTGGTGAAGCTCAAGGAGGAGCTGAAGAAGCGGGGGCAGGCCGTGAGCGGCAAGAAGGCGGAGCTGGTGGAGCGGCTGCAGAGCTACATCTCGCAGCATGAGGTGCGCGGGGTGCGCAGGCTGCCGGGCAGAGAGGATGCTGGCCGCTTGCGCTGCTGTTGCTCAGCGCGCGGCTCAGCCATTGCACTGTGTAACTATCGGTTGGCCTGCTAACAGCTCTAGGGTCGAGCGCCGCAACCTGCTGCTGGTGTCCTGTCACCATCTGGGAGCTCATCCCAGCTGCTGCATTGTGCCTCCACACACAGGGCACCCCGGGGGAGGTGGAGGCGGMCCGCCAGGCGGCACAGGGCGCTGGCGAGGACGCCGGCGGCCAGGACGACGCAGCTGAGCAGGAGGCGGCAGCAGCGGAGGAGCAGCAGCCTGCAGGCGAGGCAGCAGCCCCTGCTGCGGCTGAGCCGGAGCCGGCCCCTGCGGCAGAGCAGCAGGCGGAGCCAGCAGCAGCACAGGAGGAGGCGCCAGCAGCGGCAGCACAGCAGGATGCCCCTGCTGAGGCGGCCGAGCAGCAGGCGCAGCAGGCGGCGGATGCAGCTGAAGGGCAGCAGTCGATGGAGGTTGACGCCGCTGCCCCTGCAGATGGGGCAGCTGATGGCAAGGAGGGTGCTGCCGCAGCAGGCGAGGCGGCAGCAGCAGCAGCAGGCACCACGCCAGGCACTGCAGGCAAGAAGCAGCGGAAGCGCGGCGGCAAGAAGCAGGGCGGCAAGACTCCCGGCGCCAAGACTCCTGGCGGCCCAGCAGGCGTGACCAAGCATGCTGGCCGCGGCGGGCGTGGCGGCAGGGGCCGTGGCAGCAGGGGCGGCCGTGGCGGTCGCGGTGGCCGTGGCGGACGTGGTGGCAGGGGAGGGCGCGGCGGGCGCGGSCCCCGCCCYGGRGCCTTTGGCGCTCTCACCATGTCCGACATCTCGGCCGACAAGCTGACGCAGCTGGCGGAGGCCAACTGGTCGGCGCGAGCGCTGGCGCAGGAGGGCGGCGCCCCCGCCTACGACCCCCAGCTGGTGGCCAAGGTGTACGCCGAGGAGCTGGGCGGCGGCGGCGACAAGCCGCCCACGCTGCGCAGGTTGGTTGAGGGGCAGTGTTGTGAGGGGCAGTGAAGCATGGCAGTCTGCTTGTGGCGGGCAGTGGGAGGCAGGCAGGCTTGGTAGAATGAGCTTGCATGTCAGTCTGCTGCTGCTCCCTCCTTGCTGCCATCCAGCCCCATTGCCGCTTTTGCTGGGGAGTTGCTGCGGCGGCGACCGCCAGCTCACCGCCCAGTGCACCCACCTCTGTTGCCGCACGCCCTGCTGCCCGCTCTTGCCCTCTGCAGGGTGCAGCTGCTGGAGATCAGCCAGTACCTGGAGAACTACCTGTGGCCGCACTTTGAGGCGGGGCTGGCGGGCCCCTCCGCCTACGAGCACCTCATGTCCATGCTGGTCATGGTAAACCAGAAGTTCCGGGAGGGCGTGCCCGGCTGGGCCTGCTTCCATGCCGCCAACGAGGTGCGGGGACGGGCCTGGAGCCGGGGAGGGCAGCATGTGGTGGGTTGCAGTGTGCATGCCATGCTTTCTTGCCTGCTCCCTATGTGCAAGCCAGCTGCTGCTGCTGCTGCTGCTGCTGCTGCTGCTGCTGCTTGTGATGGGCGCTTCACCCAGTCCTCCACTGCCGCCTCTCGTTCCCTCCCCCCTGCAGGAGGCCTTCCCCGCCTTCTTCCAGGCGGTGCTGGGCCTCAAGTCGGGCGAGGCGGCGGCCCGCATGCGCATGCACGAGCGCGTCGCCTACATCGTGTTTGCCATCAATGCCTTCCAGGTGGGCTGCTGGTTGGGCGGTGCAGTTGGGTGAATGTGCGGCTGCGAGTTGGTGCTGACGTTAGTTTGGACGGATATGCTTCAACGCTCATTGCACCACATGCACTGCTTGCAAACATGCCTGCACATCCGCCACTGGCTCTTTGCCTCCTCTCACCCTTGCCCTTGTCGTAACCCCTACCGCAGTCGCTGGAGGACGAGGCGGTGCGTGCCCAGGTGCTGCGCCTGGTGTCGCTGCCGCTGTGGCACGCGCTGTCGCGCGGCCGCCTGCAGCTGGAGCTGCACGACCAGCCGCAGGTGGGTGGGTGGGCGAAGTTGGGGTTCTTGTGCGACTGCTTTGCTTGCTGATCCATCCACGCATTGGGCATAATCGCCTGTCGCAGCACAAGCCAGCGGCAGTGAGTAAGCTGTCTCCAGCCTCAAGCCTGCTTGCGTTCCGGCTGTGACCATGCAGCTCTGATGCTGCTTATCCTGGCCCTTGCTCACGTCCTCTGCACCCGCCCCCCAACTTCCCAATCCCACAGCTGGCCAAGCACTGGAAGCACCTGGCCAAGCGGGAGGGCAAGGCGGCCAAGGCGGAGGGCTATGTGCCGGTGCAGCAGCGCCCCGAGGCGGCCTTCCTGCCGGGTGAGGCGCTGGTGTGGTGGGGAAGTTGGGAGAGCAGCGTGATACAAGCCAATGCAAGCTCACGCAGGAGCNGGAAAAGTTCGCTTGCCTGCTAGCAGCCTGCGTCACTNTAGGGGCCACAGCACCTCAATCCGTTTCCTGCTGATCTTAAACCTGCCCCCTTCCTCCTCCTCCCCTCCTCTNCCTCCCCTGCCAGGCCTGCTGTCCGAGTTCCTGGAGGTGCTGCAGGGCATCGTGCCAGCCCCCATGGATGCCGAGGGCGGCGAGGCGGCGGCCGGCGAGCCCGCGCAGCTGGACAAGCAGGCGCTGCTGTACTGCGAGCGGTTTGTGGAGTTCCTCACCGACCTGCTGTCGCAGGTGGGCAGGGCTGAAAAGGGGATTGGCAGCAGGGGGCCGGTTGCTGTGCTGGCTGCAATGGCAGGGGGACTGCGGCAGTGCATGGCACGGTGCGGCTGTCTCTGCAGTAGCTGAAGCGACAGCAAAAGGACGGCTGCGATTGCCGCTGCCGCATGGATCGACCCCCTGCAATGCACCCACCACCCCCTGCTTTGTGCACTGCCCCTCCTGCTGCCGCAGCTGCCCACGCGCCGCTTTGTGCATGCGGTGCTGGAGGACCGGGCGGTGCTGGTCAAGTGCTACATGTCGCGCCTGTACGCGCACCCGCAGGGCCGCTTGTTTGTGCAGGTGCGGTTGGGGGAATGGGGGCTGGTACGTCTGTAGGGGTCTGGTACCAGTGACCGGCTGCAGGTGGGGCAAAGGGATGAGCACATTTTGCAAGCAACGCAGGACTGCCGCTGCCTAACCACCGGTTGCCAGCCGTTGACCTGATTGTGCGCACCACACCGCCCCTGCCCCCCTCCCTGCCCGCCTCACAGCTGGTTGACCTGATGCGCTTCTACCTGTCCTTCCCCATCCACGACCACACCGGCGACCCGCTGAGCGAGGAGGAGGCAAGCGCTGCATGGGTTGCAACTGGCTGCCTGGAACCCATGTCGTGTTGTGCACAGTTCACAATCCGCAGCTTGTTCCACTCTAGCTCAACTGGTGCGTGTGCACTCCATTGACTCAAGCCTGCCGTTGCCGCCGCCCCATCGCCCCCTGCAGGTGATGGCCTCGCACTACGAGCGCGTGCAGCAGCTGCAGCGCCTCTTCTTCAAGCACGTGCCCAAGCTGCAGGAGCTGGCGCTGGCCAACTGCGGCACAGGTGCGTGGGTGGAGGCCAGGCGGGTGAGGCCTGGTGTCGGCAGAGGCCGCGGCTGACCTGGCATGCTGGGCGGCAAAGCAATGCGCTGCGCGCCAGGCGCTGCCCATCTGCCAGCTGCATTGCTGCCCCACAGGCCTGCCACACCGCCACGCATTGCACACCACCCCTTGCTGCAGTGGCCAAGCGCGAGGTGCTGCGCAAGGAGCTGTCGGCGCTGACGCCCGATGAGCTGCGCTTCCTGGTCACACGCCAGCTCAGGTGTGTGACAGTCTGCCGGTGGGCAGCCGTGGATGGCCACAATAGCAAGGACGGGCGGGAGGATTGCTGCAGCTGAAGGCTGGAGGGGGACCAGGGATGGCATGGCCCAGATGTGGCAGCGCAGTTTCCATGCACAGGTCTCCAACCCATGCGCGCCTGCCCGCCCATTGCCTTTCCTGCCCCCAGGCTGGTGTCTGACGACGACCCCTGGGCCGAGGACGCCGGCTTCCTGGCTGAAGTCATGGTGGCCACGTACGAGCAGCGCCGCTCGCAGGTGGGCTGCACCTGGCTGCGCCCTGTGCATTGTGTTGAGACGCAAGGCTGGCCGGATGGATAGGCGCTGTCGGGGCGGGCACAGCAGCAGCTGCCAGCCAACCACCGTTGGCTGTTGGCTGAGACACTGTTGTGCTGCTGCAAGTCGTATTGCCGCCTCAAGGTGCGTCCTGTGCCAATGCTCCATGCATCGCTGCTGCCACATGTTGTGCTCCTGCTTCTCACGCGCTGTTTCTCTTTTGTCACACCCGCCGCTCCAGGCGGATGTGGTGAACGAGATGCCGCTGTACCCCACCGAGACGGTGCTGTTTGACGAGAACCAGGTGCCCACGGTGCACTACACAGGTGAGGGCAGCTGCAGGTTGCATTGGGCTGGGTGGGAATGGGTGCCAGGCACAGTGGCAGGCCATGGAGCAGTGCTTGTGTCAGTCTGTGACTGTGCATCAACCTACGTTCATCCATTTCTCGTGCCTGCTCCTCCGCCCGCCTCCTGCGTGCACCTGCGGCGCACCCACCCCACCATAC
>JADXDR010000255.1:16768-27176 GCA_025026875.1 Chlorella ohadii
ACCCGCACCGTTGCAGGCGAGGGCGTGCTGGCGTTGCCCAAGCTGAACCTGCAGTTCCTCACCTTCCACGACTACCTGCTGCGCAACTTCAACCTCTTCCGACTGGAGGCCACGTGAGTGGCGCTGGGGTGTCGGTGTGTGTGGTGTCTCATTCAGCATGCAGGCATGCGCGGCACCGCCATGCCGCACGGGTAGAGAAGTGTGTGCGCGCGGCAACGGTCGAAGGCCAGGCAAGTGTGCCTCCCCGCATGCCCTCATTTCATCCTCCACCACCCACCCACCCACCAACCTTCGCCCCGCGCAGCTACGAGATCCGCGAGGACATTGCCGACGTGCTGAAGCGGGTGGGGCCCTACCTGGGCGACGACGACCGCATCGGCTTCAGCGGCTGGGCGCGCATGGCGCAGACCATCGACAAGTTTGCGGTGACCGAAGTGCGCAAGCCCAAGGTTGGCGAGAACAAGCCGGCAGGCGTTACGGGTGAGGCTGCTGTTCAGGCGTAAGGCTGCCGTTGATGCGGGGCGCTGTGCCCTGCTTGTTTGTGATCTGTACACTTGCATTCGCTGTTGGGCCATCCCTGCACGGACCCCTGCAAATCCCTGTGACCCTCCACCCGCCCCGCAGCCGAGATCACGATCAACACGGCGCACCTGCGGCCCGAGATCCGCTCCGAGTGGGACGAGCTGAAGCAGCACGACGTGCTGTTCCTGCTCACCATCCGCCCGCCCGACTCCATCACCGCCAACTACATGGCGCAGGTGCGGTGGGGGCAGGGTGGGGGGGCGGTGTGCTTGCTGTGCAAAGTTTCTTTGCTTGCTAAGCACGTGCTGCAGTGGGCAGCAGCTTCAGCAGCGCTGCACATGACCCAAGGTGCACCACACCGGCCTCTTCAAACCGTGCCCTCCTTGCCCCATCCACCTGGCTGCGCAGTCTGGCGCGGCGGCAGGCAAGGACGAGGGTGTGGGCATCATGGAGCGCACCGGCCTGCAGTACGTGCGCGGCTGCGAGGTGGTGGAGATCCGGGACGAGGGTGAGCGCCGCTGCTGCTGGTGCTTGCAGTTGGCTTGGGTTTGGCAGGCAGCGGGGGCAGCTGATTGTGCGGCAGGCTGAAGATGAGCAATAGGCCATGTTGGTCTGTTGGTTTGTCTTGCCTAGCTATGCGTATGTTAGCATGGCTGCGGCTGAGTGCATGCCATGGGCACCACGCTGAATGGCCCTCTCACCAGCCTTCTCGTTCCCCACTCCCGGCAGACGGCAANGCTGATGAACGACTTCACGGGGCGTGTGCGGCGCGAGGAGCAGGGGTCGCCGCAGGGCACGGTGCGCACCATCACCGTGGCGCTGGACACGGCGCAGTACCAGGTGAGGGCCTACAAGTAGTTTGGGGGCGGTGGGTAGGGTAGTTGGCATCCACGGCACTTCTTCATGCATGTGGCAGCTGGGCCGGACCCGCTGCTATCGCCCCCGCCTGCTGATGGTCTGGCCGACACACCAGCCGCTCTACTGTTGTCCTTCCTTGTCTCTCCAATGCTTGCTCTGACCTCCTATGTTTTGATTGACTGTCAAACACCAATGCAGATGGACATGAACTACATGGCCAAGGAGGGCGGCGAGGACGTGTACGGCACCTTCAACATGCTCATGCGCCGCAAGGTGGGCGCGCCGTGCACGCTGTGGTCAAGCGGGAGTTGCTGCATTTTGTGCCTGCGCTCCATGCCAGAAAGGAACCTCAGCCCTGCTCCAACTCTGTCCCTCACCCTTCCCTCAGCATGCACTGCCTGCCCACATGCATCACTGCACACTTACACACCTGCACACACTCACGCTTACAACTTGCAGGCCAAGGAGAACAACTTCAAGGCGGTGCTGGAGTCGATCCGCGACCTGATGAACGAGGACTGCGTGCTGCCGCCCTGGCTGCACGACATCCTGCTGGGCTACGGCGACCCCGGAGCGGCGCAGGTGCGGGCGCAATGCTTGGGGGCAGCCACCTGGGAGGCTGCATGGTGTCACGCGCTCTGCTTTGCCCTGGCATGGCTGGTTGTTGTGTTTGCTGCAGGCTCGCAGCATGCATTGCTGCAGCTGGCCTATATCCAGCATCTGGCTGCTGGCCCAATCCCACTTCTCACGCCCCTGCCCTGGCCGCTCCCATCCCTGTGCAGTACAAGCACATGGACGGCTGCCTGCAGACGGTGGACTTCAAGGACACCTTCCTGGACGCGGGTGGGTTTGATGGACAGCAATGCATGCACCTGTTTGTACGGTGTTGCCACGGAACGCTGCCCTGGTGCATAAACCATGGCAGTACCGCTTTGTGCCTGCCTGCAAGTGCCGCGAGATGCCAGCACCGGCTGACCCCAGGCACCACGCACCTCCCCCTGCCCCTGCACACAGACCACGTGCGCGAGGCGTTCCCCGGCTGGGAGCTCGAGTTCCGCAACGGCTCGCGCAGCGAGGCCCTGGAGCGCCCCTTCCGCATCACCTTCCCACCGCTGAAGGAGGAGGAGGCGGAGGGCGCCAAGGGCAAGCGCAAGGCGGGCGAGGCGGCCGACGGCGAGGCGGCAGGCGCAGCAGCAGCGCCGCGCAAGCTTGTGGTTGAGTCGTACACTCCGCGCGACCCGGGNCCCCTACCCCGAGGACCNTGCCGCCCCAGAACCGTGTGNCGCTTCACGCCGGTGCAAACGCAGGCCATCATGAGCGGCGTGCAGCCGGGGCTGACCATGGTGGTGGGCCCNGCCAGGTGNCGCTTGTGGTCAGGGGAGGGAGTGAGGAGGCGTTGAGCAGGGTGTGGTAAGGAGGCGCAGGTGGGGCAAGCAGGGCAGAATACTGCTTTGCAAAGGGTTGGCTGCTGCTGTGTGGGTTGTGCAGCCCCCACAGCAAGCCACTGTCTCCTGCCCAGCCTCCCACACCACCGTTGCTGCGCCCCCGCTCGCAGGCACGGGCAAGACGGACACGGCGGTGCAAATCATGCACATCCTGTACCACAACTGCCCCAGCCAGCGCACGCTGGTGGTCACCCACTCCAACCAGGCCCTCAACGACCTCTTCACCAAGGCGCGGCGGGCGGGAGGCGGGGTGTGGCAGCAAGTTGTAGGCTGCAGTGGGACTGCTAGCTGCTGCTTAGGGTTGAGGGCGGCTGGCATGTGGCTGAACGCCGACAGGTTTGCAGCAGCATCTGGCCTTGTGTGTCAACCCACCAGCGTGTGCACCTGTAACCAATGCTGCTGCCGCAGATTGTGGAGCGCGACGTGCCGGCGCGCTACCTGCTGCGCCTGGGCATGGGCGAAGCGGAGCTAGAGACGGAGCTGGACTTCAGGTGGGGGCAGCTGTCCAGCTTGGATTGATTGGGCTGGTGTGTGCAAGCGGCAGGCCTTCTGGTTTGGAGTGTGAGCTGCTGGCTGCATCAACGAAAAGCCGATGCAAAGAACCATGCAGCCCACGACCAGTCTGCATCCAAGCTAGCCTACGTTTCATGCAACCAACTGCACTTTCCTGCCCTGCAGCCGCGTGGGCCGCGTGAACGCCATGCTGGCGCGCCGCCTGGAGCTGCTGGCCGAGGTGCGAGCGGGGATGGTTGGCTGGGGCATGCAGTGGCCAAGCAGTGTTAGGCCCTAGAGTGCATGACAAGTGTGAGCAGAAAAGCTTTCGACCCTGAGACTGCTTGCACCCATTCATAACAGTCCATAACGAGTTGCCTGCGCCCTTCCCTGCCTCCTCCCCCCAGGTGGAGCGCCTGGCCAAGCTGCTGCAAGTGAGCGAGAGCGTGGCGTACACGTGCGAGACGGCGGCCCACTTCTGGCTGCTGCACGTGCTGGCCAAGTGGGAGAAGTTTGCGGCGCAGTGCGCGGCCGCCAAGACGGCGGAGTGCGTCAAAGGTGAGCAGTTGATTGGCTGTTGTGTTGTCGATAGGGCTGCTGCAAGGGCGGGCATGGAGGCAGGCTGGCGGCACGTCGTAGCATCGCGACCTGCAACCCGCTCTGACCTTGGTCACCTCACCAACCCGCCCGCCCCTCCTCTGCAGAGCTGTTCCCCTTCACCGAGTACTTTGCCGACGCGCCGCAGCCGCTGTTCAAGGGGCAGGCATACGAGGAGGACTGGGAGAAGGCGCAGGTGGGGACAGTGCATGCGTGAGGCCGGTTTGGCACATAGCCAGGGCCATGGGCGGCGCTGCCTCGCACGGGATTGCTGGCGTGGCCGGTCCAGCACACCGCACCATGCTTGCAGCTGCCTCTCTTGTTCCTCACTTCTGCTGGATACTTACACCTCCCTGGTCTCTCTCCAACCCTCCCACCCCCCGCCGCAGGGCTGCTTCCGCCACCTGCGCACCATGTTCCAGGAGCTGGAGGAGATCCGGCCCTTTGAGCTGCTCAAGAGCCAGGCGGACCGCGTCAACTACCTCATGACCAAGCAGGTGGGCGGTTGTGCAAGGAGGCTGCCGCTGCTGACTTGCTGCTCACTGTTTGCACACATGCCAACGGTGCAAGCATGGGTGATGCCCTCATAACAGCCTGCCGGATCACTGAGCGCTGAACGCTGCGCCTGCCGACATCACACACCCGCCGCAGGCCAAGATCGTGGCCATGACGTGCACGCACGCGGCCCTGAAGCGCAAGTGAGAGCAGCTCTCGGGGGCGTGGACCACGGTTTGTCGCGGGGTGCAGTGCCGTCCTCACCTGCCCTGCGTTCCTAGTGCTCACATGCCGACCCGCACCCTCCCGCCTTCCTCCCCCCCTCTTCTCCCACCCAGGGAGTTTTTGGAGCTGGGCTTCAAGTATGACAACCTGCTGATGGAGGAGAGCGCCCAGATCCTGGAGATCGAGACCTTCATCCCCATGCTGCTGCAGGTGGGCTGCGGGGCCAGCCAGTGGGTGTTGGGAAGGCCCAGGCGGGCATGGACGGGGGATAATGCTGGCAGGCTGGCAGGCCGTGTGCTGCGTCTGCGTCTGCTGCATGAATTTTGCGGCAGATGCCCTGGTGGGGAGAGGGCAGCTGCGGCGGCTTTTGCTGGCATCAACCACGTTCATCCGCCTCTCTTCCTGCCGCCTTTGCCCGCCGCAGCGCCAGGAGGACGGGCACAACCGGCTGAAGCGCGTCATCCTGATTGGCGATCACCACCAGCTGCCGCCTGTGGTGAAGAACATGGCCATCCAGCAGTACAGGTGCAGAGGGGGNGNCTGTCGGGTGCGGCAGGAGGCACAGGCAGGGCCACTTGTGTGTGCAAGGCTACCCTGCTTTCGTGCAGGGCAGGATCTGCTTGCCAGTAGTACACACTGCCCCAGCGCCTCTTACTTTTCGCACCATTCTCACTCACTTGTCATCCCGCCCTGCCTGCCCCGCCCCGCCCCGATCCCCTGCAGCCACCTGGACCAGTCGCTGTTCACTCGCTTCATCCGCCTGGGCACGCCCTACAMTGAGCTGAACGCGCAGGTGGGCCACGCTGCTTGCAGCAGTTCCARGCTGCTGCTACTGCCACATCGGCACTGCTTACCAATGCTGGCGGTTGTGCCATCGCAGCGACACCCAGCTGCCCTGCGTGCTTACACATTCTGGGTGCCTCCCGCCGCAGGGCCGCGCCCGCCCATCGCTGGCCAAGCTGTACAACTGGCGGTACCGCGCGCTGGGAGACCTGCCCAACGTGCAGGAGCAGCCCGCGTTCCGCACCGCCAACCCCGGTGAGGGCCGCTGCTGGGGGTGGGCAGTTGAACGCGCTGTGCCTGCAGCGCTGGGCACTTGGCAGTGTGGCCTTGAACCATCTCACACCACAGGGAGCACCCCTGCCAATTGGCTCGCTGCTGCTATAACATGCACCCGCCTCCTTCTCCACTGCAGGCTTTGCGCTCGACTTCCAGCTCATCGACGTGCCCGACTACCAGGGCCGTGGCGAGTCCTCGCCCCTGCCCTACTTCTACCAGGTAGGTGCTGGTGGGGGAGCGGCAGCTGGGCTGCGGCGGTGGTGGGATACGGCTGGGCAGGCTGCGGCAGGCAGGCTCCTGCCCTAGTCAGGCAACTGCCTGCCTGCAGTGCTAATTGTTTCACACCGCAGCGGACCCCTGCTCATCTTAAGCAAGCCGCCCATGCTGTGCTGTGCTGCGCGCAGAACCTGGGGGAGGCGGAGTACCTGGTCAGCGTGTACCAGTACATGCGGCTGCTGGGCTACCCCGCCCACAAGATCTCCATCCTCACCACCTACAACGGACAAAAGGCGCTGCTGCGTGACGTCATCGAGCGGCGCTGCGCGCAGCACCCCGCCTTTGGCCGCCCAGCCAAGGTGGGCGCTGTGGGCGGGCTGGAGCATCAGTGTGCAGCCAATGTGCCACCAGGCGCAGGCAGCACATTGCACTGCAGTTGCGGCAGCTTCCCGCCTGCTGCTTGAAGGCCATGCTGATGCATTGCTACATGCGGCTTTGCAGTCACCTGATACTTGTACCCCTGCCCTCCCTCCCCTGCCCCCGCAGGTCACCACGGTGGACAAGTACCAGGGCCAGCAGAACGACTATGTGCTGCTGTCGCTGGTGCGCACCAACCACTTTGGCCACCTGCGCGACGTGCGCCGCCTCGGTGAGTGCTGAGGGAAGCAAGGAGTAGGCGGGGTGAGTGGGATGACACATGGTGGTCAAGTTTTAGCTCTGGCATGCAACATTGCCATGCCCTGCGCTGCTGCCGACCATTGCCCCACTCATGGCGCACCGCCCGCCTGCCCCTACCCCCNTTGCAGTGGTGGCCATGTCACGCGCGCGCCTGGGCCTGTACGTCTTTGGCCGCGCCAGNCCTGTTTGCCAACTGCTACGAGCTGCAGCCCACGTTCCAGCAGCTGCTGGCGCNGCCGCATCAGCTGGCGCTGGTGCCGGGGGAGCNATTATGGCGCATGCGAGCGGGCACCCGATGCCGTGCCACCCGCTCAGCTGGTGTCGGGGCTGCAGCACATGNCGGGCATTGTGCAGCACATGGCGCAGCAGTGGGAGGCGGCCGCCTCCGCCTGGGCGCGGCAGCAGGCAGGCCAGCAGGAGGCGGCAGCGGCGGCGGCAGGTGCAGTAGAGGCGGCTGTACAGGCCACGGCGCCGCCGCCCGAGGAGGCGCAGCAGGGCGGCGAGGAGGCGGTGGAGGGAGATGAGGACGGCGGCGAGGAGGAGGAGGCAGCAGAGGGCGAGGAGGGCGGCGAGGAAGGCGGCGAGGATGAAGAGGAGGCGGGAGAGGACGACGAGGGCAGCAGCGGCGAGGACGGCGACGGCAGCGAGCAGCCGGGCGGCGACGCCATGCAAGAGTGACCTGCCGCAGCAGCTGTTGTCGGTTTGCATTGCACTGTAGCCATCTTTCCAGCAGTGAAACACGCAAGTTGCTGGCTGCTGCACTTGGACGGCAGGAGTGGGTGGAAAGGTGGCCGCAAGTGCCCGTTGGATATGCAATGCGTATGATGCATGCTGCAGCGACAGGAAAGTGGCAATGGACAGTCTGAAGCGGGTCTAGTGTGTGCACTGCACTGAGCACTGCACTGCATCTGAGCCGCTGGCAGCATAGTGCTCTGAGGCCTGGTGGCATGCCTCATGGCATGTGGCATACTGCTTGGCACTACAGTCGTCTCCAACAGCTCAATTGCGTCAGCAGGCAGCCATGGCGGTGCGCCTGCGCGTGCAGCTGGGCTTTGCGCCGCCCGGCGACGGGCCCGTGCGCTTCTGGTGCGTGTCGCGTTGCGGTGCAATACATCGCTGGTCGATGTACGCGATCCAGTGCCTTGCAGCCTTAAAGCCTCGCTCGCGAGCAAGCTCCATCCCGTCGCTGCTTGCTTGTGCAGGTGGCAGCCGCCCCAGGGCGCCGGAACGATTGCAGAGCTGCTGCAGACGGTAAGAGAACGCGCGCCCCGCCCGGGCGGTGCACTACAGCCGCCGCCCCCGCTGCTGCCGCCAGTGCTGCCTGCAGCGAGCCTTGTGACTGCCGGGCCCTGTCGCCAGCTTCCAACCCACCTGGCCGTTGCCCTGCTGGCTCTCCTGCAGCTGGGGACGGACCTGGGCCTGGATCCGAGCCTGCGCAGCCGGCTGGCTGCCACCATGGACGGCTTTGTGGTGCTGGGCAGCAGCCGCACCGACCTGCTGCGGGACGGCGACACGCTGCTCGTCAGCCTGGGCAACAAGCGTGGGCCGGTTGGTGGTGAGGCAGCTGGAGAGGATGATGCAGTGCAGCAGCCGGCGGCCAAACGTCACAAGCCGCACATGCAGCCTGCCGCCACCCCGGAAAGCAGCAGTAGCGAGGAGGAGAGCAGCAGCAGCGGGGAGGACGAGGAGGAGAGCGGCAGCAGCGAGGGGGAGAGCAGCAGCAGCGAGGAAGAGGAGGGCAGCAGCAGTGAGGAAGAGGGCAGCGTGCAGGAACAGGACGTGCAGACGCTTGCAGCACCTGCCCCTGCGGACGACCAGGCCACCACGGTGTGTACTTGGCTAGGCTTGCCTTGAACGGCCTGCTGTCCTTTGGATCTCTGGGCTGCTGGGTCGCCCTGCTGTTCCTGCTTCTTATGGACCAGCATGCTTGTGCTGTCTAAACCTGACAAAGATCATGTGGCCGTCACCCCATCCATCGATGCAGGGCAAGCGGCCCAGCCGGAGCGCTCGCCGCAAGGCGGCCAAACGGCGCCTCCGCCGGATGGGCGTGCTGCCTGCCGGCAAGCGCGCAGCAGCGGCGGCAGTAGTGCAGGCGGCAGCGCCAGCGGTGGCGGCAGTGCAGGCGGCAGCGCCAGCGGCGGCTGCAGCCAAACCCCAGCCTGCGAGTGCGCCCAGCGAAAAGCGGCCTACCCCGGCAGCAGCCAAGGCGCCTGCTCCTGTGGTGCAGGCAGCCGCACCGGCTGCGCGGCGGCAGCAGCAGCAAGGCCAGCAGCAAGGCCAGCAGCTGCCTGAGGTGGTTGTGTCGGCCGAGTGGCAGCCTGGAGGTGGCAAGCGACAGGGGCAGCAGCAGCAGCAGCGGGCCCGCAAGCAGCAGGCGTCTCAGCAGCAGCAGAGCGGCTTCCATGCCGTGCCGCCGCCGAATGCGCTGCCGAATGCTGCGGCCCCAGCTGTTGTGCCGGCCCCACAGCCACCCATGACTGAGGCGGCGTTTGGCCGGCTGGCCCTGCTGGAGGGGGAGCCGACTGTGGGGGATGTGCTGGCGTACCGGCTGCTGGAGATCGGGGCCGACCTGCAGCCGGTGGTGTCAGAAGTGCGCTGCGGCAGGTGCGAAGGGAATGCAAGGAGCTGACATGGCCTCTGCTGTGACGTGGGCTCTGCTGCAATTGCCAATCTGGCTCTGCGATTGCGCTGTTGTGTGTGCAGCAACAATGCTAGGCTGGAGTTGCTGTGCAGACCCTGCTTGGCCAGCCGGCCACGCTCACTGCGTGTTGAGCTGGCTGGTTGCCCTTCCTGCCCCCGTCTGCTGCAGGGTCACAGAGGTGTCGCCGCCCGCCATCACGCTTGCACCGCACCCCAACCCTGGCGTGCACCCACTGGCCTACCAGCGTGCACTGCGCCATGCACAGCGCCTAGCAGCAGCGGCAGCAGCTGGCGAGGAGGACGAGGGTGCGGAGGAGGACAGCGACGCTGAAGGTACGGCTGTGCTGTTCGTGGGGGAACTTGACTGCTGGGTGGTTGGCTACCAGTTGCTTTGCAAAGTAGCATGCCTTGTATAACCTTGTGCTGGGCGAGCATTATCTGCTGTGCATGCATTGGGAGCATCCCAGCTTTTTTGGCAGTAGCTGTAAACACCCGCAGCTTTCACTAGCCCACCACTCACTAGCCCTGCTCGACTCTTGCGCTCATTCTGCTTTGCAGAGCCTGGAAGCCAGTATGACGAGGACGGGCTGCTCACAGCCGAGATGGCCTCCTTTGTGGAGCTGCGCATGATGCAGCCAGCCTCAGGCGGGCGCAGCAAGCAGCCTGCAGCTGCCGCAACAGCGGCAGCAACTGCGCAACAAGTTGCTGACACAGCCACACGGCCTGCTGCTCCGCTGGCCATGACAGCACAGGCGGCAGCCAGTGGCGGCACTGCAGATGAGAGTTTGGGACCCTCAAACTACTCTCAGTTGGGGCCCCCTCGCCCTGCCAGCCGCGGCGCCGTGATTGCTGCAGAGGGCGGCTGGGCCTCGCTGTATGAGCAGCTGCGACAGCGGCGTGCACAGTTGGCGGGACAGGCAGCAGAAGCGGCTGGGCAGCCGGATGTGGCAGGGGTCGAGGCGGGCACGCCCAGCGCGCCCGCGCGGCAGCCCGGCAGCAGCGGAGCAAAGGCTGTGCAATCTGCACCGCCTGCCACGAGGCGGGAGCGCAGCAATGGAGCTGTCGGCAGGGGTGGCCCTGGGCCAAGCAGCCTGACCCCTGGGGCGACTCGGCCGCGGGCAGGGGTGCGGCGCACAGCTCTGGGACCAATGCTGCGGATGTTGCGTGAATCGCAAGAGCTG
>JADXDR010000256.1:0-26037 GCA_025026875.1 Chlorella ohadii
CCTGCAWGCACCTCGATTCCAACCTGCCACCCTGCACATCAATCTGACGTGCGGCATCTCGGTCCGCCGCCCGCTCCCCTCCTACTTAYGCACTGCCTCTGACCTGCACAGKAACCAGTNMCCGACTTACCTGATCACTTGCACAACTGTGCCAGTGTAAACAGACATTCCCCACTTGACTATCAGAGACCGGCCAGCGTGTTACATCCTGAATGGTACTTGATGCATCAGTGCACCGCATGCACAACCCCTTACCCAATATCAACAAGCCTGCCGCACCTGAAGCCGTTGATCTTCTGCCGGGGGATGCCCGTCTTGTTGGCAAGCCAGTCGCGGCAGCCCACCACCTCCTGGGCACTGGGGTAGGCCACGTGGGTCAGCGTGTGCGTCGCAATCTCGTTGCCGGCCAGGTACAGCGCCTGCGCTGCAGCTGGCACCGTGTCTGCGGGGGTGGCCGGATTCGGGCAAGGTAATGCATGGCTTAGGCTGGCTGCGGCAGCACCGGCAGTGGGAGGGCTGGGGGCAGGCGGGCAGGCAGGCGGGCATGCGGGACAATGCACAGTACACCCCACCTTGCGCAGTCACATAGTAGGTGGAGGGTATGGGGCAGCCGTTGCGCTGCTTCAGGCCGCCCAGGATCTGCTGCACAATGCCAAACGACTGGGAGGTGACGGCGTCGTCCCAAGTGACGGTGATGAACTGAGGGACCTGCTGCAGCGCTAAGCCGCCGGGCGGCTTGGGGCAGTCGGCGCGGCGCGCAGGTGTGCATGGATAGCCTGTGGTAGGGGAAGGAGTAGCATCTGTGAGCTTGGCAGAGTGGCAGCAACAGCAGCAGGCGGCAGCGGCGGCGGCGGCGGCGGCGGCGGCAGTGCGGAGCAGCGGCACAAACCTGCCGCCTGCCGCGCTGCCAGCAGCACGACAAGTACCGCTGCAAGGTTTAAGGACATCGCAAAGGAGCTGAGGAGCCGCAGGGAGCGAGCCCGGAAGACGCGCGAAGCGGTTGGAGGCCCTGAAGGGCTTGCAGGGATGCAAAATGTCGTGCCAAAATGCCAGAGAGTGTTTGCAGCTGTTGCACAAGCGCGGGTTGCACACGCGGCGAGGGGAGCCCATGCGTGTGCTGTGGATGCTGAGCTGCCATGCCGCTGTGGCATTGTGCCAAGGGCGTTAGTCCATGGCTTGAAGCTTGTTATGAAGTTTTGCGTCTGATTGTGTGCACTGGGCGCAAGTGTGCCCCGGCACCGCGGAGCGACCGCTAGCTGGTTGCTGTCGCTGCCGCTGCCGCTGCCGCTGCCGCGTCAGTGTCCGTGCCGCAGCATGCTGCATGCCGCCCAGTCTCCCCAAGGTGATGGGCGAATTGACCAATGTCATTTACCAAAAAATACCGGTTTAGAGCCGATCTTCGGTGGCATTGAAGTCACAACATCGTCAAGTGCCTGGGTTCTCTGTGTGCGGTCTGCCCGGCGGCAGCAGGGCGGGAAGCTGGGCAGGCACGCTGCTGCTGCTCAAGCTGCTCTGGAGGCAGTCATGATGCCTTGCAGGTGGCTACAAATGCATGCAGCAGCCTACAAAATGTATTCAATTGACAAGTTCTGGCATTCGAATTACCTGCTTGACCCACCGCCTTGACCGACGTGGGCGGCAACGGCACGCTGCCGCCCGACTGCGTGGTGCCCATCCAGCCTAATCTTAAGAGATTGGTGCATCAAGTGCAGGGCTGTGATGTTGACAGCTGCAGCAGCATTGTGCAGCTTCTTCTGTGAAGGACAGAGGGCGCAATGCATGTGTTCCATGCGGCGGCTGGGCTGGCGCCGCCGCCACCTTGCTGCCGCCGCCCTGCTCAGCCACCCACTCTGTGCTCAGGTGATCGACCACACAGCCATGGCGTCCTCTCGCCCCAGGCGTGAGCGCAAGGCGCCTGAGCGCTTTGGAGCCTACGATCAGCAGTTTGACAGCGAGGTGAGGCCGCTGGCGAGCTGCACGGCCCACTGCGCCCCCAGGCGTCACCCAACAGCCCTCTGGCCACGACCCTGTCTGCAGGAGGAGGCGCCACTGCGGCCGCGGCCCGCCGCCAAGCGCCGCCGCCGCAAGTTTGAAGAGGAGGAGAGTGAAGCCAGCGGCAGCAGCGCTGCAGCCGAGGACAGCGGCAGTGAGGACGAGGGCGGCAGCAGCGGCGGCGAGGAGCCGGAGAGCGAGGCCGAAGCGCCGCCGCGCAAGCGGCAGCGCGGCGGCGGCGGCGGCAAGGGCAAGGCGGCAGCAGCGGCGGCGGTGCCCAGCCTCAAGCTGTTTGTGTGGGCGCCGCCAGCGCAGCCAGTATCGCGTGCGGACTTCCTGGCCACGCTGCACGCCTGCCCCCGCCTCATGGGTGCGTGGAAGTGCGCCTTGACAGCCCGGCAGCGGCTGCCGACGCGCGGTGTTTCCCGCCGGCGTTGCGTTTGCCAGCCTGGCGGGTGCTCAGACCTGGGATTCAGACGGGCACCCAGCTGCCCCAACCACTGTCCTCCTCTCTTTTTTACACGCAGAGATGTTTCTGGAGAAGGACGACGGCCTGCGCTCGGTGACGCTCGTGGCACGAGACGCCGCCAACCTGTGCACCGCGCTGTGCGCCAAGGGTGCCGACGCCGCAGAGCTCTGGCGCACGCTGGCCTACACCGCTGTGGACAGCCGGCGCTACAGCGCGGTCACGCCGGTGGACGAGGGTGCGTGGCGGGTGCTGGGCTTGTGGGTGCTGGGCCTGGGTGGGTTCTGGGTGCTGGACTTCAGGGACATGCTTGTGCAACGGGTGCTGTGTGTGGCATGGCTGTACTCTTCCTGGACTGCTGGGCCCCTTGCACTTCCAGCGGCTTGACTCCGTATCAATGAACATTGTCAAACTGCGCGAGACGGCTTGGCTCCGTATCAACGAACATTGTCAAACTGCACGAGACCTGCGCTATGTGCTTCGTCACAGTTTCACTCCCCTCCGCCCCTGCCTGCAGCGCTGGCGGCGGTCAAGGCGGCGGTGAGGGCGGACTCCACCCGCGGCCAGCGCATCACCAAGAGCGCGGTGAGGCGCCGGTCTGGGTCGTGCCAAGCGGTTGCAGGCAACGCTTCAGTTCGGACTGAAATGCTGCCGCTTTGCGGCGCTGCTTGTGCTGCTGACCTGGATTGCGTGCAAAAGCTGTCTCCACAAACAGCGGTCTCCACAAACATGCCTGCTGTGCAGGCAATGAAGGAGTTCCGGCTGACGGACAAGGACCTGGCGGTGGGTGCTGGGCTGAGACCAGCGCGATGCCTCCTTGCTGACTTTGCAGATGGTTGCGGCTGTGAGCTGGGTTGCCACCTTAGCACACCTTGCACAGCGGCAAGGTCAAACGTGAGCGCATCTACGCTGCCCTACCCTGGGCGCTGGCGGCAACTGGCCGTGCATCGCCTGCTCTGCTGTCCCAACCACCCCGGCAGGGCCTCAACTACACTACGCGGCGCAACCCCATTTTCTGGAACTCTGCGCCCACCAAGATGTGAGCCTGCTGGGGAGGGCAGGGGCATGAGTGAAGCGCAGCGCAAATGTGCAGCGTTTGTCCAGCAGCTCAAGATGGTTGGCATGCATGGCCGCACCTCGAGGCGCTCCCTCTGCCATGGCCGCCCTGGCCACAAACACAGCACTGTGTTTCAAAGAATACCGGCCAACCATTGTTTCATGTCCTTTGCAGGTACACGCGACTGGACTGCCTAGTGGCGGCCCACAAGAAGCACGGCAGCCTACAGGCCATTCAGGTGTGATGGGGCCAGGAGCGAGCACTTAATGCAAACAAGCCGATTGAATGCAGTGCCAGCCGGCCGGAAGGCAGTGCGGGGGAGCGTGTGCAAGGAATGTCCTCTGCCCACTTGCCCTGGCCTTCCTCACCAAACATGTGCAGGCGGCAGCCGCCCGCTCGCGCGCCACTGCCGACAAGCGCAAGGCGACGCTGGCGGGAGGGGAGGAGGCGCGCAGGTGGGGCTGTTTTGCCTGATCCTGAGCAGGTCCACAGTGCAGCTGACTGGCGGCAGCGCAGGGGCAGCAGACGTGGAAAGGGAAGGTTTGAACCAGGGCCGCAAATACTCCTATCTGGCTCGCAGGGAGGAGATGGAGGCGGCGCTGGAGGCGGCGGGGCTCAGCGTGCGCAAGTACCAGCGCAAGAAGCCAGCCAAGGCCTTTGTCAAGGTGGGGCTGAAGGTGTTTGTCGAGGGTGCTTAACGCGGCTGTGTTGCTGGGGACTTCATACAGGTGGCTGCTGCTGAGTGCCACCCAGCCGAGGTGCCGCCCTGCTGCGCATCCAGCTTGCCTGCCCCCTGGGCACTCCTGCCCGCCACTGCCACTGGCATGCGCCCCAGCCACCACCCACGAAGTCTCGTCCTGCACCCGTCGCTCACCACACATCTGCTGTGCCCACCCTCCTCAACACAGCGCGGCATGGGCACAGCAGCGGGCGTGGCGGCTGCCTTCAAGAAGGAGATTGATGATGCCGCCGCCCGCGCCAAGCGGCAGCAGGAGCTGCTCAGGCGGTGAGGCTGGGTGCGCCTCTTGGTGGCGGGGTGCCGGCCAAGTCAGGAAGCACACCAGGCTGCATGCCGTGCACCTTGGTACGTGCTGCGGTGTGAGAATGCTGTAAAGCCCCGGGCTTCCACTGAGTGGACGAATCGCAAGGAATCCACGCTCCTGCTTGCGCTCCATTCTCCGCCTGCAGGGCGCAAGAGGAGGGCCTGTCGCTGCCCTGGGACAGCACCTACTTTGCCGTGCTGGCCGGTACCAGCGGGCAGAGCGTGGAGCAGTACGTGGCTGGGCTCAAGGCGGCCAAGCAGGCCCAGGAGGCCCGGTGAGCCCGCTGGCATGTTGTCGCCGCTTCGGCTGCTGCTTCTGCTGCCATGTCGGCGTTGTACGGCGGGGCACCTGCATGCCGTCAGCGCACATTGCCGCCTTTAGGCCGTCCTGCTCCTACCAGGAGTCAGTGCTAAGAAGTCGAGCCAGCGCTGCACTGCATTAAAATGTGGCACACATCAGTCCTTGCCTGCCCTGTCCCCCATCCGTCCCGCAGGGCGCAGCGTGAGGCGAGCATCACAGCTGCGCTGCAGCGGGAGGGCCTGAGCGGGTTCAACTACGCCCCAGGCGTCAGCGAATACATCCGCACGGGCACCCCCAGCGAGGCACAGGTGCTGGCCGCATGCCGGCAGCAGCATGAGGAGCAGCAGGCGGCGCAACAGGCGGCGGTGGAGCGCACGCAGCGCATCACAGCCTGGCTGGCTGAGCAGCAGATGCCCGACAACTACCGATACATCGTGCGAGTGGTGGACCACTATATCTTGGGGGCTTGCAGCGAGGCGGAGGCGCAGCAGGCATGTCTGCGGCAGCAGGCGGAGGACCAGGCGCGGGAGCAGCGGCGGCAGGAGGTCAGCCAGCTGCTGGAGGGAGAGGGCTTGCCGGCCCGTTACGCTGGCTTCATTTCTGAGGTGCAGACCTACATTCGCTTTGGAGGCAGCAGCCTCACAGAGCTTCTGGCAGCGGCGCAGGCGCAGCACGCTCGGGAGCAGCGCAGCGCTGCTCTGGTCGCAGCACTCACAGCAGAGGGGCTTGGCAGCCACCTGACTGCCGCGCCTGCAGCCCGGGCATACATCAGCACAGGCGATGGCAGCCAGGAGGCAGCGCTGGCAGCCTGCCGTGCCCAGCACCAGCGGCAGCTGCAAATCATAGCGCGCCGCACAGAGGTGGTAGCTCGCCTGCCGCCTGGTGTGCTCTACGAGTCATGTGAGGGCTGGGATGCAGGGTCGTTGACAAACAGCGTTCTACCAGAGCATGCAGCATGTCCACAATGATCATCTGCCCGGCAGTTGACAGCTGCGCCACCGAAGGTTATGCATCTGCAATGATGTGTTATGCGCTGCCTGGCCATGCCACCCGCAGATTATTACCGCTGCCCGGAGGTGCTGGACTTTGTGAACAGCGGCCAGGGCAGTGCAGAGACGGCTGCTGCTGCCATGGTGGCCTTCCATGCCGCCCACCCAGCGCTTTACTTCGATGACAGTGACGACGGCTACTATGATTATTGAGGAGCCATGCAGCGCAGCAGTTCAGCCTCAGCCTTGAGGATGCCACAACAATCAGCCTGTCGGCCCGCGCATGAGAGCCGCCTACTTCATACTTGCTCTGCCAACAGGCTACAGACGCTACTTAGCGCCCCCATTCACTGCTTCCTGCTTGAATGTGTGCGTCGTGTTACATGTTAATGTGCTGCCGGGATGGAGGCGGATGCGCTAAAGAGGCAAAAGCAGCAGAGTCACAGACTGCATTGCTGGGAGGCAGGTGTGTGGGGTCACTGATCGTCAGAGAGGGGTGCAGTGCTCAGAAAGAGGTGTCCAGAATGGGCGACACACCGTGGGGAAATTTCCGCCGCGAGATGCTTGTTGATGTGTTGTGCGCAGGTGCATTCAATCCTGAACCTTGTGGGGCTGGGATGCCCGACCGCATGAAGGGCAGCCTCAGGCTACTCACATTTAGTGCCAAAGTTGCGCCAAGCAAGCTGCCGCTCAGGGCTCCACCTCGAAGGTGATGAGCATGCCATTGTTGCAGTGCCCGCCGCCGCCCACGGAGCAAGCAAAGCTGCGGGCAGAAGAACGGGCAGGGAGAGTGGCAAGCCAGTGTGTGATGGGCGTGGCTCCAAAGGTGCTAGATTGAAACGGTGCATGCATGCGCGGCGCTCCTGTAGCCCGAGCAGGGCGTCAAACGGCCCACAGCAGCAGGCACAGCAGCAGGGACAGCCGCATGCAGGCATTTCAAGCGCCGTCCTCCAGCCTCACTGGTAGGTGCCGGGCGTGTCAAACATGACAGTGGTGCTGCCACCAACGCTTGGCGGGGCAACCTCCTCCAGGCCTGCGCCAGCCTCAAATGCCTGATGGGCAGCAAAGGGAGCAGGAAAAGATACGCTGGAGAGGGAGCAGCAGCAGAGGTAGCGTAGCAGGGTGATTTGCTGGGAACAGCGGCAGCGAGCCTCCCTGCTGTGGCACTGCAGCAGGGACGGCGTTGCGTCTGCGCTCAGGTTCTGGAGCCGCATACTGCCACACACACATGCAGACCAAGATAATGCCGCCATGCATTTCAGCCACTGCTGTGCAGCTAGCGCACCGAGGGGCAGGCGGCCTCAGGCACGCGCCACACGTCGTGGTTGCCGCTCCAGGTGAACTCAACGGCATCGCCCACCTGCAGGGTTTGGAAGCAAGGATGATCAACACCATGTGTATTCCAATTTGTGACAGGCTACTAGTGCAGTTGGGCCAGCACATTCCATTGCATGTTCCTCTGTGATTTGTGTTTCTGGTAACTGGCTGCGGGCCACTGCCAGGCGCCTCTCACTTTGAGGGTCGTGGTAGGGAAGGCTGTGAGACCGAGGGCCGAGGGGAAGCCCCATTCCACCTGGATCAGCTGCAAGCACGGCAGGTTTGACAGAAGTGTTGAAGCCAGCCAGCCAGACATGCCGAGCTGGAAAGGAAGCACAGCAAGGATATGGCTAGCTGTGGCAAAGTGCAATGCATTCCCGCTCACCTCTCCCATGCCGCCGGCTGGTGCGGGAGCGGGGGCGGCCATCATCTCCTCCTCGGCATGCAGGCTGCGACCTGCACTGAGCAGCAACCAGGCAGGTAGATGAGCGTATGCAGACACACAGCCAAGGAGAGTGTTGAATCAACAGGGAAAGGAGTAATTGGGGCCAGAGCGCAGGTGTGGTTCCCAAGCAGCGAAGCGGCAGCAGCGGCCGCCGCAGGAGCGGCGGCGGCGCCGCTGGCCAGCCGCAGCCTCACCGGAGGCGGGCATCGCGCAAGCAACCAGCGCCAGCAGSGCCGCAGCCCTGATCAAAGCCTTGTTCGCCATGTTTGGAGGGAGGGGCGTGCGTAGGGCTTGGAGACTTGGCCACACCGTTCACAAAAGAGGTCCTGCACGCCGCCGGCGAGGTTCTCGGTCCTGCACGCCGCCGGCGAGGTTCTCAAGGTGCGAGAACACTGGGGACAGCGAATGTAGACTGCGCGCTGGGCAGGGGGAGCAGGGCCGGAAGCCGCGCTGTGCGCCGCACGGCCGCTTCTCAGCCTCACATGTGCATGCCTGGGACCGCTTGGCCCCTTCTGCTATCGGACATGCACTCAGCCATCGTTCATGAATTGACTGCATCATGGTCGGGGCATCTGGCTCGCCCAACCACCAGGGGTACCGCAATTCCTGCACGGTGCCCTGCCACAGCCAGGCTGTGGGGTCTGCTGCCACACACAATGTGTGGTACTCTGCATCCTCAACAGGCATAGAAACGTCCAGCACATAGTATCTACCAGTAATTCTGAAGGCCTCACTGAGCCTGGCCCTACCTGGATGGGCGCGTTGCTGTGACTAACGTCAGGGCAGACGGAGTCGGCAGCGACAGGCGGTGGTGCCCAGACGCGCCGCCGCCGTTGCTAGAAAATGACAGAGGACTGTCATTCTGCCAGCCATCCTTGATGAACGGAATCAAAGAACTGCAACGGGAAGGCACGACCATGCGTTTGTGAGGCGTCAGCCTGACAACTCGGCTCCTCGGCGCCCCTGGTACAGTCCAGCGGCGAGTGCGCTGAGCACGCTGTGCCAGCCTGCCGAGCGGGCGCCGTTTAGGGGCTTCTGAGCCCCCCCTGCGCCGCGCTACAAGCTTTCTATAACTGATTCGAGCAGTCTGAACCGCCCGATCTACGCTTCCTGGCATTCACGAGCGCGCGGTCTTTTCGTTTTCGTCGCACCCCGCTGAAAGCAGCCGTCGCGCCTCCCTGTGGCCATGAAACGACGAGGATCTGGCTTGGGCGGGTCGCGCACGGCCGCAGTAGCCGCCCTGCTGTTGCTGGCGGCGGCAGGGGCGGCAGCAGTGCCTAGCGGTCTCTCAGGTGTGTTTGCCCACCTGCTGGGCTTGCATGCTCCGTGTGGCGGGCGCTATGGCGGTCAATGACAACAAATCTAACACTCTGCCTCGCAGATCCAGCAGCAGTCCAGCCCCGCCGTCGGCTGCCGCGCCGTGTGGCCGCCCAGCAGCAGCCGGCCGGCACACCAACAGTGCAGCAGCCTCATCTGCCATCCCATGCCACGGCAGCTCAGCAGCAGCAGGCAGGAGCCAATGCAACAGTGCCGGCACAACAGCATCAGCAGCATCAGCAAGCGGCCGGGGCTGTAGCCACACAGCCGCAGCAGACGATGCCCGGTACAGCCGAGGCGTGGCGGCCATCGGTGGACTGCTGGGAAATGGAGAACTGCAGGCGGTGCCGGAGGTACCAGGGCTGCACCAGCTGGTGAGTTGGTGTGGATGGTACTCAGAGCAGAATGCGGTTGGTTGTAGCGGGTTGTTGGCCTGTCACGTCCCACGTGTTGCAGCAGCCATGCAAGGATGTCTTAATCTGCTGCTGCCCCTCCTCGCCTGCAGCGTCGCTGGGTACATGCTAAGCAAGAGGGATGACGGCCTAGGAGAATGCGTCGAATCATCCACAACGCCGTCCAGCCCACCGCCTGTCACCAACCCACCCGGCCAGCCCGCCAGTAGCCCACCTCCCACCGAGCAGCCGACAGCCAGCCAGCCCCCAGCCGGCGGCGGCAGCGGCACTCCCTCTCCGCAGCAGCCGGCGGGCGGCCCGCGGCAGTGCGGCATGCAGCTGCGCAATGTGGACCTCTGGGGCGCCGATCTGGCTGACATGGCAGCGCGCACCTTTGCCGACTGCTGCGCCGCATGCACCGTCTGGCCCGGCTGCGGCAGCTTCACATTTGCACCCACTCAGAGCCGCTGCTACCTCAAGGGCGCCAGCGGCTGGGAAATGAAGCGGGCAGATGGCATGGCCTCAGCCGTCATGGAGGGCGGCAGCAGCAGCGGCAGCGGCGGTGGCGGTGCGGTCAGCCCGCCCGTCGTTGTGCCGTCGCCCTCTCCCTCCCCCTCCCCTTCCCCCTCTCCGTCTCCGTCTCCCTCCCCACCTCCTCNACCTCCTCCCCCGCCCTCTCCACGCCCCTCGCCCTCTCCATCACCGCGCCCCTCGCCCTCCCCCTCTCCCCGGCCCTCGCCCTCTCCGTCGCCGGCACCTTCAAACCCCGTCAAGCAGCCGCCGGGCGCGGGAACCACTGTGCCTCGCATCAACCTGGGCAAGATGGCGGATGGCAGCGAGCCCCGGGTCCTGCAGGTGCGGCCTTGCTGTTCTGCATGCCGGTACCATGCTGAACAGGGTGCGGCCGCTGGTTGCGTGGTGGCGTGCGCAGCTCTGACTCTCTGTCCGCTCCACTCCTGGCCATCCTGACCAGATGCTGTTTCCCTCTTTCGCTTGCATAGGTGCTGGGCGCCTCCAAGAGCACATATCATTACTACCATCCAGAGTATCGTGTCAGGTGGGCACAGCAACAGACGTTGGCGGCACAGCAGCAGCGCGGCGGTAGCAGCCAAGGGCGGCTGGTGTCCAGTGCCCTCCATCTGACTGCTGCCCGCTGCTCAGTTCCACACCCTCGCCGCTGCCCCTGGCTGCAGCACGACGTACTGCGCTGATGCATTTGCCGGCAAGTCTCGAGAATGGCTGATGGCCTACCCCTGGGTGAGTCCGGCTGCCGGCCTGGTGGCCGCCAAGCTACTTCTCACTAACCTTCCGCCCGGTCTGCAAGCTGTCCTCACCCGCTGGCTCTGTGCACCTTGCTTGGCCCCCACCGGCACTGCCATCTCATCAACCGCATTTCCTTACAACAACTGTGTTGCCTCGCACTTCTCCTGCAGGTGGCCTACTGCGCCCCCTACATGGGCGGCATGAGCCAGGCCAACTGCGGCAAGTGCCTGCGCATGACCAACAGCCGCACCGCCTCCCAAGTCATTGTGCGCATTGTGGACATGTGCGGCCACGGAGGTGAGCCAGCCGGGCGAATCGGATGGTCATGTTGTACCATTCACTGCAGAGTTCCTGGTGTTGCAGGCTGGCATAGCAAACAGCAGCTGGCCGGGCAGGGTTTTTGACGGTGCCAGTGCTTGCTGCGCAGCCCCAGCCTGCATCTGCAGTACCCGACCCTACCAGCCGCCCTGCCAAACTCCACTCCTCTCCTCCTCCCCTGCCGCAGCCATCGACGCGGATTACCAGTCGGCTTTCATTCCGCTGGACACTGATAAGGGCGGCTATGCAGCGGGCCACCTGATTGTCAAGTTAGAGGAGGTTGCCTGCTGATCGGCAGCGCTAATTACCAGCTCGTGTGCGCAGTGCTGTGTGTGTCTACCCTTGACTCGTGCCCCCGCCAACCTGACTGTGCCCTCAAACACTGCCGGACAGACGCCAATAACAGCAGCAGCCCCTGCACCACCCATTCTTCACGAGTTGTCGCCTTTCGCATTTGCTTGCCCTCGTGCCGTGCACATCCTGCCCCCATGTCCTGCCTGCATGCCCTGTCCGCCAGTCCTGCCTGTACCATTCTTGCATGCCCTTTATTTTTCGGCCACAGCACAGCGCCCACCTATCCTTCCCTGCATTCACCTCACTGCCGCCCGCCTGCCTGCCACTTTGGGTCACAAGGCGCCGCCTTGCAAGCGCGCAATGTTGTGTAAATCCTGGCAGCAAGCGCACTCAGTCGGTGTTGCAGCAGGCGAAAATTGGTCAGTCGAGATCCATCATGCTGCCGCCGCCGCCGCTTGGCTGCCCCTCTGCCGCCCCAGCAGCCTGCCGCAACTCTTCAAGCACGCTGCCAAACGGCCGGTAGGGCAGGCGCAGCACCAGCTGGGCACCACTCCCGCCGCTTTCGCTAGCTTTGTCGCTGCCGCTGCTCCCACCGCTGCTGTCGCTCCCTGCTGCCGCCTGCAGCTCTGCACTGCCGCCGGCTGCGCTGACCGCAAATGGCAGGCGGAGCTCCAGGGGAGCGTACCCAGGCGCCTCTACTCTCACTGTCTCAGCACAGACCGCTGTGCTGATGGTCTCTAGGTCCTGCTGTGCAGCGGCTGCCGCCGCTGCCGGCAGCTGCAGCCGGATGCACACCTCAGTGGCTGGCTTGCCCACATACTCAATCTGGGGCTGCAGCTGCGCAAGCGCTGCCGCCTGCTGCTTTGTGCTTGGCTGCAAGCCGCTGTCCTGCTGCGCCTGCGGGGCATCAGTGGTGGTCTGCTGCTGCTGCGCATGCACCGCCGCGTGCCTCTGCCGCGCTTGCCGCTTGCTGGCCAGCAGCGCAAACGCAGGCGGCTCCTCCCCGTCTGACCCCACCTCTGCAATCAGCGGCTTACTGTTTGCAGCTGTGCTGCCCCTGCTGCCTGCACTCGCCTGGCCTGCCGCTGCTGCCTCTCCTGCACTCGCCGCCCCACCTGCCGCAGGGCCCGCGCCGCTGCCACTGCCGCTGCCGTCACCCGCGGCGCTGCTGCCGGGGCCTCCTTGCATGCGGATGAACTGCGGTGGGGGCACGTCGCCCTTGTACCGCATTTTGGGCAGCTTGTACTGCGGGTCCAGCTCCAGTCCCACCTGCTTTGGAAGGGAAGCATTTCGGCAGAGACGGGGATGAATGCCACAGCAGGCGTCAGCTTCTACCTGCAAGCCAGCAAACAGGGCAAGCAAGAGGCACGCACAAGAGTGCAGACCCACACCCGCAGTCAGCCAGCATCTGCGACCAGCTTGTGGGGCAGGCTGCTCTGCGGCATCCTTTGCAGGCATCCACAGCACCTGTGCAGGCAGCTCCACGGCTGCCGGCAGCACCCACCTTTTGTGCTGTGGTGCCCAGCGCCAGCTGGATGAGGAACAGCTTGAGGGGGCNGTACTCAGCCGCTCGCTCCAGCATCTCGCTGTTGAAGATGCAGTCCGCCACTGCGGGCACACAACAAGAGGTGAGATATTAAGAAAGAGTGGTGAAGTGCAGGGGTNAGCAGGCACAGCATGCCATGCTGTGACTGCAACGAGCAGCAGCCGGGCGAGTCAGGCTACGCTGCCAGCGCGCTGGCGTGCATCAAGCGCCGCCACCAGGCATCCAAGGCAGCAGCACCCACCCAGGCAGGGCGCTCCGCGGTGGTCAGCTTCGATGCGCGGCAGGCCCAAGCTGAGGGGCACGCGCATGGCGGCGGGCGCCTCGCCACCCAGCCTCTCCTCCAGGTGCTGCTTCACCTGCAGTTGGGTTGATGGCGGACAACATGGCGGAAAAGGATGTTTGGCATCTGGTTGGGTGGCCTGCTGCAGCAGCACACCGCATAAGGGTAGCAGCACCCACCACCCAGCAATCCTTGCAGCCTAGTGTGCAACACCCAGCAGCCCCCTCGCCTCCCCCAGCCAGCGCAGGCTGGCCAGCACAGCGCAGTGCGCACCTCGGGCGGGACCTGCCCCTTGACCCATCCGCCCGGCAGCGGCAGCTTGGCCGAGCCGCACACATTGATGAACACCTTCTGCCCCTGCTCGTTGGCGGTCTTGATCACAAACCTGGTTGCAAGGGGGGAGCAGTGAGCGAGGAGAAGAATGCCAGGTCGAAAGCCGCGGTGCTTAGGGTGCCAGGCGGCAGCTGCCAGCTGTTTGCAACATGCACCCTGATACAGTGTCTGCACCGCAGCCCACAGAGCTGGTGCCACAGCGCAGGGGCGCACCCGGGCTCCGGAAACACCTCCACTTGGTCAGCGGCCGGCGGCGCCGCCGCGCCCGCCTGCACCCGGCGTGCGCCCTCCAGCAGCTCCTGCAGCGCACCGGGTCGGTGATACGCTCAATTCACGTCATTTTCATGCGTATCAGCAGCGAACACAGCCTCTGGAGGCGTCTATCGCGCTGCCCAAGTTGCGAGCCGGCCTACCTGCACCGGCGGAGCGCTCTCGCCCTCTGCCGCTGTTCCCTGCTGTTGCAGAAGCTGCAGCAGCTGCGCAGGGGATGCTAGCGAGCCGGGATGGTCCATTTCCGACTTTGACCGGGCCGCCTGCGGCAGGAATGGCCCTGCTTGCAGGTAGAGATGGTTCAGAGTGCACTGCAGGCGCAATCAAGCCAACTCAGGCTGCCAAGCTGCAGCATGATGGCAGGCAGGTCTGGCGGCGCACAGCGCTCCATGCATGCGCCCTTCACCTCCGGCCCTGCTGCTCCCATCCGCTCAGCCAGCGCACACTTGTCAATGGCGCACAATTGTCAATACTCAAGGTTTACATTGGTTAGTCAGCAATGCTATGGCACAAGACTGCCACTGGGCATAGGGCAGGAAGGCAGTCGGGGAAGGTTGGGGGTGGAAAGGAGGGCAGCGCCCGCACTCATAGTATCATCGGCGGGGCACAGAGGGGGACCAATCGTGACGAATCGGGGTGTGTGAAAAAGGCAGGTGGGTGGAGCAGTGGAAACGGGTATCAGTGGCAAAGAGGGGCAGGCTCGGGCGGCGGCGAGGCGGTAGCGCCGCCGCSGCSGCCGCGGGCAAGCCCCGGCAGAGGCAGGTTTGCGGAGTCAGGCTCAAGTGAGAGCGGCGCGAGGCAAAAGGGCTCTCACGCCGAATGAATCACGGTCACAGGGCAGGGGCAAGAGGGAGTGAGGGAGTACACAGGTTGCAGTGCAGGCAGGGGGCGGGTGCGCCACGGTGCGGCGGCGGCGCGGCGGGAAAAGCACAGGGGGCTTTTGCAGCCGGGCAGGCGGGCGGGCGGGTGGGCGGGGGGCCTACTGGAACTTGTCCCACTCCATCAGCAGGTTGGTGACGCGCCGGCGGGCGGTGAGCTCGGGCTGCGGCTCAGGGCCCGGCGCAGCGGCGGGCGCCGCCTCGGGCGCCGCGGGCGGCGGCGCAGACACTGCTGAGGAGACGCCTGCTGCCGCAATCACGATGTTGCTGGCGCCGGGGGCGTGGGGTGCCGGCGGCAGCTGGGGCCCGGGACGCGGAGGGGAGCGCTGGGGTACCCGTGCGGGCGCCGCGGCCGAGGCAGTCACGTGGCGCGCTGCCAGGCTGAACACCGGCATGTTGGCGGTCCGCTGGCTCGTTGCTCGGGGGTGCGAGCGCGCAAGGGGCAGGAGCGGTGGTGCCGGTCGGGCTGGGAACTCGGATGGACTGGCGCTGGGGCCTGCCAAGCCTCTGGGGAGACGGAGCAAGGGCTGGAAGTGCTGGAGCAATGCGCAGATGGGTGCTTACAAGCCAACGGCAGCGCGTTGGCCCCATGCCGCTGCGCTGTGCCAGCGCTGTGCGCCGCAGGTGCTTCGCGCCTCCGCTGCCCAGCTGGCGCGTCTGCCGGCAGCTGCACGCGGCTGTAGTAGTGCATCAGCCCCTCCCGCAGCCTGCTGGATTGCCTTCCTTGCAACTTGCTGCCTGAATCAGTGCCAATTGCGATCCGCGCACTGCTCCCGCCAAGCGACGCACCTGCTCCGCCAAGCGGCACACCAGCTCCCTTGCGTCAGTCGGCGGTGTGTCGCTGGACTTCACTGGACTTGGTAACCAGGTAGATGCCTGCAGTAGTTTCTGCATGCCAATTTGAGGTCACACATGGGCTGCACAGGTGCAGAGGCGGCCGTGCCGCACAGCAAGCCTGCCACCCGTTGCTGCCGCAAGATGCTGCCGCCGTGTCCCTAGCAGCGCCGCGGCCCACACACGTTTTGGCCGAGTGTACTTCGTGGCCTCTCTTATCAGTAGCTGGTGCTCGAAAGGCATATCTCAATCAAGCGCAGAACAGGCAGGAAACGTTGCTGCAGCAAGGCGCAGACCGAGCAGCGGCAAGGCGGCGGCAAGGCGGCGGGAGGCGGCGAGGATTAAGACCCGCGGCCGGGCATGCAACCGATTCCAGATGGGCCGTACATGCTTGCAGGGCTTGTTTCTGGCGGGATCTAGGCGTTCGAGAGCAGTATCGGCCCAGTTCAGCCAGCCACTGCCCTGCTGGGCATGCCGGGCAGCCTCCGCTGCACGGCCACAGGGCTGCAAGCATGATGCATTGCGTCCCGGCGATCGTGCGAAGCGTGTAGTGGTGCCAGACAGCCCCGCAGCCCGCTCGCAGCCGCAGCTGATAAGCCAGGAGTCGCGCGGCACGCCCCAGGGCCCCGCATTTGCGGCATCGACGGTGCTCACGGTCCAACAGCCCACTCGCCGCGGCCCCAGGAGCAGCAGCGGCTGCAGCTATGTCGGTAGGGCGCCATATCACAAAGGCCAAGTGCCACTTCTTCAAGAATGACGACTTCAACCAGGTGCTGACCGAGCTGCCCGCCAAGGGCAGCGTGGCGAAGACCAAAGGTGAGGCCCTCGCTCGTGGGCAGCCCTAGCGGCCCTGCCAGGGCCTGCCCAGGCCTGGCAGAGCCGTATGCAGGCCCACAAATGCGCAGGCAGGCCCGCAGGCCGCAATGCTTCCCTGCGGCGCTGCTGCCGCCGCCGCTGCCCTCGCCGCCGCCAGCTTGCCTGCTGGCCGCTCGCCTCTCCGCTGCCGCAGCTGCTGATGCCGCATGCGCACATGCTGTCCCCACCCCGCAGTCGCCATCACCGTGGGCCCGGCATGCCAGAAGGTGGAGCAGCTGGTGGCCCTGCTGGAGGCGGGCGTGACGTGCGCACGCATCGACCTGACGGTGCGCGGCCGTCGCCTGTACCGCCCCCAGCCCCCCGCCGCACCGCGCTTGCTTGACTGCATGCTGCTGTTGGAAGAGCAGGCCTCAATGGGAGCGGCATGCCCACGAATCCAGCATTATGTGCTGGAGGCGCGGCGGTAACTGAAACCGCTCGCTGCGGAGCGTTGGTGGCACCAGGCGCCGTGCCTGCACGCACTCTGCCTCGCTGCCACCTCCCACCGTTAACCAATGCACTGCGCCATTGCCACCATGCTATCCGCTGCTGCAGTGGGCCCCCATTGAATACCACCGCACCTCGCTGCTCAACCTGCAAGAGGCGATGCGGCGCACCAAGCGGCTGTGCGCCGTCATGCTCGACTGCCTGGGCCGCGAGCTCATGATCAAGCGGAAGTGAGCGATAACTGCTGCTGAGGAACACTGCTGGGTGTCTTCGATGTTGATGAGAGTCCTGCGGGATGACTGGCAGTTGCTCAAGGCTGGGCAGGCAGCTGGGTATGTGCATGGCAACCGAGCGGGCGCGGCGGCCAGCTGCGTACTGGCTCAATTGCATTGGTGCGGTGCAGCGCCTCACAAGGGATGCTTCTGCTTCTGAGCCTGACACACTCATGGTTGCTCCCCTTCACAGATATGGCGTGGACGAGAACGGCTGGCCTGGAATCTTTGAGCAGCTGCGGCTGAAGCAGGGGCAGAAGGTGCGGCGGGAATGCAGGGGCGGCAATTGCGAAACAGAAGTGCAGAATGCTGCAGCATGTAGCATGGAACAGCAGGCGCAGCCTCCACCTGCCCCTGCTGCCTGCTACAGCAAGGCTGTTGCAGCTTGGATGGTGAACAGCTGAGGGATATGGTTGCATATCAGCCAGAGCACAGCACTTGCCAGCTGCAATGCTTCCGGCCACGTTGCAATGCCCACGCAGGGCAGCTCGCTTCAATTTGCCCCTGCCGCCACACCTCTTAATTGCAGGTGACCATCACCACCGACACCACCCAGGAGTGCACCTCCTCCCTGCTGCCCATCACGTACCCCAAGTTCCCCGCCATGTGCGAGGTGCGGTCCGCTGCAGCTGCTGCTGCTGCTGTTTCTTTTGCTGCTGCTGCTGGGGGCACTCTGTTGTGGTGCTGCTGCCGCTTGCGCTGCTGACGGTGACAATGACACTGCTGATGACAGGCTGGAGGCCATACTGCTGCCGATGCCGCTACCCTTCCAGGGGCCTTGCTAAAAAGCCGCCCGTGTTTGCATTCTGTGCTACGCAGCGCGGCGACCAGATCTTCCTGGGCCGCTACCTGGTGACGGGCGCGGACGAGTCTTCTGTTTTCCTCACGGTGCGTTTCGGCTGGGCTGGGCAGGGCCGGTCCGCGCAGCATGGCCGGCAGGGCCGCCCAAGGCAGGGCAGCAAATGGCTGGCTGGGCATGGAGGCAGCGTTGTGTTGTGCTGCTGCTCATGCCTTTGTGTGTGTGTTCCTTCGCACCCTGTCGACAAATCGGCCCATGTTCTGCACCGCTGCCTTGCAGGTGGAGGGGGTGACCCCCACCGAGGTGGTGTGCATGGCCTTCCTCTGCACCGCACCGCACTTTGTTTCTCACAAAACTGCCCTTGCTCTCTCATGCAGGTGGAGGAGGTCACCCCCACCGAGGTGGTGTGCGTGGCCTTCCTCTGCACCGCTCCCTTCACCTCCATCACTCACCGTAATTCACTGCCTTCCTCCCCCACAGGTGGAGGAGGTGACGCCCACCGAGGTGGTGTGTGTGGCCGCCTCGGACGCCGTGCTGGACGGCCTGCTCACCGTGTTCCACATCGAGCGCTCCGGCGGTGAGCAGTGCATGGCAATCAAATGCACAAAGTCATGGCCGCTGCTGCTCCTGCATTCGCTGGCATATGCCACATCGAGCGCTCCTCGAGAGCTGCGGTGCCTGCAGCTGTGCTTGCCTGCACCTGTTGCGCACGCCCCAGGCTTGCATCGGCGGCCGAGGGCCTTGCAAGCAATCGCCGCACTTGCGCCCTGCAACCTCTCCCGCAGAGAGCCTGAGCAACCTGCAGAACGACCTGCCGGCGCTGACCGACTTTGACAAGCAGGCCATCGCCACGCTCTGCAAGTGAGGCTGGCTCGTGGGGACTGTAGTCTGGGGGTGTGTGAGGGGCAGGCGCTTGGGCTGGCTGGCAGCTGGCAAGGATGGCGGGCTTCACATCACCCTGCCAAGGATAAGTTCATCCTCTGGCTGGGTGCATGCATGCCGGCGATTGCTGCTCGCTCTGCCAAGCAGGGACATGCTGACCAGTGTTTCTGCCACTCGCAACCGCTCACAACCTCCAACCTGCTCCCCCCAAACCCTACCCTGCCAGCGAGTTTGAGGTGGACTTTGTGACCATCTCCTACTGCCGCTCGGCGGAGGACGTGTTTGAGGCCCGCGAGTTCCTGGCCGCCATCGGCCAGGAGCACACCAAGGTGAGAACAACAGATTTTGGCGGGRACAACAGATTTTKAGTGCGGTCTGGGATTTGCGTCAGTTTTWGAGGTGGGACGCGMGCTCCTGGCTGCCATTGGGCACGAGCACACCAAGATGGGGGCTGCTCTTTCAATGAATCAGCGTCAACTCGGTGCACGCCTGTCAGCACTTGTGAGCTTCCACTTGCGTCGTGCTTGAGCACACGCTTTCCATCTGGCGGCAAACGTGAGCCTACCTGCCCCCCCCCCCACCCGCCACCTCCCCTGCTCCGCTGCAGGTCATCGCCAAGTGCGAGACGCGGCAGTCGCTGTTCAACTTCCGCGCCCTGGTGGACGCCTCGGACGCCATCATCATCTCGCGCGGCAACCTGGGCCTGGACGTGGTGCGCTTGGTGGGGTGGTTCACTCTGGTTAGGACTTGACATTTGAGCGTTCAGCACTAGCCACTTTAGTTGTAGCCTTTGGAGCAACCCCGGATTGGACGTGCCGCGCTTTGTGATGCATTGAGCCAGCCAGCCAGCCAAGCCAGAGTTGGCGCCCGCCCCATCCACCCCTCTCATGTGCCTCCCCTCTCCACTGCCGCCACACAGGTGCCGGAGAAGATGGCCATGATCCAGAAGGCGATGGTCAGCACGTGCGCCATCCTGGGCAAGCCCTCCATCATCACCCGCGTCGTGGACACCATGATCCGCACCCCACGCCCCACGCGGTGAGTGTGGGTTGACAGCCGACCCAGCGACTGCTTGCGCATGGGTGGAACGCTGGTTTGCAGCGTCTGCTTACGCCGGGTCGGCAGTTTCTTGCGAGTTCATTGCCCAGCACCTTCCATCTCCCTCCTCACCTGCCCTGCAGCGCGCAGGCCACCGACATTGCCAACGCGGTGCTGGGAACTCTCATCCCGCTGCCCCTCTCACCTCTTGCTCACCCCCTCTGGATTCCTGTGCTCCTCCCCTCGCAGCGCGGAGGCCACCGACATTGCCAACGCGGTGCTAGACGGCGTGGACGCCATCATGCTGGGCGCGGAGACGTACCGCGGCAACTACGCAATCGAAACCGTCAAGACGGGTGGGTGATTTGCTGGCTGTTGTTTGGAGTCCAGGATGAGTGTGCGTTGGTTGCAGCAGCAAGGTGGTAGCAGCGGCAGCTATGCAATCGAAACCGTCAAGACGGGTGAGAGCAGATTGTCCGGCTAGGCGCTGCTGTGACATGCGTTGGCCTGCATGCAGCTGTGCCTGCTGCTGCTGCCCCTTCAGCCCCACCGCGCCCTGCTGCGCCTCACTGCTGTCCATCGTACCTGCGCAGTGAGCGACATCTGCCGGGCGGCTGAGGAGGTGTTCGACCACTCCAACCACTTTGAGCACCTGGCCTCGGTGAGGAGCTTTGAAGGGTTGCATACAGCTTATGGCTTGATTCAAGGGTTGCGCGGATTTGTGAACGACCTTCAGGCGCGCACAGCCACACTGAGACTTGGAACCGCGCAACTTGAAACACAATGGGATCTGCGCCTCCCCTCCAGCGAGCACTTCCTGGGCTCCAACGAGCACCCGAAGCTGCTGCTGCAGCAACTGCTGCTGGTCTTAACACACTAGTTTATCCTTTTCTTTCTGCAGGAGTCCGAGTACTTCCTGGGTTCCGACGAGGACCCGGAGCTGCCGCGGCACAAGGCTGAGCGGCGGCTGGGCCGCACCATCAGCCACGCCTCCCTGGGCTCCGACCACGGAGGCATGACCAGCAACTACTCCATGGCTGTGCTGCCGCGGTGAGGATGTGCATGGACCCTTGTTTAAGTTGTGCAAGTTGTGGCGGCAAAACATGCACTTTATGGCCGTGCTGCCGCGGTGAGGTTGTGCTCTGGTCGCGGTGCAGCATGTGGTGAGGGTTGGCAGCGGGATGACCAGCACCAGATTGTTCAAGAGTGGAGAGCAGCCGTCGTGGCACATGCTCACCAGCACTGCCACCTCCCGTCCTGCCCCCTCCGCACCATGAGCAGCGGCATGGGCGCTCAGCTGACCCACACCACCAACCGCCACGCCGCTCGTCATCAAACATGCTCACCAGCCCTGCCTGTGCGCCTCCCTGTCCGCAGCGTGGGCAGCAACATGGGCGCGCAGCTCACGTACACCGCCAAGCTGGAGAGCGTGGCGGCCAGCGCGGTCAAGTCGGCAGACAAGGTCGGCGCCGCGCTCATGGTGGTGGTCACGCACACTGGTGAGCACTGGCCTTGCTTTTGCTTTGTAGTTTGTGTTTGCGACACAGTTGGAGCCGCGCTCATGGCGGCGGTGATGTACACCGGTGAGTAAGCATAGGGCACAATCGAGGACTGCTAGGAGATGTGGGCCTAAATGTGCTTTGCAGGTATGGAAATACTGCGCCTGCTCTGGAACCTCACGTGTCCCTCACCTGCCTGCCCTCCTGCCCCTGCAGGCATGACCGCCGCCATGGTGGCCAAGTACCGCCCCGCCATGCCCATCATGACCCTGGTGCGCGCTGTGCCTGCTGTGCCTGCCTGCCTGCTGTGCATGCCATGGGGGAGGACATGGCCATCATGCACAGGCAACCCGCACTTGACTGTATGCCACGCCCAGCATGTCGCTCAGCATGCCGCCTGCTCTCTGACCTTGAGCGCGCCGGCCTCTATGGCACTCAGTCTACTTGACCTTACTCTGCCCTATCGATTCCCCTTTGTCCCCCTCCCCCAACAGGTGGTGCCCTACCTCAAGCGCGACGGCCTCAAGTGGAAGCTGGAGGGGCGGCACGCGGCGCGCCAAGCCCTCCTCACCTCGGGCCTCCTGCCCACCCTGGCCGCCCCCACGCCCTCTGGTGCGCTTTTCATGCGCCTGCCCGGGGTGTGACATCGCAGTCTGCAGGGTGTGACCATGTACTGGGATGCCCATCTGCTTTCCCTACATCTTCTGCATCGGGCACGCCATGCGCTGCGGCCGCCGCCGCTGCTGTCGTTGTCTGCTCACCTGTCCAATCCCTGCCCTCCCCCTCCCTGTCCTTCCTGCAGCGGGCGAGGGCCTGATTGAGGAGGCGGTGCAGCTGGCGCTGGCCAACGGCTGGGTGAAGCCGCTGGACCACGTGGTGGTGCTGTCCCGCAGCCANGATGGACGAGTTCATGGTCAAGGTGGGTGCTCTTGCTGGTAGTGCGAATGGTTGGTTGGTTGGTTTNGTGGGGGANTNGTTTTNGGACANGATGGACAAGTTCNATNGGCCAGGGTGGGCGGACTCAATAAACCTGGTTGCATAGCACNTGTCTTGGTGTCTGAANCAATGGGCTGGATTGTGAGGTCAACCGCAGCCAGATGGACGAGTTCATGGTCAAGGTGGCCGTTTTTGGCGGCTCCACTGTTTGCCGCCCTAAGTGCCACATGCATGGCTCAGTAGGGCTTTGCTGAATCGCCCCATCGCCGCATGCATGGCTCAGTGAGGCTTCACAGATTCGCCCCGACACCACCCCATTGCCACCCATCAGTCGCATCGTGCACCTGACCACCCTAATTTACTCGATGCCTGCCCCTCACGCACCTGCCACAGATTGTGAGTGTGGACGAGCACGGCCTGGGCATCAAGCGCATCCGCCCCAAGTCGCTGCTGGACATGCTCAAGGTGCGACAGTGTGCTTTTGACATGAAGTTGCTGGTATCAGTGATGAGTTGGGTGGCAGGGAGCAGCATCCGCCTCAAGCCCCTGCCGGACATGCTCAAGGTGCGTTGGTGTTGCTGAAAGAGTCCTTGGTCGGAAGCAATGGAGTGGGGTTGTGGAGGATTAGCTGGCCACAAGACTGCTGGACATGCTCAAGGTGTCGGCACTCTGCTTTCTTTGCGGTCAATGATGGGTGGAGTTGCAGACACGAGCAGCAGCCGGCCCAAGTCACAGCTATCACTGCGTTTCTGTGCCCATCCCCTGCATCTCGCCAACCAATTTCTTTCCTGTCTATATACAACTCATTCATTTTGCACCATCCTGCTTGCTCTATTGCAGGCCGCGGGGCACTGCATCCCCGAGGAGGACGAGGAGCCGGCGCSGCCGCGCGCGCTGCGCCGCCCCTCCGCCGTCCTGCAGGGCCGGCGCAACGAGGGCATCATCATGGGGGTGTCTGCACCCGCCGCCCCCGCCGCAAACGGCACCTCCCACTGACTCGCGGCCAGCGCCCCGGCCCCGCCCGCCGCTCCGGCAGCTGCTCCCGCAGCCGTGACAGCCGCGGCTTGTGCTGCCGCTCCCGCTACCAGCGCAGCGCCGCCGGCAGCTGCTGCTGCGCCAGCGCCGGCTGCCCAGCCGACTGCAACAGCAGCAGCGCCGTCTGCTGCGGCAGCAGCGCCACGTTCGCTGCCTGCTGCCGCGGCTGCATCTGTTCCCGCCAGGGCGGTCGCTGCTGCTCCAGCGCCGCAGTCTGCGGTGCCTGCGCCGCGTGAGGCTGCCGCGCCTGCCGCAGCAGCGGAGGGCGCTGGCCGCGGCAGGCAGAGGCGCAGCATTTGGCGCAAGCTGGGCTTGGCGCTCGGCACCGATTGAAGAACCCAAGCTATTGCCTGCCCTGCAAAGGCGATTGCTGCATGCCTTGCAAGGCAGTTGCTTCCTGCTGCCCGCAGCTCTTGGCCGGCGCTGAGCACTGGCCAGGCCTGAGCGCGCCTGCTATTGGTTTATTCTGCTGCGCTGGGTCTTTTGGATGCTCCCTCCCTCCTGCACTGTGCCTGCCGCTGATGAGCCCGCCCCCCAAGGCTCCTGCCCATTTCGTTTGCATGCAAGCAATGCACCCGTGCCTCCCTTTGTACCATCCCCCGCTGCGCTTTGTTTTGCCCCCCCCTTGAGGCGTTTCATCCAGCCCGCAGCCCATGCTGCTTTCGTCCCACCTTTCTGCGTGCCCCGCTTTCCCCTGCTGCCTGCAATGCGACACCGCAATTCCCCTTTTACAGGTCCTCGTGTAACTGAGCGCTAGTGGCGGTGTTGCAAGGCAACAGCTGGGTGCGGCCTTGATTAGTTCACAGCGGTTTACTGCCGCCCTGCTGGAACGTTGTCGCTTCTGCCTTGCCGGCCCGCTCGCCCCCTGTCGCACAGTGCCAACGCCGCATTGGTTTCAAGGCCTCCCATGTGACAGTTCTGGAAATTTGAACCACAATTTAAAGCATTCTGACGAGAGCGAAATTATGACACAATCCCTTGTAAGGCCAGCACATTCAACGTTGCATGGCGCACCCATGGTCCCCCCGCGGGGGCATTGTATTGTAGTTTGTGGGATGGGCGGCGGACCTCCATCGCTCGTTCCGCTGTAAACCGCTGTAAAACCGCAACTGCAAACGCCTTCTTTCAGCTGCCCTTGTGAGGTCTGCTCGCCGCTCGAAGCGGCTCGGGGGGCCTGGGCTGCGCAGGCTGCGCAAGCTGCCCGGGCTGCAGCCATCAACCCTAATCCTAGAAGTAGGACGGGCGCAAACGTGCGCTGCACCTCTTGTGCTCTTGTGCGGTGCTGGGCAGCGGCACCGCCGCCACTAAGCCCGTACGGCGTGCGCCCCCGGGCCGCTTGTGTGTCGCATTGCTGTCTGCATGTCCAAAACCAAATACACCGATTTTTGTGCTTGCAGGCGTCGGCTGAAGCGTCAGCAGCGGCCATGGGCAGCCGCATGCCCTTCAGGCACTTGTTTACCTGCCGGCGGGCTGGCTGGAGGCGGCGCATACTAGCGGCGCCGCCGCTCTGGTGGCTGTCTGCGTCCCTGCTGCTCMTCAGCGCTGCTGTGCTCTGGCAGCCCGGCAGGTCATTTCAGCAGGCTGCATTGCAGGCAGCCGAGGATGGGCGGGGCGGACGCGAGGAGGAAGGCGGCAGCTGCCCCACTCTGGGCACGGTGCCKTGGGGCTGCCAACACCTGCGGCGGGTCTKCCTGGRCCMGGGCCMAGCTGTGCTGCACTGGCGGGAGTACCAGCCCAGCCAAGCGTCGGSGGCACGCCCGCCGCRGCGCCTGCCCAGCTGGAGCCCCCGGGTCGATGACAACTTCCCCTACCCCACCGAGGGCGGCTCGAACCCAGACTACCTGACGGCCCCSGGCTTGCCACAACCGCAGCCGCCCCTCACCTTCAGACCAGTCAGCGCGGCGGAACCTACCCCTGACCTGGCCTCCCCGCAGGTGCGGCAGAGTGGGCTGACTGGGATCCCATTTCCTGCCTGTGCCATGACATGCATACATGTATGCATGCCATGCATGCCATGCCATGCCATGCCATGCCACGCATGTGGCACCTCTGACGCGTGACCTTGTTCCCTATACCCTCTGCAGTGGTCCTGCCAAGTGCCMCTCATTCTGCAGACTGTGTTCCTCTACAACTATGCACATATGATGGGCAACACTGCCAGCTGGCTGTTCAGCCGTCTGGTGGCACCCGACAGCGCACAGCAGCTGGCCGAGCGCGCTCAAAGAAAGAAAGAAAGAAAATGATACGCCCTTGGGCGTTGGTCGAAGACGCCGAGTGTAGCACGCTGGCCGGTCTCTGATAGTCAAGTTGGGGATGTCTGTTTACACTGGCACAGTTGTGCAAGTGATCAGGTAAGTCGGGAACTGKTTCTGTGCAGGTCAGAGGCAGTGCATAAGTAGGAGGGGAGCGGGCGGCGGACCGAMATGCCGCACGTYGGRTTRATGTGCAGGGTGGCAGGTTGGAATCGAGGTGCWTGCAGGTTGATGGTYAGAGGAACGGGTTGAGCAGGTTKCCTGRTTGAGACAWCGGTGGMTTGGTACMGGTTTGCAGATTGAATGCGCTAAGTGGGTTGGGTGAAATGAAGGCAGATTAAWGTGTTGGCAACTTTGAGCCGGTTGATTGCTATTTTTGATTCCAATCGAAGACTGCTGATGTCTGCCGTAGTTGTTGCCGTTKTTGCTGTTACACWASTCCCCCTCCTGAAAGCCGTGTCCTCACGGCCATCAGCGTCGACGCCGCAAGTTTTACCGTCCAGGTGGTGTTGCCGCAGGAGGTGGTGGCGCCGGCGGTGAAGGTGAGGACGGGGCCGTAGGTACACTGGTGGAGTTGCGTCGGCGAGGTGGCACCTTCTCTCGRACAATCGCCAGGAATAGTATGGYGCCRCGGTGCATTTGGTGRTACACTTGAAGCGTTGWCAARTABGGRGTCTTGGGYTGGTGA
>JADXDR010000257.1:0-15690 GCA_025026875.1 Chlorella ohadii
GGCATCAGGGCATCGAGCAGCGATCGGTGCAAGCTGTGCGGCAAGCGATCGAGCGAATGGCAGGAAGGCCAAGCATGGGGAGATGAAGTCGCAGCGAGCGCACCCCGTCCTCCCCAATTCATCACATAAACTCCCACGGCCAAGCCGCATCCGCAATCCGAGGGGGAGCAAAGTCCCGCGCCGTGTTGCCCCCGCTGCCAGCCGCCCTCCTGCCAGCAACGCCCTGGCACTGCGTTCACTCAACAGCACAGCAGCACGCCGGGCGATCGGCAGCCGCCGGTCCCCCAGCCGCGCACCAGCAAACGGCCTGCCTGAAGACTCGGAGAAAACGCCGCCTGGACGGCCCCGGTGCACCATGTGGCGGTCGGCGACGCAGTGAAGCCGCTGGCCGGTCGGCAGCGCCGCCCAGCAGCCAGCTGAAACCYCCGCCGCAGCGGCACCGCCGCCWGCGCCCGCGCCGCAGCGATGGACGCGCTGCGTGAGCGCTGCACCTCGCCCCCGCCGCGCCTGCGCTACGATGACCAGCTGCCGCTCACGCATGCCGGCCACAAGGCGCGCCGGCAGCACAGCGGCGGCCGGGCTGCAGCACGTGGCAGCCGAGCCAGCCGCGGCCGCACGTGGCACCTCACCGTGCGCTTCCTGCTCGCGCTGCTGGCCGTGGCAGTGACGGTGCGTGTGGCGCACCACCTGTTTGGCTCACCCGAGCCGCAGCTGGAGGACTTGATGCGGCTGTACGGCGACGCACTGGCGCCTGGCGGCGGCAGCGGCGCCGCCAATGCCAGCGGCGGCAGCAGCAGCAAAAGCAGCAGCGCGGCGGCAGCGGCAGACGCGGTGCAGCAGCCCAAGCTCATACCACGCATCATCCACCAGATTCACGCAGGCGGCAGCGCGGCGCCCGTCCCCACCGCGCTGTTGCCGTACATGGCCTCCTGGCGGCGGCTCAACCCGGGCTGGGAGGTGCAGCTGTATGACGAGCAGGTGCGTGGCTGCGCAAGCAGAAACTGGGAAGGCTGGTGTGCACATGCTGCTTGTGCATGCCCAACGCAGCCAGCAGCTGAGCTGCAGCATCTTGTGCAGCAAGCAAGCTTGGGCCACTGCACTGCCGCGGCACTTCTGTGGCTGGACGCCCACCCCCGCTGCTGCTGTGGGTTTTGCTGCAGGACTGCCTGGAGTTTGTGCGCAGCGAGTTCCCAGAGTACCTGGATGCTTACCGCCGCCTGGGCAAGCCGGTGGAGCGAGCCAACTTCTTTAGGTGCGTGTGGTGCACCACGCTGCCGCAGCCCGCGCTCCAGGCTGCCAGTTGGCCCTCGCCTGCTCTTCCCTGTCTTGCCATGCTCAAGCATGCTGGATGCACGGACATGAGCTGGATGTCAGCTTCGTGGTGCTGTGTTTTTGCAGCCTGGGCTGACGTTGATCTGCATGCAATGCCCTCCTGCCGTGCAGTTACATGGTGGTCCTGCGCCACGGCGGCGTGTACGCCGACCTGGACGCCGAGTGCCGGCGGCCGCTGGACGGCGTGATCGCCTCCCGCGACACGCTGGTGGCGGGGTGGGACACTGAGTGGGCAGACCCGCGCGCAGCGCTGGAGGCCGGGTGAGCTTGCAGTCTGCAAGAGCGTGGTCGCTCCATGTTGGCTGGCTTGCCAGAGTTGTCTTGCCGGCTGAAAAGCCAACCGTGTTGCTGCTGCTGCGGTGCACGTGCTCTGTGGAGCTGTTGAGCTGCATGTGCAGCAACCTTCAGCCGCCTCGTGCAACGTCCCGCCGCTTGCCTTGCTGCCACGCAGGTACGTGCGGCAGCGGCAGCTGGTTCAGTCGGTGTTTGCTGGTGCGCCCGGGCACCCGGCGCTGCGGGAGCTCTGCGACCGCATCGCCGCGGGCGTGGGCAAGCACCACAGCTTCTCGGCAGACAGCCGGCTAGACGCACTAGAGCGCAGCGGAGCCGGGCTGTTCACAGACGTCCTGCTGGCGCATGCGGCGGCGCACCCGCCAGCGCAGCGGCAAGACCCGTGGGGCGTGCGCCTGCTGCCGCGCGTCACGTTTGGCGCGCCAGTCAAGCCAGCGCACGGCCTGAGCCCGGCAGACCCTGAAGTGGCGGTGCTGCACCACCCTCAGGACGGTGCCTGGGGCCGGCGCGGCAGCAGCAGGTGCGGGGCAGGCATGCTGATGCTTGCGGTCTGGCCTTCCTGTGTCGCAGAGTGAGCTAGTACATGTTGAGTTGGCTGCTTTCAGAGGCATGGGTGGCAGCGGAGATTGTACCTTTAGCCAGGCTGGCCTCATTCAGCAGCTGCCTGCTCCTGTGCATTTTTCCTGCCGTGCAGCTCGTGGCCGCAGCTAGTGCAGGACGTCACCTCGGAGGTCGCGCGGCGCTGGCGGCACGAGAAGCCAGCAGACGCGTGGGAGGCGGAGCTCAAGGTGCGCGTGGCAGCAGGCTCTCCACATTTCGCTCGCTTCCTGTTTGGTGTGCCTGCAGTCTGGTCCAGCGGGCTGCTCACAGCACATGGCTCGCTGGTCGCTCGGCTGCCGGCCACTTCGGCAATATCAAATGATGCCATCCCCGGCTCACGTGGCATTGAGCTCAACTTCTGTCCCACTAAATGCTCCCTGCAGGTTATGTCGGAGCGGGACGCGGCGCAGCAGCTGTACCCCGTGTCTGTGGACTTTGAGCCTCCCTTTGACCTGCTCACGCACCGGCTGGGTCAGGGCGAGCGGCAGAGCGGCGCCGACGTGGGCGCTGCGCTGTCCACGCACGGCAGCTGGCAGCCCAGCGTGCAGCCCAGCCGGCGGCCCAGCCTGGTGGAAGCCGTGGTGGGCAGCATGGGCGGCGCAGGAGGCAAGCGCAACGTGCTGGTTGATGTGGGCGCCGGCTACGGCCTGCTCTCGCTAGCGGCCGCTGCTCGTGGCCATCGCGTGCATGCTTTTGAGCTGGGGTCCGCCAGCCTGGAGGCGCTGGAGGCCAGCATCCAGCACAACGGCTTTGAGCACCTGGTGCAGGTGTGCAGGGGCATTATGATGGGGGCAGTTGGGATGGATAGGAGGGTGGTTGCAGCTGGGGCTGGTGTGCAGGCACCATACACGTTGGCTGCATGCTCCATGCTGTGCTGGGCATGCGGCCAACCTGCGCGTCCTCTCACGTCACCCGCTGCTGCTCTGCTCCCTTGCCTCCCTGCTTGGCCCAGGTGCACAAGGAGGCGCTTGGCTCGCCGCAGCAGGAGGGCTACACCTGCATCCTGCCGCGCCAGGGTGCAGCCTCCGGCACCAGCAGTAGCAGCGGCAGCAGCAGCGGCAGTAGAGGCAGCGGCGGCGTCCCAGCAGGCGCTGATGTGGAGGTGCAGCGGGGCTACGGGCCGGCAGCAGTGCATGCTATGCCCGCTGAGAGCTGCCAGCTCATGACGCGGCGGTCGGCGGGGGCGTGGGCGATACCTGAGACCGACCGGGTTGCTGCGCTGCGCGTGTCAGGTGCGGCGGCAGCAGGCTGGTTGGCGGATGCTAGTCGGGCAGTTGTGGCCTGGGCTGCTGTCATCAAGCTTCTGCTGCCTGGCTCCTGCTGCAACCTCTCGCTGTGTGGTCAGCGGTGACACCTTTGATACATCCCCGCTTACGCATGTTACCCCTCCCTGCCAACCCTCCTCCCCGCAGCCAACGGCTGGGAGGGATTTGTGCTGCAGGGCTTTGCGCCGCTGCTGGAGCGCGCCGACCGCCCGCCGGTGCTGGCTGTGGAGTGGAACCCTGCGGCCATGAAGGCAGCCGGCTGGCGCCGCCCGCTCAAGCTGCTCGAGTGGTGAGCCAATCTTTGCAGGGCTGCTGTGTGCAGGCGCAGCCTGGGCTTGCTGGCTATGTGGTGTGGCTGGGCCACAGCTGTCCACTGAAGATCAGTAGGAGTTCGCTTTGTCGCTTTGTTCCCTTTGAACTCCATCTGCTCATCTGCCGCCACGCCACTGCCCTGCAGGCTGTACGGGCTGGGCTACACAGACGTGTCGCACTCGGGCTACGTCTGCGACTCGCGCTGGTACTCCATCACCTATGGAATCAGGTGAGCGGCTGCTTTGTTGTGTTTCCAGGCTGGCGCGCTGGTGGGCGGGCTGCTTTATCCCCAGTCCAGGCTGCTGTGCTCAACCTGTGCTGTGCAAGGGCCACGCTTGATCATGTCTGGCTGGCGTGCGTGTGCGCTGGCCTGTCTCAGAGAGCAGGGCCCAATGGCACACAATGGCACACACGGGCCCTGCTCAACTAGCTCACTGTGCCTGACTGGCTGTCCTGATGCTGCGCTCATTGCTCCTCCAGTGTCCGTCCTCACCTGGCTGCCATCCTGCCTGAACTAGAGTGCCTCTGCCCTTGCCCCGGCCCGCAGGCGGCGGGGCGGCATCACTCCCGAGGACCTGGCCAGCCTGCGGCAGCCCACGTGGTGCCGCCTGCTGCCGCAGCACTTTTCGCTGCTGCTGGACCAGGCCGCACAGGCCGCGTACCCCGAAACCCTGCTGCTCGTCAGCAGGGAGGTGGAGGCTGGAAATGCCACCACCCAGGGCAGCAGCAGCAGTGGCGCTAGCAGTGACAGCAGCAGCAGCAATGGCAGCAGCGGTGGCGGCACAGACGAATACGGCGTGCCAGACGCTGTGTCGCAAGCGCTTGCGGAGGCAGCTCTGATGGTGGCGGACGCGTCTGCCCACCAGACGGCGGCCGCAGTGTCGGATCTGACTGCTGCAGCAGGCAACGGCAGCCGCGACAGCCCTGCGGCGCTGGCTGCACAGTCGCTGCGGCACGGCGGGGAGGCACAGCGGCAACGGCAGCCGGGCCAGCGGTCGCAGCAGCGACCACGGCAGCAGCAATCACAGCAGCAGCAAGCGCAAACACAGCAGCAACCGCAGCAGCAGCCACACCATCATGAATCTGCTGCAAAGCAGAGCCCAGGCTAACCCTGCATCGCTGCCCACCTATCTTTCTTTTTTGTTTGCCACCTCATGACAGCACTGTCTTTCTTTCCTCGCTACCCACATCTGCTCTCAGTTTCATAACTTGTTTCGTCCTACGCCCCGTGTGTACCTAACGAACCCTCTCTGTCCTGGGCGCAAAACCCTGCAACCTCCCTGCACTCGATCTTTCCAAGCTAACCCTTCTTGCTGAATTTTGTGCCCCTGCTGACTGTGATGACTGATCAGCAAAGCAACTTGGCAGTCCGGAGGGCAGGCGGCGCGGAGAGGGTGGTGCACAGCGGCAGCGCAGCAGGCGGTGGGGGGCGGGGCGCACGTTTAGCCAAGGCAGAAGGCGGTCAAATCATTTCGACACGCTTCATTGATGCTTGCAAGCCAGGCTATTGGCTCAGGGGGCCGCGTCTTGTTGTCTTGCTCGGGGCAGGCTCGCAGGCGCGGAGCACGAGCCCTGATCGCGGCTAGCAGCGTGGGCATGCACAAAAGCGTCGACTTCGAAGTCCACGGTATAGGTCGGTGCGCCGCCGCCATCACCGCCGCCACCACCACCGCCTTGGCAGGCCGTTCAACAGCGTGCAGCTCAAGGCTGGCACTGCATCATTTGCTGCATCAATGGATCCTCCCAGCAGTATAACCACGGTGTGTTAAGCATCGATACTGCCTGCAGTCCAAGGCGTGTTCTTCCGAGCGCACACTGTTGACCGTGCAAAGTCGCTGGGGCTTGTTGGATACGTCATGAACACAGCCCAGGTGAGGTGTGCGCTCTGCTGCCGTGCCTACCATGGCGGTGTAGCGGTGCTGTGGATGAACGCAGTGCAGCAGACGCAGACAGCAGGGCGCACGGGGTGCCCACTGCAAGCCGCCTGGCCTCTTTCGTGCCGTTGCCGTTCTGCTCTCCAAAGCATGGCTCCTGCGGTGCTTCTGCAGGTAACCTCGCGTCCAACTGATGACCTTCCTGGATGTCTGCACCCCGCCATGCATTGAGTCCCTCTTCCGCTCTTGCAGGGCACGGTGAAAGGCGAGGTGCAGGGGCGGCCCGAGGCGGTTGAGCAAATGAAGGTGGGTGGGCTGAAAGAGTGCAAGCGGTCCCGCCCATTTGCGAGGTGCCAGAAGGAACCGGCCCCTCAGTTGAGCATCGATGCATTGACTGGGCACGACTTGGGCATCGACTTGAACATCCCCTCTTCCTGCCTCGCCTCTCCCTCCCCAGGACTGGCTGTCAACAACTGGCTCACCACATTCAGTCATTGAGCGCTGCAACTTCAGCAACGAGCGGGAGCTGGAAGGCAGGTTTCCATTTGGCAGGGGTTGGTTTCGGACCCCTCTGCTAGGTCTGCCACACCAGCTAGGTTCAGGCCTGTGATGCCTCCCCTTCGACCGCCGCAGGCCTGGAGTACACGCAGTTCAGCATGCGGCGGCGATGAGGCTGCGGCAGCGGCCAGCTTTGATTGCATGACCCGCCAAACAGCAGCGCTGCAGTAGGGACCCTGCGGCGGAGAGCTGCGGGCTGCTACTCGCACGATTGGGCCATTCGCTTGCACGGCTGCTGCGATGGCCTCAATACACGACGCTGCGGTGGCTAGCACAGCTGTAAATTGTCCGTGTCACTCCCCCAATCTGCATGCGGCGTTGTGGCAGCTGATAATGCGCCCGAGCCTTTCCGTAAGCTGCTCGCGACGCTGCTCAACTTGAATGGCGCCAGCGGGGCGCCGACGCCGGCGCATTTCAGGGCCCCAACTCAGACCGGCTGTTTCCGCGCTCATTCCACGCCTGGCCCTGCCTGCTAAGCATTTGGCTACTGAACACGGCTGCACTGCGGAGTTACTCACTCGTACACGCTCAGCCGCCACCTGCCGGCAGCATCATCAGCACTATTACCGACATCGAAGCGCAGCTGGGCCGGGAGGGAGCGCTGCAAGGCCGCAGCGCGCCGCCGCGCTCGCACCTGGCGCTTGGGGGCGTCGCCAGCCCCTCAGGACTGAGCCGGACTGAAGCCGGTGGCTGTGGCGGATGCTGGCCACCGCGCCAAGCGGCACTAGCCGGAGCGCTGTCCTCTGCCGCCGTCTGCCGCCCTTCCTGGTCCCGCTCTCGCTGCTGCTGCTGCTGGGCGCGAGCCGCGGCCCTGCCCAGGGTAAGTGCTGCGGTGCGTCTGCTGTGCTCAACAGAAAGGGCTGCATGCCACAGCCGCCGGYTGCATGCCACAGCCGCCGGCTGCATGCCACACAGCCGCCGCCCGAAACCGTCATGTGAATACAGGACCGTCCGCACCGTCGGGTGGGCTCCGCCATGCCAGCAGCGGCCGCCGCACGGGTTGGCGTGCCTTGCTGCAGGCCGAACCCCAGCTTGAGCCGGTGCTGGGCTACATGGCTGAACTGAAATCCGTTGAAGAGCTGAACGGTGGGCGCCAGCGCCTGTGCTTGTTGCCTGCTCTTGTGGCAGTTGTTGAGCACCGCTGCCCAGTGAGCCGAGCTCCTCCTGTTTCACCATGTGTTGAGCACCCCTGCTCTGACTTGAGCCCCACTGCTTGCATGTCCCTCTGCCTGGGCTCTGCCTCAGTGGGCCAATTTATGCTCAAACACGCTGAATGCACACAGCTGTCCCCAACCTGCCCTGCAGTGACCTGGATTGCACTGTCCAACAACAGCATTGCGCTTGCCGGTGAGCTGGGCACATCCCCTGTTTGTGCAGCCAGCGTTGCAACTTCAAGGGGGCTCGCCCTGACTGCCCCTGCATGCTGCACAGACGGTTCGCCAGCCTCCCAGCCTTGTCTGCCACACCGACCTCCCACATAGGTCCACCCTGCTCCTGGTGCTCCATGCTCTAACCTGCATTTCCTGCCGTGTGACAAACACGCTCCCCGCCCCGCCCCAATCACACTCCCCGGGCTGCCCCGTGCCACCCGCCCGTGCCTGCAGGCGAGCCGATCGGCAGCGCCAGCACCAACAACGGCGCTCTGGGCGTGTGCGCCCAGGCTTGCCTTCAGAACCCCAACTGCACATCGTTCATGTACTGCCAGCTAGGCCCGGTTGAGCCCTGCGAGGTACCAACCGCCGGCGGCGGACGCAGGACCATCGCGGGCGGTACCTGCGACCTGCTGAGCCAGGCCGGCCTGAACGAAACTACGGGCCTGATGGCGCTGTCAGGACCGGTGGTTGGGGAGCTGGTCGCAGGTGGGCGGGCTGGGGCCGAGGGGCACACTAGGGTGTGCACACTGGCAGGGGAGGCGGGTGGGCTGTAGCTCAAACGCAGGGGGGTTGCAGGTGGGGAGTTGAAGCAGCAGAGTGGAGGGGAGGTGTGAGGCGAGGCAGGCCCGGCTGCCCTTTGCCACCCCTCACATCTGACACCACCACTGGGGCTCACGTGCGGACAGGCCGATCTGCGTGTGCAGGCCGCCAGCGTGGCTGCAGCTCTCCCTCCCCTGTACACATTGTGACAGCAGCCTTCCCTCTCTTCCGCTGCAGGCTCGCCGCTGAGGGCGCAGACCGCCGGCCTGACCGGATACGCCAGTCTGCGCGGCATCGTCCCCGCCTTTGACCTGGGCATCTGGATTCCAGAGTACATCGCCGACGGGGAAATGTGAGCGGCAGCATGCTGGTGCAGCCTTGCTTGCTGTGGGAAGGGGCCTTGCCTGGGTGTGGCCAGTGGGCATGCCAGCTGAGGGATGGGCATGCCAGCGCAGCCAGGGCGGCGGGTCGGTTGGCCAAGCTGTGCCTGTGCCACAGAGCTGCTGCCTTGCACGGCCCGCCCTCAGAGCAGGCCGCACCACCAAGCTGATGTTATGCACGGCTGGACAGTGCACACAGCTCCGCGTATCACCACACCTGTTTGCCTGAGCACCTTTCGTTGCAAAAATTGCCCCTCTCTGCAGCACGCAAGCCGACATTGATGCGCCGGCGGTTCAGGCGGGCAAGAATACGTACTGCACCAAACTGGACAACAGCACCCTTGACCTGGTTCTGGACTATTTATACGTCAATGAGACACGATCAGACGCAGATGACCTGCAGTGCGTGCTACCGCCCTTCAACGGCACAGTGGAGGTGCGTACCGCAGAGGCGGCGAGAGTTGGGTGAGAGGTGCTTGTGGCGCAGAGTTGGCTAGATTGTCCCAGGGAGTGTGCATAAGCCGGCAGATGGTGCGAACACTGCTTCAGCCGCATTCCAACCGATCGTCCGGCGCCCTGTTCAACCGGGCTGCCCCGATGCCGCAGGCCATCGCCGCTGAGTGCCAGTCCCTCGGCATCCTGTGCCGCGGCTTTTCCTACTTCTCCAACTGCACCCTGGGCAGTGCTGCGGAGGCCTGCCAGCTGGGCACGCCGCTGAACGGGCCTCGGCAGTACCCCTACCATCCCCAGGTGTGAAGGCTTGGTGTGTGAAGGCTTGGTTGTTCAGGGCTGTGCAGGGGCGTGTGGGAACCAGACCGGCACGCGATGCCTGGTGCATGCAGCCAGCTCTGCCGTGAACAGCGCTGGGGTGCCATGGCTGCTGCCGTCCAGCGCTGGTCCCAGGGCCGCTGCTGATGACGCGTGCTGACCCTCATTCTTCCTCCCTTGCAACCTCCTCTCATGCAGGTCTTCATCAACGAGAGCCAGTGGAACCCTCTGGCCGTGTTTTACGCCAGGACCGGCTCCGTGCTGTCTGAAATCCCGGCCTCCTTCAACAAGGGAGGCTTCTATATTGTGGGGTCTGGAGAGGTGCTGTCCCCCGCCCCGCCCCCGCCCGCGCTGCCCAGCCCACCGCCGCCGCCCAGCCTGCCCCTGGGCACAGAGGCTGCCKCGGTGSCCCCTGGTTCACCAACGCCTGCCTCCCCACCAGCTCCGCCTGTCTCGCTGCTCGATGGCAGTGGGGGCAGTGGCTTGGCGCCTGGCGCTGTGGCGGGCATTGCAGTGGGAGCGGCTGCTCTGCTGCTGCTGCTGGTTGGCGCCGCCGCCGTTTGGCGCCGCCGGCGCTCGGTCAAGCAGCGGCCACTGCCGGATCCAGTTCCGGCATCTGGCTCTTTGAAGCTGGGCGCATCCGAAGAAGGGATCATCTCCCTCCCCACCACAGCTGGTGGGTACTGTGCTGGGTGCCCCTTCACAAGAGTAGTGCGCAGGCTGCTGGGACGGCAGCGTGGCAGGCGGACAGGGCCCTTCTGTGGGGATGCTTTGAGCTCAGCTGCTTGATTCTGCCGTGCATCCCATGCTCACCCTGTTGTCGCCGCTTGCCGCCGCACGCCACCCTGCTGCCGCTGCTCACCCGGCCACTGCTGCCCACACCGCATACTCATTCCCTGGAATGTTGCAGGCTCCGGCCTCAGCAGCAAGGCGCCGCTGTCCGGCAGCGGCAGTGGCAGCGGCGCGCTGTCGCTGGGAGACCACACGCTGAGCACGCTGAGCCTGCTGCGGCAGTGCGACTTCAGCATTGACCACGATGTGGACGGCAACCCGATTGTGCTGGGGGAGGGCTCCCAGGCCAAGGTGTGGCAGCAATCTGTGCTTCCGCTGAGCACGGAGGCTGCAACTTGGTTTGACTGCTGTGCGCTGCATTGAGGGGCGGGGGCGGTTTTATCCTTCAGCCCACCATGTTGACGCATATTGCCCGAGACAAAACGCTGCCATTTGCTCTGGGCCAAGGGTACCTCGTCTTGTTTGGTCGGTTCAGACAGCTGAGCGCCACCTCCAAATGGGGAGCCCTACTGCATGCGACAGCTGGTAATGCGACCCATGCAATCCTGGCAGGTGTACCGCGGCAAGCTCACAACTGAGCTGCCACTTGCTGCCGGGACAGAGTTGACAATGTGCCGGGAGTGTAACCATTAGCCACTTGTTCTGACCTGCGCCAGGTGTACCGAGGCAAGCTGGGGCACGAGGCTGCCGCCATCAAGGTGCTGGGAGGCACCGCGCTGAGCGGCAGCGAGCGCGAGCGCTTCCTGCGGGAGGCGGCAATCCTGAAGAACTGCAGGTGGGCGTGTGGTTGCCACAACNGGTTGTTGGGGTGTGTGGGTGTGGATGTATGGATGTAGTTGGTCACAGCAGCGAGCGCGAGCGCTTTCTGTGCGGGAGGCGGCAATCCTCAAACAATGCTGGTGGGCAGGGGTGGGAAGGTGGGGTGGGATTGGGCTGGTTATGCATAGCGCAACCACAACCCTGAGCTGCGCTGAACGCCACGATACCTGCTATCATTCATGCCGGCCACACAGCTGCGAGTGGTGCTTCCTGAAGCGCACTCCCTGGCCCACCCCACCCACTCGCAGGTCGCAGCACTTGGTGGCATTCCGGGGCGCTTACATCGCGGCGACTGAGGTGGCTGTGGTCACGGAGCTGTGCCTGGGTGGCACGCTGTATGCTGCACTGTCCAACGGCATGGTCACTTGGTACAAAGGGTGAGAGATGATTTGAGGCACATTGGTTACAGGCACCGCATAAATGCAGCCCTGTTTAGTTTGAAGTGGGGTGTGGAGTGAGAGGCAGTACAGGAAGGCAGGACACAGCTGGGGGCTTGAAGGCCCGTCGCCCCTTTTTCGATCCATACCCTGAAGCAGTCCTCTTCTGCTCCTCCTGTGCAGCGGCGCCCAAATCGCGTTGGAGGTGGCTTTGGGCCTGCACTACTTGCACCGCAACTACATCCTGCACTTGGACCTCAAGTCTCTGGTGAGCTGAGCAACAACGACATGATTCAACAACAGAAGTTTGTGCGGCGCACAAAATTGAGAGGGCAGGCTGGGCATGCAGCCCAGCGCGCGCCAACGCACACCGCCGTTTGCTGGCGACCATGCACTCATGCCCGCATGCTGTCCGCGCGCCTCGATGCTCCTTGGTGGCTTGAGTGCAGCGCAGCTGCATGTCAAACACTGCCTAACCCTGCGCAACCCTGCCACGTCTGCTCCCCTACTGTTGCATTCCTTGCGCGCCCCTCCTGCTGCAGAACGTGCTGCTTACAGAGAGCGGCCGGGCCAAGATCGCAGACGTGGGCCTCTCCCAAGTGCTGACCAGCACCGCGGCGCACCTCTCACGCGCAGGTGCGGGCTGCGGGCGGTGGCGCAAATTGCATGATCACTGTTCGCTTGGGCAGCTGGGGCAGCTGGCGCGGCTGCGGCAGCTGAGGAAGGGGAGGCTGTGCGGCGCCTTGACTTTATCAATCATGAGAGTGTTAAATGCCTCTCGTTTGCCCCCGTCCCATCCCTATCAGACATGCCCGGTTCATTTGCATGGGCGTCCCCGGAGCAGCTCCTGGGCGAGCGCTGCTCCTTCAGCAGTGACATTTGGAGCCTAGGGGTCACCCTGTGGGTGAGGCGGGGGTGCTGCATGGCTGCTGCCTTTGGTTTGATCACGCAAAAATGTGGAGCGTGCTGGTCCGGTGAACTTTGGGGTGGTGACATCTGGAGCCGAGGGCTCACCTGCTCGTCAAGAGAGAGTGTTCCGGTGTTGGGTTGGGCTGACGTGCCAAAACTGCCCGGTGTGCCAGGGCTGCAAAGTGTGCTGGGCCAGTGGGCGTGTTCATGACATGGGCTGCTGAACCAACCAACAGAGGCATGGAGTGATGCAAGCGTGCTCGTCTCCTGCCCTGCTCCGCACCGGTGCCGGCCGTCCTCGCGCGTTGCCAAGACCTGCCCTGCCCACGCTCTTGCTGGGCACACTTAACTAGTCCCAACTCGGCTCAACCCCTCGCCCCCATCCCCTCCTGATACGTCTGCAGGAAATCTGCACGGGCGAGAAGCCGCGGCGGGGGCAGCTGCGAGAGATCCAGGTGCCAGACGAGGCACCTGCTGAGGGTGAGCGCAGCACAGCACAGCATGCCTAGCACAGCGCAGTGCAGCGGATGGTGGGGGTGCGGCTAGCGTCGCCCTGCATGGCAACTGCCACGCGTGCAGACGGCCGCTGGGAGACGCTTCTTGCAACGCCTTTGCATTCCACGCCCCCCGGCCGTGCCCTGGCAGTTTTCCAACTCAGGCCGAGCCAGCTGCCTGTTGCTCCCCGCCCATGCATCTCACTGCAATCGTTTGCTCCTGGCCACCATATGTTCGTCGCCCACTCGTTGCAGTGGTGGCTCTGATCTGCTCCTGCTGGCGCCGCGACCCCGCCCAGCGGCCCACAGCAGAGCAGGTCGTGCAAACGCTGCAGGCGCTGCTAGGGCCAGAAGCTGCAGCTGAGGGCAGCAAGGACAGCGGCAGCATGGAGGGCTCTGCGGGGCAGCTGCCCGGCAGCGGCGACGTGCAAGCTGCCGGCGCGCCGGCGCCTGCTGCGCAGCCGCCGCCCAAGCCGCAGCAAAAAGCGCGCCCGGCCAACCCGTTTCAGAGCCGAGCGGACAAACTGTTCCCTTGAGGTGTTTCGTGACTGTAGATGACTGTGACATTGAGTACACTTTGTGTTGCTCCTCTGCAGTGTGTGCTGCCTGCGGAGCATGCTGCCATACCGATTTTCGCGCCACCTTTCTTGCACACATGCCTTGCCCATTCAACTTGTGTTCTTTGCCCACGTATTGTTTTCCTATCGTGCATTTTTTTACCACTGAGCGCTAGCGTTGTTGTTTGATCGAACGTCTACGAGCGCTATGCCATGGCTGTGCGGTAATTGAGGGTCTAAGCATATTCAATGATACAAACGCTTATGTAAGGGAAGCGTGGGAGCCGCAGCTGCTGGCAGAGACCTGCTGCCTGAAATGCGCAATGCAGTGTGCATGCACCCGGCACCTGTGGCAGTTTTTTCGGGTCTGAACTGTGACACTGCCTCTCCCCTGGACGCAACACCAGGCAGACCCTCGGTGCAGAAACCCCAAAATTTTACAAATCGATGCACACGGCATGGCCCGTGCTTGGTGCAAGAATGGTGCAGCCAAGCCATGGGGTGCATGCGGCAGGGAGAGAGGCAACGCGTCCTGCCGCACAGGTGCGGGTGGGGCAAGCAGGTTGGGCTGAGGCGTGATGCAAAGTGTGTCAGCAGAGCAGCAGAGGCGAGTGGACGGTGGAGGGATTGGCATTTGCGGCGGGTCAGGCGCTATACACAGGGCTGCGCGTGGGCGCAGCGGGGCGGGGCGGCAGCGGGGCGGCAGGGCAAGCGCGGCCCATCGCTATACACACCCGCAACTCACAAAAGCACACATAGCAGGGCGTACACGGTAAGCAAGAGGGCGGCGCGGGGCGACCAGTCACGTAGGAATGGAGGGTAAGCAAAGGGGAGTGCAAAGCGCATGCGGAGAGTGTGGGAGGCAGGGCAGGTAGGGCAGCAAAACCGCGAGCAGCGGGGGCAATGGCCCACACCACCCACAGAGGGCCCCAAGGCTGCGCAGAGCCAGGCAGCAGCTGCGGCAGCAGCTGCGGCCGGCGGGTGCGGCAGCCGGGGAGCAGCAGATATGAAATAGGATTTATTGGACACCCTAGAGAAGGTGCACCGCGGGCGATGGCTGGCTGGGCAGGGGCACGAGTGGGGCATCCTCAGCTGGCTGTTCCTGGCAGCTTTGCAGCTTGGGAGGAAGCTCCCAGCAGCAGCCAGTTGGCTGCCTTAAGCGAAGCCCACGAGGTGCTGGCTGCGTCCAGCCTCAGCACAGCTCGTAGGCTGGGAAGCCGCGGCGGCCCATCGTATCAATGTCATAGGCTGCGGGTGGCACGGGGCAGGAAGAAAAGCAGAAGGGCCGTGTAAGGCGAGTGGCACTAAATCCAACCCGGGGGTGGGTAGGGTTGCAGTGCATTGCAGCTGGAGAGCATGTGTCTTCCATCAGCAGCACACCAAGTGTGTGTGCTCTGGACTGTTCCAGAAGACGAGCGGCTTGCAAGCGCAGCAACGCATGTCCAGGTCCCCATTACCTGCCAGGCCGCCCTCAGTGCCCACATAGAGCCGCCGGCCAGAGGGCGAGAACGCGACGCCCGAAATGTCGGGCTCGCAGTCCTGCCCGCCCACATCCAGCACCTGTGAAGCGGGACATAATGTGTTTCGTATCGTTGGTCAGCCACATAGCACTCAGGGAACAACATAAAGACCAGCACTGCCGCACCTGCTGGCGGTCCCACATGCGGCAGTCAACCAGGTGGCAGCGCGAGCGGTGCTCCGCAAACGCCAGCAGGTCGAGGGGGGCGGGCGAGAACTTGACGTTGCGGCAGGCCTGCAGTTGAATTAATAAGGGATGGGGTGGAGGAATCAGTGGCCTGGGAAAGCTGTTGCATCAGGTCGAGGGGAGCGGGCGAAAACTTATTGTTGCGGCAGGCTTGGCAAGGGTTGGGTCCAGCTCGGGCTGTGGTCGAACAAAGCGATGGAAAGCATGTAGCTGTGTAGCATGAAAGCGTGTGCTGCCAGCTGTGGCAACTCCTCAAACCCAGCTGGCGCAGCAACAATGCAGCGCAGGTGCGCACCAGCGGCGTGAAGAAGTTGGCAACGAGCGAGCTGCTGCGGTGGTCCCACACGGCCACTGATCCGTCCTGGGAGGCCGAGGCAAACATGGAGCCTGCAGGGGTAAGAAGCAGAGCAAGGGTGGAAGAGCAAACTGGGCGGCGTGTGATGATGGTAAGCAGACGTTGATTCGTCCTGGGAGGCCGAGGCAAGCATGGAGACTGCAGACATGAAAACAAGGAGCACCAAATTTAGGGAGCTCAGCAGGCGGCTGAAACAAGCAGGGCCGGAGCCAAGAGGGGCAACCATCCCCCAGCCCATTGGCTGACCCACTTAAGGCGCTCCAGGCGCAGCACAGCCAGTGCTGCACGCTTCCTCCCAACCACCAAGGGTGACAAGCAATAGATGCCCTGTGTCCCCAGCCCCCAGCCCTTGCCCCTACACCTGCACCCACCCGAGGCGCCCCAGGCAC